>VZSZ01004996.1:305027-327288 GCA_013398815.1 Ibidorhyncha struthersii | reverse complement strand
GAGGCAGAGGAGGAAAAAGAGACTTATGAGTTTAGAAGGACACTCTGGGTTTTGGCCCATAGGACCAGTTTATCTTTGCAATACAGACAGCGTAGTGGTTCAAAACTCATAGCCGATCTCAAGAGTATCCTGTTTTTTTAAAGTTGGCTGTGGACAGCATGGAGAAGACAGTGCAGCTTCTGATTTTGCTTCTTCGTAACAGAGTGGAGCTTGATTTTTCCATGGTGGTACAGAAACACGGCAGTAGAGACCCAGTTCAGCGGGAGCCTTATCGTAGCCTTAGCGTTGGAACACCATCCCAAATTCATTGCACCCTCAAAGGTTGTGATATGAATCCTAAAAGGATGACCTTTAATTGTACTTGTCTCATCAAAGTAAAGGAACATGTAGCTTGCACTGTTGAAATATCTTCAGCAAAAGTTCCTCTAAAACCAAATTGTTATCTCCTAAGGATAAAACAACAAGCTATAGGTCCAGAAGGATCTGACTTTCAGAAATACTTTGAAGGATTAGATTTACAAATTCCCTGGGGGGAAAAAAAGTGTTGATAAGACTGTAGCTGTTTTCTGGCTCCCCATTTTAAAGTTCACCTCCTTTGACTGTAGACTGGTGTAATGGTACCAGATGTTCCTGCTGATACCCTGCCTGAGTATGTCCTGTCTGCTGGAAGTAACTTTGCTCCCTCTCCTTGGAGTCCTGTTTGCTTCTCTTTCACTCTACCTTAAAATGAAAGCTCATCCGTGCCCATTGTTCGCTTAGCACACCTATGTTTTTTTCCTCCTTGAGTTTTTGCTTTTTTACTTCTCTCTTTTCCTTTCCTGTGTTGAAAATTGAGATGAAATACTCATGTAAAAACTTGAGTTCATTACAAGTTCTAGATAGCTCTTTTTTCTTAGCCTTTTTTTTTTTTTTTAAATGCCATTCTTTGTAAGTAGCAGATAAGATCCAAAATGTGTGGCTTTCTTCTGGAAAAATTGACATCCTTTCATGGCTGAAAATATCAGAGCCCTGTCCCGAAAGGTACCACATCCCTGTGCTCATAAAAGAGACTCTGCAGGGGGCAATTGCTGAGATGGATGGTAGCAGGATGGTTATACAGAGACCGGTGACTGCTTTATTATGGTGAATAAAATGTTCGGGCTTTTCTTGTCAGAAAACACAGCATAGGTTATATTAGTCAATTAACCTGGTAACCTGAATAGCTGTTTTTCTTTCATGTGAGAGCTGTGCTACTGCGTGAAAAGGTTTTCCTCAAATCCTCTGGCGGTTTTTCTCCCATCGGTAATACACTATTCATTTTAGATTATCCATTACTCAACATGTATGACGTTCAAGAATCACTGGTATGAAACACTGCATTTCTGCACTGTTCACTCCTGGATCTGCACCTCTAGTCCTGGGCGCTATGAGATGAGCAACCTCGGTGGTCCCCCGTCCTCCCTGCTGTTTTTCTCCCCCACCTGAGACTGTCTGTTGCGTTTGTTTATTGTCAGGCTCTCTTAGTGTCTGATTGCACCAAAACCTTCAGGCATTGTTTCAACACTTCCCATTCTGTGATTTGCTTTAACTTGTGATTTTTTTGCAAGGAGTTTTTCAACTGATAGTGGAAAGAAAACCCAAACCAATGCAAATGAAGGTTGTGCAGGTCTCAGTCTGTAGTTATTACTTAAATATTAAAGGCCAGTGGTGTGTTCCAATACACACTTTTTGATGTGGTTTTATTGTAAGCCTGTCAAACATTTTGCCTTTAAAATCCTCTTCAGACCTAAGTGATTTAACATAGGTCCCAGGTTGTCCTATTAATTGTGTGATCTAGAAACCAAAGGTTTACTTGAAAGAATATCGAGGTTCATTATTTTAAATCTCAGAAAGCCAATCATTAGGAGTGAGGGTAAGCAAGGTTCTGGGGTATCCTGATGTTAACTGCTGCTGATTTCTAATGACGTGCTCCATGCCTGGTGAGGGAAATGGCACAATTTCTCCCTTACAACATAATAAAATCATTTAATTAAAATTTTGACACACCAAACAAATAATTGAAGTATATATACGTGCATAGGTTAAACATGCACAGTACATGCCTTGGGGGAAAGAGTGACATTCTGGTTACAAAGCAATTATTTCTCATATTTATTCTTATTTTGGGGTGAGAAGTGGTTTTGTAACATGACTCGTGTTGCATTGGAAACTGGTGTTAGGAAAAGGAAGTTCTCCCTTAGGCATTTCCTGCTTTGGGTGCAGCCTGGACCTTTGGTTTTACCTGGATTGGCCACTGTTCTTCTGAGAGTCAGCTGGCTTTGGGACAACCCCGAAAGCGATGGCGTTCCTTGGCCAGTCCAGCTAATGAAGGCAATAACATTGCTGTCAGTATTGCTTTTCCCATTGCTCCTGTTGTAGCACTCAGAGGCATCTCTCTCTGCCTTCACAGCGCAGCTCAGGGGTTTATTCTTGAAGGTACTATTGACTTCAGTAGGAGTCATGTTGCCAAACTGCACATTTTTCTCTGGTAAACTAAACTTCCTTCAAAGAGCTAATAGCTTTTAGTTTGTAAGTCTCTTGGACATCTTCATCAGGACAGCTTGTTCTTTGATTTTAAAGCCATTAAACAAAGCACTTTATGATAGCTGAAGGGGACAATTGCAGGAACAACAACCCAGCAATCTGTTTCGCACTTGCTTTAGTCTGCAATCTGCTGGTGTGCTTTAAATATTCAAACACTCCTCGTGTTCTTTTACCCAAGTGTGAGTTACACACAAGTTTGCTTGCAAATGCTTAGTACAGCTCCGTTTGTGTGAATTCGTTGGGTTTTTTTGCTTTGTGACAGTATCTACAATCTGCTCAAAAATGCTTTTTTTTATTTTTCCTTTCAGAAAGTAAGCAAAATTTTGCCACTTGCCTTCTATGGCAGTAAAATTTTGTATTTTTTTATTAGACTGAGAACCATACAGGCTTATATACCCTTCCCCCCGCCCCCCCCAGCTTAGTTGCATCGCCCATCATGCCTTCCTGCCACCTTGCCTGAACCCCAAGCTTACAGAGACAGTCTTCCAGTTTTCTGCATTAAAAAAAAACAAACAAACCAACACAACCCAAAACTAAAAGATACCTTGGCAAAGAAGACACCATAGAAAATTTAGGAGTTCAAGAAAATGGTAATCTAATTAGTTTTGTCCAAACGAATTGCACACTGGATAGCAGCATCTTCCTTTCACCTGTGTGCTGTGTCCCCTTCTGCTGCGCTGGGTGGGGGTTATTCAGCGCACGATGCATTTCGTGGTGTTTCCTTTAGTACTTTTTGAGTGCTGTAAATGATGAGTTAGGGCTTGGAGTGTCAAATTGCCTAGAATTAATGGGGAAATGCAGGGGGTGGTGGTGGGAAGTATAGAGGCCATTTGGTGGTGCCTCAGTCTAGTTTAAAAGTAGAGTATAACTGGTATTGCTGCAGCGAAGTAGTAATGCTGAATGCGTAAAGCTGCATACAAGTGGTTTAGGCAGTTGCTGCACTTAAGGGCAAGACTGCTGTTTTTTTACATGCTATACAAAGTGTATGCTGCTTCTCTTATTAAAGAGGGGCGCCGAGTCACGTCAGACCCATTGCTTCTGGGAATTAGGGTTATGGCTTCTGCATCCACTTACAGGTTGTGTAGCTTGCTGTTAGTATAAGAGATTAGCTGCTGAAGCCAGAAAGAAGCATGTCCACAGCTCAGCTAAAATTGAAATGCTGTTTCCAGCCCAGCCATATAGGAAGCATCTCTTTTTTTTGTGCTAAAAAAAGGGACCTGCCTCGTAATGCTTAAAAGTGCTTAAGAGTACAATAAAAAGATGTCCTGTGTCATGAAGGCTTGCAGAGATTTACTGTGGAAAAGGTTCTCTATTTTAATAAAACATATTGCAACAAGGACATGCTTGCCATTTGATACATTTGCCGCATTCAGAAAAGAAACAAACAGTAAAAAAAACAATTATTCAATAGACTCCTGACAGCATTTTGCTAGTGCTGTTATAAAAAATATCAAATTCTTTCTTACAGTAGTTACATTCTGCTGCTAGTTGAATTTTAAAATGGTTCCTACAAATCCTATGGAGTCCTCTCATGCCCCAGACAGGTGATGACAAACAGCTAGGATATCACAGTTTAAAAAGTAAGTAACTGCTTTATGGAGACCTAAGCAGATGCATTTTCCCTCACAAACGAGTCAGGCTAAGACTGTGTCTGTAGCTTTACTTGCAATAGCCTGTTAAGTTGTAGTAATATGAATATTTACAATTATCTGTCTATACCCTTAAGACCATTAAGACACCAGGAGGTTATATTTCCATATTCATTGATATCCCTTCGTATTGGGTAAAACCTCTCAGATGCATGTTTTTTTCATCTTTGTGTTGGAACAATATGATAATAATATTTTTCTGTTTATTAAATTAGCAACTACTCCGTGAGATGCAACAGATGGCAAGTCGCCCCTTCGCCTCCATCAACGTTGCCTTAGAAACAGATGAAGAGCCGCCAGATCTCATTGGGGGAAGCATAAAGGTGAGAGCTGGTGCTTTAGGATGGTCCTCACCATAATTAATCATGGATGCTTGTTTTAAACTGTGGTTAACGCAGTAATCCCAAATCCTCTATTTGTTATATACCTGCAAGAAACTGTAAGTCTGGGAGGTCCAAATGATAATGTTTTTATTTGCTTTTATCCCTTCAGATATGCATTTACAACTTTTGGGCTGGTTTAGATAAAAGTTATACTGTTTGTAGGGGATGAGATTTTGTTTGCCTTGTTAGTTTTTATGCCTTGTAATAGAGAAGAATGCAGCTTTGCACAGTAGAACATTTGGCTAGAAATAGCTATAGGTGCTGCAAATAGAAACCATTTTTCTGTGATATCTCAAAGCAAACAGGAATATAATCATGCCTGTGTACTGTGATAGTGTTAACATAGTTCTGATTATAAGTATATGTTCAAATACATCTTGTGATGCGCAAATAGGAGTGTGGAGGAGATTGTCTTACACCAGGCTGGCGTGTTCTTAGACACAATACATGGTATTTTTAGGAAAAGCATATTTTAAAGGAGACTAATGAATTAATCTTTTTAATGTGATGCTTTGACTTGTATACAAAAAGAAAAAAATTAATAACCTGAGAACATTGATTATTTTTCTTTCCTGTCTAAGGGAGCTGTTTTATTTTGTTTAGACTTCAGTTTTTTGGAAATCTTCCTCATTAGTCCAGGCACAAAGTTTCTCACCTTCTATTACTGTAATGGGAAAGCAGGTTATGCTTTTCTATAAAAAATGTGTGTACTTTAGTTACTGTAAAGCACATGAAAACAATCTAACCTGAGAACTTTGGTTTGGTGAGTAATAATATTTAAGTCTTGTCTTTTGTATCAAGAAATGCCACCATTAAGTTTGCTTAGCGCTTTAGCTTTCGCTCTTCCTTATTTATGTGTGAATATAGTCTTTCCTGGCAAGTTGTAACACTTTTTCCACCTGATTGGTGTCTTGCGGCATGTTCTGGGTGGACACTATGTAGAAGAAGCTTTTCGGTATATTGTCTTAGTGTCATTATTTGTTTGGGTTGTTTACTGTGTTCCATCCAAACCTTAGTCTCAAGCTTGAATGATTACTGTGATTGCCCCACATTTGAGTGCTTCATGAATTAACGGTTACCTTTCTCTGATTTCAGGGATTATTTTCCCTGTTTTGCAGAGATAAGCCTTGGAATGTAGTGAAAATAAAGTAAAATTTGCAAAGGCGCACATTATTTTGGGGTAATTGAGTGACTGGGCAGTGAAGCTGACCTGCCTCTTGTCCTTGGCTGCTGACCTGGCAGCTGACCTGTCCTTGGAGGCTCAGAGTGGTTCTGCTGCCTATTGACTTTCATTTGACTACAAATAATTCAGTTTTTCTGAGTTTTTACAACTTCTGTACTTGTGTTATGAGGATGGTAGGCATTGGAAGTCATTAGCTGCTAATAGCTCGCCAAGACTTTGAATTACATGCTTGTAAAATTCGATTATCACTCAACAAATTAGAATAAGCCTTTTTTTCATTGCTTCATCGAAGATGGCATGGGATGTGCATGGATGTTCCCATTGGACTGGATGTGGATTTGTGAGGCTGTAGCCTGGCTTCTGATGTTTTTGGGTTGCAGTCTGTCTGGGGGCAATTCCTTTCCCCTCTTTCCATTTTCTGGAAATAAGCTAACTAAAAGCACCTCTCCTTTAGGATCAGGGTAGAACAAAGCTGTCCCAAACTTTTTGATCTCTCTGACAAGTTTGTCTCCACTTGAAAACTACAGAGAAGATAGTAAACTTTGAATCTCTTATGTTCTGATTAGTGTGTTATTTCTCCTCTTGTTCAGCTGGCAGTGCTTTTACCTTTTTCATTTGGGCTTTGTTATTCACTTTCTCCTCTGTACCTATCTGCTTTTTGTTTTCTTCTCAGCTTCTTCTTTGATTATAGGAATGTTGAACTCTTCTCTTTTGAAATGCTTCCATAGACAGCACTGCAGACAGGATTTCATCTTTCTCTCACTTGCAGCTATGCCTCCTTGCTTTCCCATGTCTGCTGTCATCATCCATATCTCACTTGTCTGACCTCCTTGGGTTACTCAAGAACTGACGAAGGAGCCAATTTTAAGCATAATAAGTAAAACTGTGGACAGATGTCCTTTTTGAGACCCAGAAATTGTTACCAACTGCTAATTGCCCTCTGTGCTGATAACTCATAGAAGTATTTCTAAATCCACTTCAAGCATAAATGAGATGGTCTGATTCAGGCAAATAGCACAAACCTTGTACAGTAACCTGAAGCCAGGTAGGGAACATGGACATGGACTGTTGTGCCAGCAGTCTTCGTCTGCTGGAAGGTCTGGGTGCAGAATGAGGATGCTTTTCCATGACGAGGAGAGTCACTAAATTTTGGGGGGTTTTATATAGTTTTATATCTTCTTGGAGAATTTGAACGGGGGATAAAATTATGTATAAAAGTTTGGAATGTTTCAGCAGAGTTGAAATCACATGGAGAGGAGGCACAGGAAGCTTGTGGGTTGTGAGCAACTTGAGGAATGCCGCTTCTGAGATAGTCTGGGCTGTTGGATGCTGCATATAAATGAATTTAAATAGAAGTGAAAAAGCAGTCTCAATACCTATGGGGTCAGCTTTGGTTCTTCTCCTCATCTTTTTTGCATCTGCATGGGAAAAAAGCTCATAGCAGGAGAGAACTGCAGGAGGATGGGCTGGGACGACACAGAACTGTAGAACTGCATTTGTCTTTGTTTTGTCTGTTCTTTAATTATTAGCAGAGTGAAGAGAACTGTTGCTACATTGTTGGACTGTAAGCCAGTCTCCAGTTGCTCTGCTTTTCACTGTGTCAGAATTTGAGAGCCTTCGTTTCAATGCAAGAAATCCAGACTTGAGTTATCATAAATGCATTGATGTTTTTCTTTCCCCATGTGAATCAAAGCCTTTGGTTAATAACGAGTTTATTTGAGGGTTACAAAGGAGAAGTGGAAAATGGGACGTCTTGTCTGCAAGAGATTAATTTCCTTTTCCATTGTGCATAGCCAGTTGGCAGCCAGTGTCAAGCTAGTTCCATCCTAAGCTAATGTTTTCCAGCTGGACAATATTAGAACCGTGTTTTCAATTAGTATTTTTCCTGGGGTACTTAGAAGTAATAGAAAGTGATTTACCTGCAGGGAAACTATTCATATTACAGTCTGCAGCTAGGCAACATGTAACTAGCTGCTTTGGTTTATTTCCCACTCAACAGATACCCAGTGGATCGCAAATCTACCACTAAATTTGCTTAGTTATTACAAAATCCATTGGCTTTTCTCTGCAGCTTTTTGTGCGTTCTACCCATTGCAGTTTTTTTTTTTCTAAGAGTATTTAGTGTGCCTGGGTATCTAGGACTCATCCAAGTGTCTGAACTGGTATTATTGCAACTAAGGCTTTTTTAGGTCTTGTTATCTAATTAATCTAAGTCTTGTAGTCCTCTGCAATGATTTTTAGAAGAAGCTTTCCTGAAAGAATTGGGAAAGTTTATCATTTTGACATTGATTTTCTAGTATCTTGGAGTTGGTAAAGGCATGAAGCTAAGGCTTGGAGATTCTTGGGAAAAACACACAGCATATCAAGCAAATGCTTAGCTTGAGCAAAACATCTATAGCATCAATAAGAAAATTGTTGCACTAGAAAAAATTATCCTTAAGTTGGAAAAAAAATGTCTTGGAAGCTTCTGGAGGATTTGAAAAACACTATTGTAAAACAGAGCATTTGCCCAGTAGAGTTGGTCCGTAGAGCAGCCTTTGCTGTGCTGTGTTTAGGGATCCAACATGTGAAGCCAGCGCTAAGAGGTGATTATTTTTGCATCCATGATCGACAGGCTGTCCACATCTACAGTTGCCTAAATGGAGTGAGAGAAGTATTTGGTGAGCAAAATCCTTCTGAAGATCATTTAGTATGTTCTGTACCTTCACGCCGACATGCATTTAATTCTGCTGCGTTAAGCTTCTGAGGGCAAAATAGCTTCGCTGCAAATCCTTAATCAGAGATCAGCTCACCAAGCTGGCTGATTCCTTAAAAATAGCAGAAAAACTGATGGAAAATAGCATCTTACTCTAGTAATTAGTTTGCTTTGTTATGGAAGAAAGTGCTGTTGAGTGGTTTAAAGACTGCCAGAAGGTTCCATCTGTTCGAGAAGTATAGAGATGAAGTGGTGGGCTGATTTAGGAGTGGGTAAGGGATACCACAGATTTATATTTTCAGTCTACTTGTATTTCGCATCTGAGTGGTGCCCTTGTGAAATTCCTTTTACATTGCAGTGAAGTTGCAGCCATCAGTAATGAGCAGAGAAGTGAGAAGTTAGAAGTCATGTGCCACAGAGCGATGGGTTGGGGGAAGCTGCATGGGTACCACTGCGGTGAGGAATGATTTGAAATGAAGCATCCTCCAGCTCCAGCACTTCTACAGGGTGATTTAATTTTTACATGGAGCTCTGAGCCCTGCTATGTTGGGCTGTTTCTTGCCATGAGAGAAGTTCAGTGAAGAACAGCTAAGGGCCAAGGAACTGATCGTTTTTAGGGCTGTTATCCTGTTCTGGTTGTCACTCTTGGTGACTCATTTCCCCTTTAGTTCACGTGTTACTGACCCATTATTAGTCCATCAGATTTGCTGATGGACCAGCTTCTGTGATTCCCTCCCAACTGACTTCACTTAAAATGAGCTGGGTTAGCGTGATGAGCACGAAGTCTCCCATTTCACCATGCCGTCAAGCTGCGATTGGGGGTCCTCGTGCAAGCATGCAGATTCGGAGGGCTAGCCGGCTTCAGCTGTGATGTACAAAAGTAGTCTTAAGTAGAAACGACCAGGCTATCAAGATGCATTGGAGAGGGACAGAGCAGGTTAGGGTTTTTCAGAGGTGGTATAAATAAGCTGAAAGGGCGAGTCATTCATTATCCTCAAAAGGATAGAGGAAGGTTGGAGGAAGGGGGTGGAATTGTGGGGGGGGAACAAAAACTGACTAATCTTAATCTGATGTGGCAGTTACTGGAGATGGTTCACGCACAGCCTTCGAGGCTGGAAAGGCTGGTTTTAATTCGGCTGACCTGTCTAACGCAGGCTGCTTGGGCTTGTTAGCTTGCTTTTTGAAATGCGATTTAATTTCTAATGTATTATTTCTGGGGTTTCTAGCATTTGCTGGTTCTAGGAGCTTTTCCTTGCATTAGTGCTAAGGCGTTCAAAGCATGTCAGTGTATAGCTGTCTCCTTGTCTTTAGCGAAAGCACTTCTTCCACTCATTAGACTCGGTCCGTGTGCGGGAGCAGATGGCAGGAGCCCTCCTGTTGCATGAGGGTAACGAGGGACGTACAACAAGAAGCAACATCCCAGCTTGTACTTTTTATTTGGTGTTAATTCTGCTTATGCTGGCCCACTTTTCTAATTCATGGAAGAGTGTATGATCCCCTTTGAAGGAGTGCTGTGCTCGATGCAGTTGCCAGTGGTAAAAAGGGAGCGTTATCTGGGCAGCTGAGGTGTGTAAAACGGATTAGCTGCACTAGAATTGCATATAGCCTGGCTGTGATCCGTACTGCAAAAGCAACAACAAAAATACCTGATAAAGCCTTCACCTAATGAATTATTTCCAGTTAACTAGCGCCGGGTATCTTGTTTTGATTTCTGTTGCAAAATTAGGGACTTGGGGGGAAACTTTTGCCACTTCCATAATATAGTATGGAATATAAATATTTGGAAGGGAGCTATCATGAGATCAACAGAGACATCTGTTAAGTCTGCCTTGTACTGAGGGAATATTTGGCTGATAATTGAGATTTAACTACTTTTAGATTTGAAGACTGTAAATGTTTCAGCAGGTTGGACCCTGATTTTAGCTGATAAGGAGGAATTTGCTGGAGGGAGAGAAAGGAGTGCGACGCTTCCCACAGGAGAGGGTTTTTCTAAGCAATTTTTTCCCTCTAGTACTGACTGTCTCTTCTGATTGAAGTACTAACAACACCAGCAGCTTCTCAAAAACATTATTGGGGACCTATTTGCATTCCTTTATGCCAAGTAGTTTTGTGTCTGTGTTTGCAGTCTTCATCCAACTGTCCTATTTTGTTGGTTTTCTTACTTACACTTTCTCATGTGCAAAAACCAGCCAAGTGGTCGAAAAGAACCAGAAAAATCCTGCCTCTTCACCCATACAAAATCAAAATAAATATCCACTGTTGGCCGTATACATTTTGCCCAGATTTGCTACCCATGGCCTTGTCCATCCCATCCCCTCCCCAGGGCATCAGCAGAGAATTGAAAAAGAAGGGTGAGTGTTGGTTTACGTGAGTGGCAATGCTCAAAGCTGTGACATGAGATTTTGTCGTTTCAGGGTGACTGCTTTTGAAATACAAACTTGCCTAGTGAATTCCTTTCCTTCACCGAGTGCTTGTGTCTGTGTTTTGCTGGATTGACAAAATGCACTTTAAAATAGAAAGCAGTTGTTAAATGCAGCGGGAGTGAACTTGGTGCCCTGTGAGGCTGGTTTGCATATATGCTCCCAGTTATTGGTAACTCAGGGTGCTCGGATCTGTATTTTCAATTTCAGACTGTTAGCATTCATCTGAGGGCTTGAATATGATTTTTATTTAGTTTCCCACATGCAGGAACCCAGTGTTGGGGCTGAGTTGCGAGTAATTCATTCCCCAGCGCCTGTGTCACTTCCAAGGTAGATATCAGGGACAGGGTAAATGTAAATTTTTAATCTAGACTCATTTACTGCAAATTATTGCTGGAAGTTCATTCATCTCTATCTTGGAGGACCTACACATTACCCTGAGAATATGATTTTTAAAACTTAATACTCTATTTTTTATAGAAAATTGCTTGTAACTTCTTTTACAAATGTTCAGTCAGCTTTTAATGGCACAATTTAAAAACTTGCAAATGGAATTTGACCCTTTTTCTACAGAGTGAAATCATCTGAAGAAGTAGAATCTAATAAAGTTGAACTGTTTCAGTAATATTCCTCTTCTCTTCCCCACCATAAGATTTTTCCTTTATTTTAATTTCCTTACTGGAAATTGAAAAACATATAAGAGTTATTTGATCAAACCACAGAAATAAGTTTTCCTGTTAAGGAAAAAAAATCTCAACAGTATTTTTTTTTTATACATTTTGAAAAGCAATATGCTGGCAGTGTATTACAGAACCTAAATAAAATTGATGCTGTGTTTTTTAAATTACACAGAATATTTATTGTTCTAGCCATTAGTTTTATGTGACACATTATTAACCTTTAGAATTTGTTGAATATAAGCAGCATAAATAGAAATAATGAGATGAAATAAAAAAGAAATGTTTAGGTTGAACATCATGCCATGCAACTTGATTGTGGAAAGCATTTGGCTGTGAAATTGTCTCCCAAGGGAACTGGTGGTGCACTCTGCACCTGGGTCACCTAGAAATAACCCAAAGTCCAGGAGAATGCCCTGTTTGTGTAGAAAATCGTGCTGGAGAAGTCAGACTAATTAGATGACCTAATAGGTCTCTTACTCCTTTTAACTTCTATAATTGTTTAAGCTTTATACACATTAAGTACATATCAAAATTCATAAACAACTGAAATTGCTTGGCTTTTCAGTGCTGGTTTTGGCCAATAAAGCTATCTGTGGAAAATAGCTGAGAACAGATTTCGCTGCCTGCAGGAACAATGGGGTCGTGTCACCGCTTGGTAAAATACCACTAACTTGATATTTTCATCCAAAAGAGGGTCGTCACTGTTTCCAAGCAGTGCCTAATGCAAAATGCATGATAGGACTTCCTGGTTAAAAAACAAATGCTGCGCTGCACCTTCCTGACGGTGCACATGACCCGGTAAAGCGTGTTTAAAGCTGTGTGCTAGGCTGGGAGTTCTTTGCTGGTTTGTTGGTCTTTGTTTGACATTTGCACTATCCTGATCCCTAGTTGTGGGGTTTTGCCCACCATTTCCATTGATTGTATAGCTTTGCTGGTGTGGATGAGCAGTCAAAGACTATTGCAGAAGAAAGGTTCAGGCTATCAGCTGCGTGAGATTGTCACTCCAGCTCAGTCATAATGTTTCTTTGAGGACAAGGAGTAGCTTTAGGGAAGGGTGCCTGACGGGTAGACCAGCTGCAGTTGTCTGTTCGTAGCACAGAGACAGAACAGCATCCCCTTTGCTGACCTCCACCCTGGTTGCAACCAGAAGGGAGATAGTCTTCTGGCTACGCATTTCTTACTGCCGCTGTGCCTGTTGGCTGGGTGCAAGCATGCTCGCTCCGTATTTCATGAGTCAGGGGCACAGTTCCTTTCTGATGGGCTGCTGGTTGGCTCATAGGGATTGCCCCAGTCTACCAAAGGTGAGATCTTCTTACCCTATTAACTGTGGTCTTTGTCCACCCGCTCCAGCAGCTGGGCTCTGCACTCCCCTCTGTGCCCCCTGCCTCCCGGTGTGGGACTCTGGCGTTCAGGCACCGCGCAAAGCAGTCGTCATGTGCCAAGAGTCTGAGGGATGCACCTTATTTGCATAGATTTGAATAATGTCTACTTTATTGTGCTATTAAGCCTTCAATAAAAAAGAATTGCTTCTATAATTCAGCAATGGGTTTATCAAAACACTCTAAATGAAAGTCTCTGGCAGAGGATGGTTTTAACCATCTGATGAGAGGTCTTACAAAGTTTGGAGATCTACGTTTTTTTTTTGTTTTTTTTTAAGTGGGCCATTAAAAGCCACCTGTCAGACTGAAGCACAAGCATTTATAATGACCTGATCCCTGGTTCCCAAGTCCGTTCCAAACCTTGCAGAAAAGCAGCTTGGATCTGCAACAAGAGCATTAAGAAACCACGCAGGAGGCAGATGTGCTGCAGAGGTGGGGAAGGAAAGGAGACGTGAACTCTTCTCAGGTCTGCCCCCGAAAATTCAACTTGACGAAACCAGCCAGCTTCTCCTTAGCTGCTTTGCACCGTGGTAGCACCTACACAGGTCATGTCAAAACACGGCAAGGCCATCTGTGGGTGAGAACCACAGGCAAGATAGCTGTAAAGTTGCTGGTTGAATGACCCACGTGGTTTCCTCCGTGTCTGCAGAATATGGTCCCTGGGCTCCACCACTGGGTTGCTCTGTATCTCGCAGAGGGCACAGTATGCCCTTCACTCCCGGCTGACCTCTTGCTTGCATCAAATTCATCATTCCCATCACTCGGCATGTGAGTCATTTCATCAGGCTGCGCTTTGTCTCTTGGCCTGGCGAACACACACTTGGAGATGAGATGCGGTATGAGTCACAGTTCAAAAAGCAGGTGCCTGAACTGGTGCTGTCAAAAATAAATTTGCAGGACTTGATTCTTTATGCTGTTTTTTTTGCTGTTATTAACTGCAGCTTGTGTCAAGAAAATGGCTGGTTTTGATGGACACTAGACCATTTTTCCCCTTTTTAGGTTTAAGATCAGGATTAGCTGCAGCAAGATGATCTTGCGCTTAGTGTGTTCCTTCCAAATTAGCTTGCAACTGCCTGACAGATTTCGGATGCATCATTATAGAAAGTGTTCTTCCTTGCTTTGCATGGTTAATAGAAACAAAGTTCCACATGCGGTGAAATATTAACAATTTTTTAATAATGCTCAGCTTTTCTGAGCAGGTTGATAAGGGAAGGAAGGAGGCTCCGAGGTATGTCCTCTGCCCTCAACTATCTGTGGAACATCAGATTAAAAAATTCACTTCAGCATGAGGGTCAGACTCATCCCTGTGAAATAACACTGAATTTTAGCTATCGGCATGGCTGGGGTCTTCTGTCAGTTGCTGGGGGACAGTGCTGGCTGCATGTTTGGGGCTCTTTCAGCACCTGTGACACCTGCACAGGAGGTGCTTCAGAGTGGGATCAGGAGAGCAGAGAGGAGGAAGTGTGACCTTCAGGAACAAAATAAAAATTCCATGGAAAGGGAAAGATCGTGCCCACAGGGACTTGTAATGAGTTTCTGCTGCACGCTCAGGGTTCATTAGTTGGAAAGGGCAGAGGAGGAGAAAGGGTCCTGCTTGGGGCTGAGAGATGAGCTAAATTATCCTCAAAGTCCCTTCAGCTCTGTGACTGAGAACTCTGTAATGAACTTTTTCTCTTCCTTACCTTTTTAGGATGTGTGAGAGAATCAAGGTGGTTTTGATACCATTACAGGGGTTGTGTCAAAGCCTGAAACGCCTCTCAGGTCACCCATGGTCTACAGCAGCAGACAAGGGGCAGAGAGGGACTGTTGGGAGAGCTGGAGAAGGGAGTGTTTGTGTTCAGAGAAGAAATTCAGAGCATTGTTTGTTCAGATTAGCCAAAAGAAGGCCAACATGCACAGTAGGGTAAAGCCCAGGGAGAGGGTTAAGGCACAGAAGAATGTCAGATGAATGAATAATTTTAGGTGGGAAAGAACTGAGGTTAGAAGAAAGGTTTTGGTGTCAGAGCAGCGAGATCCAGGAACAGGGACCCTCTGGAAAGGTCTCACAGAGCTGATGGCACAGGCTGAAGGTGTAACTACTTTTTAAAGCAGAGCATTGCACTTTTATGTGCAGTCACCTGGATTAGTGAAGAGCTGGATTTGGTGACCGTAAGAAGTATTTTCCAGCCTCCTGTTCCTGCATATTGGCTGGAGGATGATGAGCGTGCTGCTGAGCATCCCCACGACATTACAAAGCATGTTGGAGTAGAGTTGCACTGAACAATTTGTGTTGGGGAAGGAGCAGAGTTGCAGAAATGTTTGGGTTAGAATCATAGAATGATTTGAGTTGGAAAGGACCTTTAAAAGCCATCTAGTCCAACTCCCCTGCAGTGAGCAGGGACATCTTCCACTATATCAGGTTACTCAGAGCCCCGTCCAACCTGATCTTGAATGTTTCCAGGGATGGGGCATCTACCACCTCTCTGGGCAACCTGGTCCAGTGTTTCATCATCCTTATCGCAGAAAATTTCTTCCTTCTATCTAGTTGGAATCTAGCCTCTTTTAGTTTAACGCCATTACCCCTTGTCCTATCGCAACAGGCCCTGCTAAAAAGTTTGGCCCCATCTTTCTTATAGGCCCCCTTTAAGTACTGAAAGGTACTGAAAGTCCACAATAAGGTCTCCCTGGAGCCTTCTCTTCTCCAGGCTGAACAACCCCAACTCTCTCAGCCTTCCCTTGTAGGAGAGGTGTTCCAGCCCTCTGATCATTTTTGTGGCCACTAATCCAGTAGGAGTTAAAAGCAAATACATTAAAAATACATTAGAAAAGATAATATCTTCTTGGCTTGTTCAGTTGCTCCTTCATTGTTCTCTTCCCCCTGCTACTTGTTCTCTGCTGGGTCTATACTGCTCACTCCGCTCAACGCTGATGGTGAGCGTGAGTGCTCTCTGTAACACCCAAGTGTCATGCTCCAACCTCTGGGATTCGGCAGGGCTGTATTATTAACAGTGGAATAAGTAAGGTACTTGGCACTTTCCAAAAGAAAATAAACTCTGTGCTCAGTGCATGTTCCACCCATATGCCAGAAGTCTGTGGGCTGTATTTCTGCAGTTGCCTTCTCTGTGCTCTCTCCATTACCTCTGGTAATTGAGTCGCCTGTGGGATATAGCACCAGGGTATGCTTGGTTGCTTTGTGGGAAAAGCATTATTTTGAGTTTGATCCCTTTGTTAGGGGTGGGGAGAAGATGAAGAAATCTGCAGTCGTAAACCAGGCAGATGGCAGCTTATGGCGTTATAGCCTGTAGAATACGTATTTATCTACCTTGCACAGACTAACAAATTGTTGTTGCAATCATTACAGTAAATATGAGATATGAAAACAGTTTTAAGTTTCATTTTGCTTGCTGTCATCTCTTTTTTTCTTTTTTTATTGAGCAGCAGTAATTTAATAGCATTGTTTGACTCCTGTTCGTTTTTTTCAGTCATGCATTGTCTTGAATTTCTGTTGAACATTTAAGTACAGTAGTACAATTTTATGCCCAATGGAAAAAGGAATAATTATTTCATTAATACCAGGGTAGAATTTGTCCATACTAAACAAGAAATCAGAAAGCACTGAGCGTGTCAGGTAAAATAGTGTTTCTCAGCTTTTTTTTTTTTGCTTATGTGGAACAAAAGAAGGCACTCTCTTGTACCTGTACTTGTAGGCGTAGACTTACATCCTCATCTTACTGTTGTGCCATCCCACAATGACGCTGGTTGTGTGTAATTGTTTGTGGGATCGGGGCCCAACTCAGGTAAGAACATATTTTAGTTTCTGGGCTGTGCTGTTGCATTTTATCCTTCTAATGACGTATTGAAATTAGCTGGTGATCATTCAAATAAAATCTTTACAGGAGTACAGTGGGAGGGTGGTGTTCAAAGACACCAAGGGACAGCAAGGGATCCAGTCCCCTGCTTCTCTAGGGTGAGGGAAAGCTGGCTGCCCATTATATCTGCATAGTTATCAATTCACATTTTCTCTGAAAACTTTATTTCATGTTCAAGTTTGTAATGTAAGTGTGGAGTATTGCTATTGAAAGTAAATGGGCTTCAGTAAAGCACGTTAAACGTAGTCCATCGTAGGGTATGACAGGTCACTGAAGCCAGATCCAGAGCCAGGATCACAAAACGGTCCTCTGCTCTACTGAATTCTCTGCTTTTCGGTTTAAAAAAGGTCAGTACAATCCAGTAGCCTTTCTAAAGCAGTTTCAGCTCCCAGAGCAGCCAGCTACCTAAGAACATAGTCCAGAGTGGTCTAGAAGACCACTAGAAGATGAACATGACCCCTTGGGAAAGAACAAAAATGAAAGACAAAACTGGGGGAACACAGCTTAAAGTAAACACAGAGAAATACAGAGTGGTTTGGGGGTAAATGTTCTTTACTGTGTTAATGCATACAGTGCTGTGAAGGTGTTACGTGGAGTTAAACTCTGAAAATAGAAGTCGAACTGCCAAATTGCAGTGATCAGATGTGTCGATATTTGTGATACGCGGCTGATGGGTTCGAAGGAAAAAAAAACCCACCCTCAATTCTGTTGTTTAGCATAAGCTGCTCCTTTGTTATTGAATTTAGGGAGAAATGCAAGCCTTGTGCAGTGCTTGACTTTTTAATAGCTAGATTTTTATTAAGTAAACGTGTTTTTTTGCGCTGACTAGGGTTTTGATTGTTACTAACATTGGTTTTAACTTCGCTAGCTACATGCTGGAAATTTGCCAAGCGCAGAAGCATGGTTCGTGCCCTGAAGCTTGTACGATCTGTAAAAGACAATGCTGAGGGAAGAGGGAGGGCGTAACACACTGTATAACATTTGTTTCCTTCTCTTCTTTCCCTCGCTGCAGACTGTACCAAAGCCAATAGCGCTGGAGCCCTGCTTCGGGAACAAAGCGGCCGTTCTCTCTGTATTTGTGAGGTTGCCTCGAGGACTTGGGGGTATACCACCACCCGGACAGTCAGGTGAGGAGTATCGTTGTCTCTGCTGGCTTGGTATTAACTCTGTGCTCCTTCCCCGACCTTGCAGATACACCTTACAGTTTCAGACTTGATCCCGCCGTAATTGCTGTACCCGCATCGCAGCTGAGGATGTGCTCGGGTTAAACTAGCTAGCTTGGGCCCTCCTAGCTTTCAGCCTGAGGTTTGATTCAATTTCTTGGGTCAGTTGATGGATGAACACTTGATATTTGGATTACACTTTAATATATAGCTGGGGAAAAAGGAGGGGGTCTGGCACAGTCAGGTTTGTGATGGTTGCTTATGAAAGTTACTTGGCTCCCAGCCTATTCCCCTTCATTCCCAGCTCCATTTGTAGAGACAACAAGGCCGTGCCCTCCTCTTAACGGCACTGGACAGAAAAGTTTTCTCCATCCAGCTTAAGGTTTCATTGTTCCCAGCCCCTTCTCACTTGAATGTGATTGAAGAGCACGGAGACATAATCTCCTGGGCAGTTTGTGATTTAACATGGGGTTCTCCAGTGCCTAGTGAGCATGATGAAGGAGAGGATCTTAACAGAGCATTAGCTGGGTTTGAGATGGGATGGTTTAGTTGTGAGCTGTATGGAGCTAAATCCCAGATGGCCAATGGCAGTTTTTCTGTGGATTTGCCAGGAGGAGGTTGTAGAGATGATGATGTCTGGGAAGTGCAGTGAAACGTCCATGCACCTGTGCTCTGAGGAATGATTCTAACACGGCTGCTGGTGCAAAGAAAGACACCTCCCTTCAATATTATGGGTTTCACGTCCATTAATACCCACACTTCTTATTTCCAGCTTTTTCTGCTGCAGTTGCTTTCAATAAAACATGCAGTATTTAAAAGCTTATTTCAGAATAGCAGCTAGAGTTTAATCTCTTAAGCCCAAATGCTTTTCTAGTTTGCTTTTATAAAGAAGAACTCAGAAATGATATTCATTTTGTGGCTTGAAGGGTTTTCTCAGCAGCAGTGGAAGGATTTGTTTCTGTGACTGTTTTGTTCCATGACTGTTCTGCTTTATTGCCTCAGGTCTTGCAGTGGCCAGTGCACTGGTGGACATTTCACAACAGATGCCAATTGCCTACAAAGAGAAATCGGGTGCAATACGGAATCGGAAACAGCAGCCCCCTGCACAGCCAGGAACCTGTATTTGATGCATGGACATCAGAAACTGTATAGGGTTTTAAACAAAATGGAAAAGTAATACCAAGGAGGAGAATTTCCAAGTTGTGTCACAAGAGACTAGAAGCACTCGGAGAAACACAACTTCCCTGAACCCAACTTTTTCTCTCATCTACGTGATAGTTGGCTTTATTTGACAACTGCTCCACTTAAGTTTTACTGACACGTGACTTCAGATTGCTCCTTTGTTTTCTTCAAGTTTAAAGTAAAATAATTTTATTGCAGGTCCGGTAACATCCGATCGCCGCCATTCATGGTCAGTGTAAATAGAACAGTAGTCCAATATGAATGACACTCAGGTTTATACATGGAAAGTGCTTTGTAGTTCATGTATTTATCAAACTGTACAAAAAGAAAAAGATGCAGTGTTTACAGGTGTCAGCTCTCAACACATAAACACTACTATTAATCTTCAAAGCATCTTCATCCTTTGTTTTCATTTAATATTCTATGTTTATTCCCTCATTATTTAAGTGGAACTCTATTCCAGATACAGTGTTTTTGTAGTCATCATGGTCCAGAACATCAGAAATGCAAAAGCTGGGATGGTTTAGAGGTTGATGTCGTGTGTTGCTCAGACCACATGCAATACCTGAAGAAGTTGAATGTTGCTTTTGAAGGACTCAATGTTTACATAGTCTTAACCTGCTTGGAGTACACCACACACAAGTGCCTAGACTTGAACAGATCTAGGGAGTGAGGAGACTGCTACACACGTTTCTTTTTAACATAATTATACTCCTTTTAAATATACGTATACACACACATATAGTCACCCAAGGCAATCTGTGTTCTTTGTAATACATCACATGCAGTCAGAGGAAAATGACATTTTCCTGACCAACAAACTACTCAACCAGATGGAAATATCTGGAGGGAAAGTAGAGTTTCAGTATCTTGTAAGAAAACTCCTGGTTTCACCAGCGCTTTTAATAGAAGCAGTTTGTGTTCCAGGTCAGATACATTATATTTCTTCTGATTTTCTCTGCCACTTTGGCCTCTTTCCCTCCCCCTTCCCTCCTGCCATTCTTCAGGACGAGAGCTGAGCTGTGCCGGGGCTCAGACACATTGCTCCTCAGCAGTAAGATTTGCTCCATCTCCTTACAGGATGTAAAAAGCAACACTCCCCGTCCCAGATCATTTCAGGATGAAGTAAAAAAGAACTTTAAATAAAAAGCAAGCAGAGCAGCTCCGTTTGGCCACAGGTTTGAGTTCTACGTCATCAGTTACTGATATTTCCTATTGGAGTTGAAGTCTCTTAGATGTTCAGGAAGGTGGCTTGTTGGTGAAAGGAAGGGACCTGCAAACAGCAAAGAGAAGGCTTGGCTTTGGGGGGATGTATCAAACCATCTGAAGTACAGTGACTAGTTGGGATTATGTTTTGAGGTTCAAGGTTGGATTCGACCCATCATTCTGTGCATGCTGGTGCTCAATGTCTGCCTTGATTCTGGAACGTGGCGCAGTGCCGGGGCCACGCAAAGTTGTGATGTTGAAGCCGGTAGGAAGATGTTATGTGAAGGTGCCAAACGAGGCGTGTAATTGTTGCTTAATCACAGTTAAGTGCGGCTTCATTCAGGTTGCTGAGTTGCTGGTTTCTGACGAGGATGTCTAGTATGTATGAAATGGAGAAGGAACAAATTGAGGGGAGTGAAGGGAAGCGCTCTCGAATATTCTGGCCAGGTAGCACCCTTTTCCAAAATGAAACCCAAGTAACTGCATCTTTTTTTTGTGCACGTTTTGGTGATCGATTGCATATCAGCCACTCATTTTTGTTTATTTTGGGGGGTTTCTTAAACCATGGATTTTGAAGAAGCTCTTTGGAGCGCGGCAGCATCACAATAAAGATGCGAATTGCTCTGCGTGTCCAGACAGCAGTGATGGGGGACAGCCTGCTGCTTTAAAGACTGTGGTGTATTATAATTCTGATTTAATGTGTCATTTAACAAATATAACAGGACTGCAGAAAAAATATTCTGGAAAAAGTGCATTTTATATATATGTGTGTGTGTGTGTATATATATGTAAAAAATGCATCTTTTTCTAAACTAGAAGTTTAAATGCCCTCTGGGGAAAAGAAATTATGGGAGGGAAAGTGGCGAGCTTTGTCTTTTAGAATGAAGGGATTTAGGCAATTTAAGTTTTAACTGATGCACAGATTGCCTCAGACAGATTCATCTCCTAAAATATTTGCCAACTTCCTATGTGTATAGGGGTAACCTGAACTAGAGAAATAATACTGGACTAAAATCCCTCCCCTCTTATTACTTTACATGTTTTCAGTCATGATGCACATCATGAGATGTCGTCTTCTTGCCTCTGCGACACTTCTTTAGGAGGAGAACTGCCAACCCAAACTGAGAAAGCTCTTGTGCTTAAGCCTCTGTATTCAGGACAGCACTTTAGCAGGTGCTTAAAGTTGTGGTTTAGGATTTCCTGAACAGAAACAGCTTTCAGAACAATAGGCCTGGAGGGATGATATATTTTTACGTTAACAGAGAGATGTAAAGGTGTTTTGTCCCCGTGCCACCCTCCCCCCAGAGAGCTGGGTTATCTGGTCTCAAAAGCTTAGGGTGGAGTGTGCCCGGAAGTGTAGCCACAAAGTTAGGTGTGAGATAATTGGAAAGACGAGCAAAAATGATCAAACTTAGAGGTTTAGCAGAACCAAAAAATGTAAATACAGGAACAAGACTTATTTATATAAATAAAATGAAACAGCTCCTTTAGGATGTAGCTCTGCTCTGCATCTTATCTCCATACTGACGAGGGAAAGAGAAAACTCTCATACATATCTGTGCTGCAAACAGTTTCATCCCAACTTAAAGGTAAAATAGAGACAAAGGTGGGAATGGATGGGGGGAAGAAGAATTGCTGGTGGNTTGTACATAAACTATACAGTAGCGTGCAGAACATTGAAAGATTTAAAGTGTATATAAACCAGAAAAAAATATTGAATGTATTTTTGATGCATTTTAAATGATGTATGAGTTTTGTCTTAATAACTTCTTCATATGATGAGTATTAGATCACTTTCCAGAGCTTTAAAGAAACATCAAATTATATGCGTGATATCTTGCCATATAAAGCAGGGAGGCATAACTCGACTTTTATGTATTCAAATGCATTTCACTTAAATGTATAAGCGAA
>VZSZ01004996.1:267460-304987 GCA_013398815.1 Ibidorhyncha struthersii | reverse complement strand
AAACAACGCTTGAAGACAGGTAATAAATGTACTTAAAGTAGTCATTACTTGGAGGATTAAGTCAGCAGTTTAAGCCTCTACCATTAAGATTGTGCCAGTGATTTCCATTCAAAATCACTATTTTCAAGTGCTTGTAACTGGCTGAAATTCAGCATTCAACATCTCAACCCTCAGAACACTTCTGTTCTTTGAGAACAGCCTTTAAAAAATTTAATCAGAAATGTTGTAGCCCTTTTATTCTAGGAAACAACAGTGCCACGGGATCTCCAAATAATGGACATTTTTTTTAATTCACCATTTTCCATTCTTTTTAGCCCAGGATTTTCTCTGGACTGGTGTAGCATGAGTGAAAGGAGACCCTGCCATGGTGTGGGTCAATATGTTGGATACAAGAAGATTTATGGGACACAACTTCTGAGTTATTGCCACTCTCACTGGGCTTAAAATGTGCTGTATTGAAATTGCCACAATAAAGCTATACACGATGGGGTAATGCCTGTGATTAGCATAAAGTCAGAGCATATAATGTACCAAAATTTGATGGTATGGTACCCTAAAAGCATGACAGCCCCTGTTGGCAGGTACACGCTTCCTTAGGCGTAGTTAGTATACTAAATATTGCTCAGAAACATCTTTTTCTCTGCGGTAAACGTTTACTAAAATACAGAGTCACTGGGTTTATAGTATGGTTTTAAAATGGCAGCTCAGCTTGTTTGGCCCTAAATTAGCTGAAACAAGCTTTTGATGAAATACCCTCCTCACTCAGCAGGCTGAAATAAAACTTGAGGCTTTTCCCATAAGCTGCTGAAAGTCCAGCGCCACCAAAGATGAGGCTGATTCTCCATCCTCGCGTACGCCCGATGTTAGCGGCTGCTTTTTCTTTTCCACGAGACCCCGAGTTAGGGACAGAGCATCAGTTGCGTCTCTGAACCTGTAAAACCCTTCTCCCTGCAAACAGGGATTTGCCGGTACGGAGCTCGCGATACAGCAAAGAACGGACCCTACATGCCAGGAGCGACTTTTAGATTCATCCATCCAGCTCACAGTAAGCTGTGGACAACGCTTATTTTCCAGTTTCCTTTTTGTCTTCTTTTGGGAATACTCCAGGGGAAGGGGAGGGAGGGAGATTGGGTCTTCGGAGCCTCCTGAGCTAAGCTGCAAGAACAGGTTGGGAGAGGGAGTTGTGCGTGTTGGAAAGGTGCGAGTGGAAGATGCACGCGCGAGCGTTTGGGGATGCGGGAGCGAAGGGAAGGGAGGGGGTAGGTGTGAGTTTCTTATTTTCAGATGCGTTGTTGGCAATTTTAGTCAAATTAATGCTTTTTCTGTTGATAGCTGCTTAAATTAGATGAGTTTCCCATGCTAGGAATACTACAATAATGTGTATATGTTGGGTTTTTTCTGCTTCTGCATCAGGGCAGGTTTTGTTCAGTTTATTACTTTGTTCTAACACTACACATGGACTATTTTTGTGCGTCTTCCAGGTACTATAGTTCTTCAGATGTTTCTTCTACATTTATCATTTATTCCACAAACCTCACCAGAATAAAGAAGAAAAAAATAATTGTAGAGGAGTGTAACATATGTCAGTCCATTTTTTTTTTTTAAAAAAAGGCAAAAAGAAAATAAAAATGGAGTTTTATATTAATCTGAAATTTGTGCACAATAAATGTTCTTTACACTAGGATCCTTGACTTAATTGTATTCTGGATTTTTTTTTCTCTGTTCTGTAATTATTTACAATTCTTATCTGTGTTCAGACTTGAGCTTAGTTTGTTAATATGTATAATTTAGCATTTATTGCATTCATATGTAAATATGAGCAAGTATTGTAAACTATTTCATTGCTGGGGATTGTGGGTGTTATACATACACACATTTAGGACTGCAGGTTTTGGTATAATTTTTTGTATTGTAAAATAACAGCTAATTTAAAGCAGGAGCGAGAAGACTATTGGGAGATCTGTGCGTTTTAAATACAAATGTGAAGTACATGTATATAAATAAAAGTAAATAATGCAAATCTTTCCTCTGAAATAAAAAGTAGATGATCTGGTTAAAATTTCCCTCCCCCCTGCTTTTTCTTCTTCCTTCTCCCCCCCACCTTTCTTAAAATAGGGGGAAGAAATAACTCAAGGTGTTTCCTGGCTGGGGTGAGGATGAGTTTCTGCCACCGTGGTGGTGGATCTCAAGGTGCTCGTGTCTCCCTAAGCAGGCTGCGTTCACCCTGTGCCCTATACCCAATGTGGGAGGAGGGAAAGAGGGACGTGTCCTCCACCAAAGCACAGGGGTAGGCTGCTGTGCCTGCATACTGCCTTGCAATCCCCCAAAACCATCACGCTCGCCTTACATCTTCCCTAAGGTGCCTTAGGGAAGCTCTTGTCCCTGACTGTCTCCACAGCTGTCTCCGAAGGGTGGTGGAAAGGAGGAGCATCCTAAAGAGATGTCAGTCTTCACTGTAGAGAAAAAGGGGCTCATCCTCCATGCAGGTCACCTGGGATGGTCAGGGCTGAAGAGAGAATTTATTTGCTCCAACCACACTGAGGTCATGAGTTCTTGCTGTTGTGATACAGCTGGTCTTTATTTGGTTTGGTGACTATTACTGTCCCAAAGCTCAGGGCTTCTGCCTTCAGGATTTAAATAAGCCTGAGAAATGGAAAAGCTCAGCCTCTTCCCTTTCTTACTCACTGCTCATTTTTCCGCTAAACAGCTCCTTCCTTTGAATCTGAAGAGAAAAACCTGACTTCCCCGGAGATGGTATCATCCAAAGAGTTTTGCTAGTAATTTTGCAACCTCATCAAATGTTGGTGCCAGCTGGTGTTTCAGATGCACACAAAAGCTAGGAGAGCAAAGTCGGAGGTGACCTGTTCTCTCCCACCCCTTGGAAGCCCGCGTGCAGCACACCCGGCATCCAGAAACAGATTCCTGCTGAGATGCAATCCGTTGTTCTCCATTTATTTTTATGTCGCTCTTCAGCTTTGAAATTAAGCACTGCTGAGATGAAGCAGAGTTGAACCTGGCATTTATGAGCCATGAAGGTTTCAGTCACCGCCGTCTCCTAAGACCGTTGTGCTACTTCATCCCATGGCATTAAACTTGGATGCAGATGCCCAATTCTCAGAAATTGCTGCCGAGCTGAGCAGAGCATGCCAGTCTGAAAGCACAGCGTGGTGTGTCCAGACCTGAAATGAAGTGGGCAGGGGGTAGGGGTTTTAAAGCTAGTTTAAGCTCATTTTGGACAGCAGGATAAAACTGAGAGGTATGGGGCCATGTTTCATCCCTGCTCTGATTTTTCTTCTTGTGTTGTAGCAAAGAAAAGAGGCTTGCGGGGAACGAATGGAAGAGACGGTGGATGCTCTCCAAGGCTCTGCATACGTCCAGGCTGATGCTCTTTGCTGTGTCACCTGTCATTAATGAATGCAATTGGGTAAGAAGCCAGAGAGGTATTTGCTGTGCAGCTTTTCTTTCACCAAGAGTTAAGTATCAATCATCTACAGGAAGAGGTGAAGCAATTTGAAGTCTTTTTATCGAAGCAACTAGTTTAACTCAGCCACCCTACAGGAGCCTGGACTTTGGGCTGGATTGGGTGTTGTTTCTTCTCACCTATGTGAAAGGTGCTGTTCGGGGCAACTCTTGGATGGGTTACACGTCCCTGGTCAGTAGTAAGATTATTAGTATGATGGAAGCACGAACACTTACTTTTTTTCCCCCCATTAATGGGAAGAGGAAGGGGAAGAGAGGTGTACAAATGAGCCAGAGCTCCACAGCAAGCACAGCTTACCACTTTGGAAAAAACAATTTGCAGAAGCTTTTGTGTTTCTCCTTGGGGGTTTTGTTTTCTGAACTAATTAAGTAGCAACAAAGCAGGGAGGGAATCGAATGACAAAATGAAAAGTTGAAGACATTTTCAGAGGCCTAAGGTAAAGTAAGTGGGGGGGACCTTTTAGTAAGATGGCTGATGGGACCTGCTGATGAGTTTACGGGCTGGTGGTGGTGTTTCAGGACCCAGGTGTCACCATCAGTTAGAGGTGGGCTGAGCTCCCAGCGTTCCCCATTGCAGGGGTGGCTGGGAACAGCAACACCTCCTCAAACTGTGTCTGCAATGGAGGTAGCCCTCCATCACAAAATTCTGGGACACCAATCATCACTCTGAGGTCAGGTCCATGATGTCCTTGGTGGACTGCTTTCTCCCCAGTGACTCCAGACACTCAGTGACAAGCTTGGGTTTAGGGATCTGCACTAGGGATGCCTTAGGGGAAGTAAGATCTGCCCCCCCCAAAAAAAAGCAAGATCCAACGGTTCAAACCACCTTGAGATGCCCCATCGGACCCTTCCTTCCCCCTCAACTTCCCTGCGTTCATGGGTCTCCACTCAGACTTTCTGATGCATCTCCCAGAAGCCACAGCTGCAGGGAATTTAGCCAAAAAACACTGCCAAAAAGGCCTCTGCACCCCAGAGCTGTGGTGCAGCTCTGCATGCACACAACCTGCAGGACTAGGGCTGTTTCTGATCTCACTCCCCCAGTGGTGACCAGTGATGCAGAGGGAGGGTGGGATTTAATCTCGCCTGGTCCTCACGCTGACCCCTGAATTTAGTATGGAAGCAGAGGATTAGGGGGGAGGTCTGGATTGTGACAGCTGATCGTGGAGCATCATTGTGATGGGGAATTAGAGCAGAGCATGGAGGTAACTCTGGTGTCTGTGTTTCTCCATCCGTCCCACCGGCAGCTCACTGACTGTTTTATCAGCTCTGCTTCCCAGTCTGTGGCCACAATGTGCCTCTGACAGCATGACTGGCAGTATTTCCGTTGACATGCTCCCTGGGACCCCTGCTCCCACCAGAGATCGTTTCCATTTCTCCTTAGAGAAAAAAAAAAAGGCACTTTGAACGTTTTTCATGTCAGAGCTGATTCTGCAGCGCTTCCCCTTGGCTAACATCCTCCATTTCCCCACTCAGCGCGGAAAGACAACATTTTAATAACCGAAGCGAGATGCATCCACCCCTATCAGCACATTAGCACTGTTTGCATGGAGATAACGGATGGTAAATTGTTGTTTCTGCTTTAAACGTCCCCTCGCAGCGGTTGTACATCAGCTGCGGGATTTTGCTTGTGCTGCGTCTGCAGTTGCAGTGTGATGGGGGATAGTTGGTCTCCATCGGGTCCTACCTGCAGGTCTCTCCTCCGAACCTCCAGAGATGCCCCAGGCTCATCTCTGCCCTGGGGGCTGCACAGGATGTAGGACCTTTTCTCTGGGAATTGGGGAAAATCACTTCACCTGCTCTTGCTTCAGCATTTGTCCCTGTCTGATGTCCCTTGCTGGAGGAGGGAGTAGGGTCAGTTTTGTTGTAGGCACAGCCAGTGCCCCAAAAAAACATTTCCAGATCCAGACACATGACAGAAGTGAGGGTCAGGCAAAGCCCCCTCTAGCTATTAGTGGTGGTCCTGCTCCAAAATCCCTTCACCCTAAATTTGGGGTGCTTTCCAGGCTTGCTTGAAGCCAGTTGCTATGACCCAGAGCAGGGATGTCCTAACCGGCCCTTTGTCCTGTATCGCTCAAACCAGCACACGCTGTCCCAGTGCGTAGCCCGCAGGAACAAGGACAGACCTTGTCACCATGGGAGTCCTGAGGTCTCTTTCAAGGCCAGGTCCCCCCTGAAACCCAGGAGCTGCCGGCACCCCCCATCGCCATCTGGCCCAGGACCATCCCCCACCAGCTTTTTGGGTGCTGACCTTGGTCAAGCGGCCATTTGCCAAGAGGCAGGGAAAATGCATCAGACCTGCAATGTTTTCACAGCACGTTTCAGGTTCAACCAGCTAGAAATTTCCCAGGAAATTTTCTTTGTGTCGGCAAAAGCCTGGCCACCGAAACAGCCTGCACGTCGCAGGGAAGGAAACAGCTTTGACGAGATTCTTGAGTCCGGCCCTAACCCTCTGGCTTTGCTCCCCCTCTGCATCCCCAGCTGCTTCTTGCGTGCATGAAGACAAACATGATTTTTGGGGAAGAAAAGGTGCGACATTTCTGGGTTTGACCTTGAACTAACTTTGTGTTTAGGATCTGACTTGAATTTCACTCGGTATTTTTATATAAATTTTATATACATTTATTTTCTTGAAATTTTTTTTCCACCCAAAATTGGCAAGAAAACATTCAATTTGCCTCTAATCAATTTTCCTGTGGTTTTTTTTTTTTAAAGTTGCCAAAAATAACTCACAGATGTTTGTGGCATGAACAGAAGTCTCCCCGGCTGGCATGAACCGCCACCCTCCCTCCTCCTTCATCTCCCCTCCTCCTGTGCCCTGCGGGATGGTGCAGCTCCAACCACCCCCAGTTATTTCCACCCACCCAGGTTACAGAGTGGCATCTCAGCATTAGTGGCTCCACGTGCCACTAATTGCGGGTGCAATTATTCCCATCCCTGCTACATCTTGCAATGCCTCCCTCCTCCTGTGCTGGCACCAGCTTTGAGCTAAACATTCCCCAAATTGTTCCCACAGCTTCGCATGCATCACCCCCATGTGCAGCACAAGCAGCCCCAGGACTTGCGTGGGTCCGTGTCCCCTTCCCAAGTGGCACTGATGTCTCTCCATCTCAGCAGAGTTGGTTTTTCACCTGCTGCCTCTCCTTGCTGGTAGGCAGCAGACCAGAGCTGGGTTTCCAGCCAAGCACGGGGCATCTGAGCCCCACCAATCTGCCAAACCCCCAAAAAACACCTCCCCATTTCTTCCAGCTGGCCTTACGGCATGGGACCAGTGATCTCAGCAGATGCACCAGCCTGGACATGCGGGCAAGGACAGGCCGGCATCACAGAGAGGAGCAAGGGGGTCAGGAAAATGCATGTGTGCTTTATTCATGGATATGTTTGAATATTGACATGTACAGAAGAGATAAGTACAGGTTATACCCCAGAAGTGTAGGCAGATACCAACCATCCTCCCCTACGTGCACGCGCACACACACGTACACATACGTGCACAGCCTTTAGCATCACCATTGCTCCAACGCCGGCTCCCTGCCGCGGTGTCTCCCTCCCTGCTCATGCTCTGGCTTTGACAGCAACGTGGTATTTGTACGTACACAATATTTCATGGGCTTTCAGGAGTGCCAAACCACTGGGAACGGTGCTGAGCAGCCAAAAAAATAGAGTTCAGTGGCTACAGAAAGCTTGGCTGGTTCTTTTTTTCCCCTTGACTCTTCTTTGTGCTTATGAAAGTCCTCAGGTATGAAGTAATTCCTAAAAAAATTGTCTCACTTTCTCTCTCTTGGCTCACTCAGTCCTTTGCCTTTACAAGCAGCTGCTATGACTTTGGTGGTTAGTCAAGAGGCTTAAAAATGAACATCCATGGTTCACTTCACAGAGTTCAACAGAGATGAAATGTCATGAAAAAAAATTACTGACTTCACAAAAGAAAAAAAAATTGTCTGTGCACACGTGTGTTTAGAGGAGGAGGGGATGTATTTGGGTTTCCTGCCTCCAAAAGGACTGCTCAAAAGCCATCCTTTTTTTGTGAACTTTAATTCATGAACAGGCTTGGAGGAAAAACTGACATTAAATATTGGAAAGAGGGGTGATATTATGAGGAAAAAGTTATGCAGGTTTTTGGATCATTATTTTTTTAAATTCTGTGCAATACAACTGCCAATCCCACCACTCCCCCCCCCAGCTCTTCCCTGCTGGGCAAGAGGCTTGTTGCTCTGTGCCTTGCTCACTTCATTTCAAAGCATCCCTAGATAGCGGGGAATGCCTGGGAGAGCAGGACCTGGCCTGGGACAGTGCTTGAAGGATGCTGTATCCAAACTCACAGCACAGGACGAAGGCTGGGGACAGGGAGTGCGTTTTCAGACCTGCAACCTCAACTCTACAGATGCTTTTGAGGCCCCTCAATCAAGGATAAGAGGAGGAAACCCATGCAAACTCTAGCAGACACCCATTTACACTAACTCACTGCGCAATATTAGCAGGGATCCCAGCAGACCGTTGCCATGGTTTTTGGCCTTCTCATGCAATGCCTCTGTGATATGATCCATGGTAGCTGGATGACACCTTCCACAGCCTTTGGGGTACTTTTAGCTGTTGGTCTGCCATCCTTCCAAAACTGAGGACTTCAGAAGAGACTGCAATGGGAATCAAGGGTCTCTTTGGCCTGCAATGCTTAGAGACAAATAACATCCTAAGGAGTCTTTAAAGCAAGATATAAATCCAGGGGAGATGATGATGTCTCTTGTTGACCATTTAAGATAAATCTTCCGGAAAGTGTAAATATGGCCTGCTGTGGGACGTGGTAATAGACCAGGTACCCTCTGGAGGTCTCCTCCATCTCTGGTAGTCTGAGTAGGTTTCTCCACATATATTTTTCACAGCATACCAGTCCTAAGGGAGAGCTGAAGTGGGGTTGCCAGTCATCATGGCCACCTATAAAATGTCTGTCTGCTGGCTGTCAATCAGACAAGGAAATGGCAAAGTGTCATTTCAACATCACTGCCAGTGAGTTGTAAGAGACACAGGAGTGGAGCCATGAAAGAATGCAAGAGTTAGTACTCCTGGAAAGCTGCTGCCTCTTGCATGCCCATCCTACAGAGACTCAGCCCATGCAAGAAGATTAAAGGCTGGTGGAGACCTGGCTTGCAGGGGTCAGATGTGTAGAAGAGCAGGGCATGACTACAGGACTTGAAAGGAAAGCAGTAGAAGGCAATTCACAGTATGACCTCATGATGTTGAGGTAGTTCCTTGCCTTCGAAGGACTGAGCATCTGGGTTTAATCCTTCTCATCTGTGCCTTAGAGGACACAAGTTTTGCAGAGTTGCAGCTAGTAGTTGTGTCACTTGGTGCACAGATGGCTCCACAGTCTCTCAGAGGACACCATTGTCCTGGATAATGGGGAGATGTTCACAGCAACTCAGGGCATGGCTATGGCACTTTGAAGGGAGGGACTTCCCTGCCCATAGCGCTACCTCCCTGCCTGTTTTTCTGATCTGGGTGAGCCTTTTGGCAGTGAAGATTTCACATACAAGTTTCAGTTCAGAGTGTGACCTGGACCCCTGCACACAAGACTTGGATTTTGGCATGTTCCTTTGCACAGCCCTGGATTAGGATAACCAGGTGCTATAGCCCCGAGGATCATGAGGAGCAGAACTTTGGATAGGATGCAGCCAGGAGGATTTCTGTGCATGTCTTACACATCCACAGGTGTTCACCTGAAAAACAAGAGTGGTTTCATATTGCACCAAAACCCAAGAAAGTTGCTGCAGTTTCTCAGCAAAACCTGAAGCAAAAAAAGCAATGGAAGATGTTCTGGAGGGAATGTGAATGAAAAGTGCTGGACTTCGCTGCATCAGCTGCTAAGACTTCTATGCATCCAAACTCTAAGAAACTAATGACGTTCCTTGAAGGAGCGCAAACCAAGGAATAAATGGGCTGCTGCAAAGCCCAGGCCTAAATACTCAGGGAAAATCTGGAGCTATTTCTGTGCCTCCTGTGGCAGTCAACCTGGGTAAGCATTTATCCTGGAAAACCTTCTCACCCTTCCTTACCATCTTCTTTCTTGGCTTGATCTAATGAGGGGTTGAGCCCTCCAGGAAGGCACGGGGAGTCCTCATCTCACCTCCTCGAGGGAAGACCCCTGAATGCTCAGGTAGCCCAAGGTCATACATCTGCCTCCCTATGCCCCGAGAGACCAGAGAGAAATTTGTCCCCATCCTTCAGCTGGGCTCTGGCTGCAGTAGAGTGGGTCACTTCAGCAGCCTTTGCTTAAACCACCTGTCAGCTGAGTAATTAGCACTTGGCAGGAAGCAATGTCCTTCACGTCCTGACCTGGACACAAGCAATTACCTCCACCAGCTCTTCAAAGAGGGAAACCTTAGCAAATCACTCCCTACCTATGACAGGATTCATGACTTGCCCTTTCCAAAAATTGGCTGGATATTATGTCTGCAGGGCAGTGTCTACCAAACCTTTTCTGTCCTATCTCTTCCTTGCATAACTAACAAAACTCCCTGACTGAAGACCCTCTGATTCTCTGCAAGACTGGTGGAGGCACAGGTAGCACATGAGAATGGGTTGCATTGGGCTCGCATCAAGTCCTGCTTGTGGGCTCACACGTTCATCCTGCACAGAGAAAGGTTTAACTTGGAGTGGGACAACACTGGCCTCTGTTTCTTTGGATGTGACAAAAGAATACCTACCCCAAACACTTTACAGGACCAGTGAATAGAGATGCTAGGGTTGAGACACGAAGAAAGCCAGCTGTAAACAAAACGCAACACACGTGTTTCTTCCTGAACACCATCAATACATGACACACATTTCTATAAAAAGGAGGGCCCGAGGGGTAGGTGACAGCTTGGAGATGCACACTGGCCATGGTTTCAAGCGGGTGGATAATACCCACAAGCCAGTTCATAGTGTGGTTACTTGGTCCATCCCAGAGGTGCTTCAGGATCCTCTCTGGTGAATAAAACCAACCACCTTCTCACCGGGGCTCTGGTTTCATCCCTCTGAAGCAGGTGGGCTGCCCTTTGGGTCCTGAGCAACCCTGGAGACAGTCTGAACTCCACATCACTTGACATGTCCTGTCAAGAGCTCCCCACCGTGAGTCAGGGCTTCAGGAAACCTCCTGACAGCTCAGCCATAAAAAGTCTCCCCTTTTGGCTGGGGCAGGCAAAAGCATTTTCTTTGCAGCTCTCATTTCTTGGCTCAGCTCTCTTCTTCAGCTTTTCCAAGGGAATTGTTCATGGCTTTGACCCCATCTGCAGAGAGCTGGAGAGACGACAACAACAAAGCTGTGGGGTGGAAAGGTGGCCAGGACCAAGAATGAGCTGGTTATCAATGATGCTGATTGTACAAAATCAAATAAATCGGCAGACAGATGAGGAGGAGGAAGGGATGCTCACACACTCACCTCTCCTTCTCATCCCTTCCCTCCTCCCTGCCCTCCCACTGAAAAAGTTACTGGTCTGGTTGTTTTGTAAAGAAACCAACACAAAGAGAGTCTCTGCCTGGCATGTGCCTGCCCTGCTTCACATCACAAGGAGGCTCAGCACAGCAAGAGTGGGGAGAAGCCACATCTGCAGCGGAGAGGCTGCCCAGCGGAAGGGAGCTGCTGGGCTGGAGGTCCCTGATGACAGACGAGTGGAGCCCCGCAGGAGCCTCTCCTCTCCAGCCACCTGCAAGAGAAGGGAGGCAACGCGAGGTGAGGGGTATGGTTGTTCCCCACCTTGGTCTTTCTGAGGATTTAGGGCTTGGGGATCATCCAGGCTTCCTATGTGTGTGCATGTGCAGAGGGATCCAGGGCCAGTCTCAACGCCCCAGCTCTAGTCTGGAGGTCAGCTTAGCTCTGTTGGAGGTGGTGGTGAAGGTGGTGGTAACACCATGGCATACAGCAGGGTCACCTTATGGGCACAGCACTGGGCATGCAGCCTGAAGGTTTGGACAGTAGTTGGAAGTGTCTTTGTGTGAGGTGGGTGCCTGGATGCCCACTCTCGTCAATGGAGATCCATACAGCCCATAGAGCCACTGCTGGCCAACAGCTGGACCCAGTGGCCTCTCTAGGTGACGATGTCCCTTGAGTACTGAAGGCACCTCCATGGGGCTGGCAGACATTTCACCAAGCAGCAGCTGGGAGCCAGGAGTGTTATTACAAAATACAGTGCATGTGTTTGCATGACGGACTCTTCCCCTGGGTGCCTACCCCCTGCAGACAAACTGCACCCTTCTCCTTTTACAGAACATTGACATCTGTGGCTGAAATTTTGCTTTACTAGAGACTTGTATTTATATTAGTTGATAACGGAGATAATTTAGAGCCAAGGCTCTGCACTGCTAGGAAGATGGGACGCAGATGGACTAATCGGTCCTTTGTAGCTTTCCTCCTCAGGTCCAGGGACATGAATATTATTAAACATTGAACAAGGTCTGGGTTTGGAGTTGGATCCAAAGTCAAGACTAAACTCCCCAGTTTCTATTACAGCGTCAGCAGGGACCATGCTTCAGCAGCACTCACCTCAGCAGAGGGATGTGCTGCTGTCACATGGATGTTGAGGATATGGTGGGGCCGTCCCTGACTACAGTTGTTTTTCCAGCTTCCCACTTGCTGGTGGCAGCAGCAGTTGGCTATCTGGGCTGGACTGTCAGTGATGAGGGAGGTTCACAGCTTCTCCATCACTTCCAGGAATAAAGCTCTCAGTGCAATGTCTGGACCTCAGGCCACCATTTGGATTGTGCTAAGGTCTGGGGAGCACCATCTAGAAGCAACTCCTCCAAATCTCCTGGGTGCAAAGTTATGGCCTGACAAAATTATGCCTGTGCTGTAACATGGCCACCAATGCCCTGAGAAGCAGTGAGGGAAACTGAGGCCACATCTCTGCACCTCCCAACCTGCTGTTCTGTGAAAACAGAGTGGAAGGAGGTGAATCAGCTGTTTTCCCAGTAAAAGAAACAGGAAAGAGGCTTAAAAAAACCTGTCCATGGAAGCTCCCTGAAGGTATTGGCTAGCCCAGTACAAAGCCCACGCGCAGTCCTTGGAGTCTAGTTAACTGACAGCTTCTGTTACGTGAACATTCAGCAAATCAGGGTCACTGTTAATTATTCAACAGTAAAATAATTCAATCTGAAAATTACTGTGGTGGGTGGCAAATCAAGGTCATTTCTTTTTATTTAAAAATAAAATATTTAATGCCTACTACTGCCATCATCAGTAAATTCATCTGTTACTTGTTTTAAAATAATTTCACTTTAATATTACTTTGATACTAACAATTTGCTGATGACTAGAACCTTTCAGATGAAATTTTCCAACGCTTGGCAAACCTTAGTCAGTTAAGCCTCAATGTTATGACCTCCAGGATCCTCACCTAACAAGGGAGGAAGCTGTGTCCCAGGCAGCTGAAATGCTTGTCTGAAGCCATGAGGCTGCCCTGCAGAAGGGTGAGGAGCCAATCCAATGGTCCTGCCTCCCCTTCTACAGTCCTGAAAAGCCCATGGATTTCTCAGTACTTCTAAAAGACCATATGTCTCTGTAGCACCCACAAAAGAAAAGAGAAGGTGACTAACAGGCAGGAGGGCAGAGTCAGGGATAGGAGCACGTAGCCCTGTGCTTGATGTTGGGGAAAAATCTGTCAGGGCATGAAGAAGAGGGTGAATCATGGACACCAGGAGGTGGAGGGGAGGTTGGATGTCTGCACATAGCTGAAATGGCACAGGTGGAAGAGGGAGCTGAGATGAGGGGGGCTGGAGGGCATGGAGGAGGTATAGACACTGCCAAGTATCTTAGGGCCAGGTCAGCCTTCTGCTACCTTGGTGGGCTGGAGATGCTCGAAGATGTTCTCTCTGAGGGTTGCCACGGCTCTGTTGGCATTTCGCTCTTGCTTGTACATCTGTGTGGTGGGGAGAATGGATGGGGCCACAGCTGAATTCAGGTAGGTCCCATTGCCAAAGGCCAGAATGGCGTTTTCTGTGTGTGGAAAGAGATGGATAAAAGTGTTGTCTGGGCAACGTTTCCAAGGCAAAGCATATACATCCCTTCTCCAACCTCCTTCAACTGCATCACCCAAATGCATGCCCGAGGGCCTTCAGAGCTCCTTTGTTGAAAGCATAGGGAGCTGGACACCCACAGATTCTTGAGGACCAGGGCACCTTCATGCCCTCATTCACAAGAAGCCTCACCAGCTTGAGGATGATGCTGCCGTAGCAACAATATGCCGAGTGGTACTTACGGAGACAGATATTGTCGGTGAAGAGATGCAAAAAGCTCTCACACTCTTCCTGCCGGTTGCCACTGGCATTGCATGTGCACCAGGGAGCTATGCTGGAAGTTGAGTTGTCAATGTAGTTGGGTGTGATGGGGCTGCCTGTTGGGAAGGATGGAGAAGTGTTACTGCAAGGCTGGTACTTCAAGAAGGAACAATGATTTCCCTCCCTTGCTCTGCTTACAGCCTCAGCTGAGTCCCTCTGTGATGGCAATATGAGAAAACCCTTCAAGTGCTGGTGTCACAGGTCTGTTTTGCTCCCAGGGAGGAGAAGAGGGGCGATCGCAATCCTTTTGTTCACCCCACCATGAACAAAACCTTCAGTCAATTAAAATGTGCTATCAGTTCAACAAATGGGCAGCTCCTGGGAACTCAGATTCCTTAATAGCATTCCAAAACTGTATGTGAATGTGCATAAAGATTTCCATGCTGTCATTGAAAAAGCCAAACTCAATCTCCAGAATGGTCAGAGACAACAAAGGAAGAGTTAAACCAGAATGAAATCTTGACCCAAAAAGCTGTTAATCTATCCCATCCGTCAGGATGGACCAAGTCCAACGGCCATTGGTGCTTCTCTTTAGACTCTGGCTGTGCTTGTGCTAACTGCTGCCAGCTGGGTCTCTGCAGCATCTGAAAACCCAGTTTGACATCCTCTGAAATCAGCAAGATGGCAGTCGATGGTGATTTCCAGTAGCATCACTGGTGATGGCATCAGGGAACCCCTGACAGAGCAGATGCCCTGGGACGGCCCATCTATTTCCACCTGAAAGAGAGGCTGGGGTCTTGCAGCAGCCCATGGTGCACAGTTTTTCTCTGCACTGCAGCTATCCTAACGTTACCCCATACTCATGGCTTATGTTCCTCTTGTAGTCACTGCAGAGAGAAAGCCCAGCATCTCCCTGAGATCCCAGTCTCAGCTCTCCACCTTACTATCTTCATAGGTTTTAGCTGGCCAGAGTAAGAGGAGATGTTCCCCACCCAGAGGAGACAATTCCCACCCACCAGAGAGTGGGAGAGAGACCAGCCGAAGGATGCAGCCTCTTACCTATGATCCCTGTATACGCCAGCAGACAGGCAGCATAGCTGTCCCTCCGGCAGCCACTCGCAGCCTGCAGGGACGGCTGGCAATTGAACTGGAACTCCGCATAGCGTGACCTGATGGAGCGAGAGCACGAAGTAGGACATATTTGCACAGATATTCGGAGCAAAAAGGGACATAATAGCACACTGGTGGTGTTTACAGAAGGCAATGCGTTTGCAAAATTCTTTGCTGTGGTAGGTGCTGCCAAACCAGCCTGAATGAATGTCATTTTACACTCTCCCCCCCTCCCCCAACAAACCCAGATGCAGATTTTATCCCTTTGAGATGAGACATGAATAAGTGCTGTAGTTACTGTCTTACAGGCTTCCTCTGGGACTGCGAGAAAGGTCCAGCCTTGGAAGAAATGTTCGTTTTTCTGGTGTATGAAGCTGGTGTTTGAGGGAAGAGCTGTTGAGACAGTGAGGGAATTCATTCTGTATTGCCATTATCTGACTCTTGAGTAATAACTTCCCCTAGAGACCTAAGCCTTCATTTTCAGGCTGATTTCCTGAAAGAAAGAATCACTCCGGTCCAGTTTCTCTCTCTTCAAAGGCTGTGCTCTAAATCTAGCTGAGGTCATCCTCAGATTAAGGGAAATGCCCCAAGGCTCAGATATGAAATGCTCTACGTGTCATCAGGGCTGCTGCCACATCCTCTGCTGCAGGGACCCATTCTCAGGAGAAGGTTGGACTCTCCGGAGCCTGTGGAGCGAGAGCTGTACAACATACAGCTCTGACCACTGTGCCTCGGTTTTCACATTGTCTAGGTCAAAGCACCAAACCAAACCACTTAGCACAAAGCAGCTTTGCGTCACACACTGGGCTTGTTGAGACTGTCTGGGCCACGCAGGGAGGTAGGTGCATCATTCAGACAAATTGCCAGATTGCTTTTTGCATGTGGGTCCCCTGCTACCTTGATTGAATAAACTCTATAAATCATGCTGCCAAACAGATATTTGCCACCTGTTTTTTTAGGGATGAGTCAGTTGTTGGCACATGGGCATCTAGTGGAGTTTGGACACTGTAGGATACCTGAGACATCCACATGAGGTTTTCAGGGAGGACATAGGACCTACTGGAGATTCAGATCCATCTAAACAGGCATCCTGTGGCCAGGTAAGAAGGCATCTCACGTGACATTTGAGCTACTTAGGAAACTCAAGCAAGTACTAGCACTGCTGACACTTGAGGGTAGATCCCTTTAGATGACAACCTGCAGTGTCTGAACTGTGAACTGGGTACCTCAAATGTTTGCTTTGCCGGTGCAATCTCAGAAAAACTGAGCATGTTACTCCTCCCAGACAGCCTCTCTCTTCCAGACTTTTTATTGGTGCTCCTGGTCAGTGTCAGCACTCAGACTTGCACTTTCCCATCCATTTCTCTCCTCCTCCCTAGTCTTCCCCTTTTTTTCTCTTCTTTGTTCCCATGTTTGCCCCATACCAACCCCTTTCTCCTGTGCCACGGCCAGGAAAACTCTTCTTGCCCAAATTTTTTCTGCATTATTTAGGGGAGGGAGGTACTGGTTGCAGGTTTTGTATTATTCATGGTAGTAGAGCCCACCCTTACAAGCTGGGAAATTCAAGGGGTTACAGCTGTGAAGAAGCTGCAGGAGGACTAAGGAGTGCAGGCAGGGTTAGCCCTGGAGTGTTTTACTCTATTTCTTTAAAGTGCCATGATTTGTTCCTGGCTCCCCTTGTGGTTTCTGCACTGCTAGCTTTGACCAGGTCACACGTCAATCCCTTGCTCCCGCTGTGTCTCTAGAGGATGTTTTATATTATGTATTCAGAGACCAAGGAACGAGATAATTAACAGCTGTGCCGCTTGCAGGAAACAGTTTCCAGCCTCCTGGAAAGCAGCACTCTCCCCTTTGAACCTCGTCTTCCCCCCCTGGGCCCACTTGTCTTGTTAGGGAGAGGGCAGTACCCGTCTGTTTTGGATTCCCTGGGTAGTTGGGTGAAATCTGAGCAAGAGCTGGTGTGGCTCAGGGGCTTTGCATCTTTCAGAGTCAGCTTCAGATGTATAGCTCAGTTGTTCTCCTTCATCCATGTTCCTGGGGTGGAGAGGGGTGAGGGTATTAGTACCAGTCCATCCTTCCAAGAGGGTGCTGCTACTCTCATCTCCCTTTGTGAAAAGACCTATTTTTTAAATTGTAATTTAAAGATGATGTGCTGGTAGGGGATGGCTCCTGGAAGTTCAGCTCAGGAAGTCCCAAAGCCCACAATAATTAGAGACTGGGACAATACGGGGAGATGTGTCCTACACTTGCTCTTGTGCTTTTCTCCAGGTGTCTGCTCATGGCCACAGCTGCACACAGGACACTGAGCTGGGACCACCACATTTGGTGCAGTATGGCTGCTGGTATGGTCTGACATCTCTTACTGACAGATGAGCTGTGTGTGGATTAAGCTTCTGGAATATCAAAGACTTTTTGAGAAATAGAGGGGTGAAAATAGTACAGCTGAGGGAAAAAAAACTTAAGGGGTATGCCTGTGAGTGTGCACATTGGGATGGGTCTGTGCATGTGTGCATGCATGAGGCTTAAATGGAAACAGGAGCAAATCACCCTGGCCACATACTGCATGGTGGATCTGGAGTGAGAACTGTGACTCTGAGACTCCTATTGCAATCACTAGAACATCCAGCCTTGCAGCAGAAGGGTGCATTTTTACATATATAATTAATTTTTCTAATTAAAAAAAAGAGAGAAAGCCATGGTTTTAAGATATCTACTAGTGCCTGTGACTGCTAGGATAACTTGGGCACTCCTGTAGGATGCTCTGGGATAGGGGAAATAGACAGTGAGGAGACACATTGGTGAAAGTGACTGCAAGCACACGACATCCCTGCTTAGCTTGCACCTTCCTGGAACTATTTCCATAGCAGGTATTTCTTTAGGACCAAAACCAAAAACCCATAAAAAAGGTCTAAAAAAGCTTCGGCATAAACTTCTCAAATCTTCTCCTGTCTGTTAACACATTTGTATAGAGTATGAGACAAAGGCATGAGTCATGGGAAGGAGCCACTCAGGCAACATCCTGTGTCGGTGGGATGGATGCCTCCAAACAGGATCCTTCAGGCGGGTGCACTGGTCACCAGGCTGTCACTGGTGGATGAACTCCAGGCTTATCCAAGGGACAGCTCTCCACAGTGGCCACCCCAATGTGTGAACGTTACCTGCAGACGTAGTTTTCTCGGCAGGAATCCAGAGGTGCCAGGCAGTTGGGCTTCTCCTTGGACTCATAGGAGCAGGCAGGAACAATGGTCTGCCGCCGGCGTTCGGCACAGGCTGTGTCATCACAGGGGCAGAAGAGCAGCTCGTGGGTGTACTCAGGCGGCACACGGTCAAAGAACTTGCGCAGAGCCTTGTGGCACTTGGAGCGGTTGCAGGTGTCGGCCCGGGCCAGGCGCCGGATGCAGAAGGAAACATATTCTGTCCGCAGCCGCTGGCACATCTCATCCACGTTGCAGGCTTTGGCAGCATCCAGGCACCGGTTCACCTGGGTCACCTCGTTCTCAGACCCTGCGAGGTGGTGGGAAATGGTGATAGGGTTTCGTGCTGACATCCCTGACAGCAGCACCACCTTATGCTGAGACTTTCATCCCTGTCCTGCTCCCATCCACGACCACCTCAGTGAGGCCACCACCCATTCTAGGAAGGGAGTGGCGTAGATGAAGTCCACATTTGCTCTGTGTGTCCCAGCAGGGCTGAATGCCCTTTCCCTACTCACCTTTCCAAAGAGGTGCCATGGCCACACAACAAACCTCACAGCCCAGAGCCTGCTCCACCAAGCTCCTATATTTAATGAAATGAAGCTTTGCTCTACCCTGGGCATCTTATAACACTTTATCAATGTGAATTAACCAACTTGAGGCCAGGGAAGACAGGAGTCATTAGAAAGTGTATCTACTTATGGCCATGACTGGATCCACCAGTGGGACAGAATCTCTTCTAATGAACCTTCTTTTTCAAAAAAGTTGCTCAAGACCAAACACTCTCAGTGGCCATGCCAAGTCTCCTGATACATAGGTGTTCTGCACTAATCCTTGCACCCCAGACTCTCTACCCCGTGCAATAAGTTTCCTCAGGCCTCCAGAGGGTCAAGTCAGGCTTTGGGAGCAGCTGTGCTATGATGTTCATCCCAGGACCCGCCCAACTAAGTGAGAGCTGTCCAGTTCTCAAAGTCACGCAGTAGTGCTCTGGCTTCCCCCATCCAGACCAGTCCTGCACAGCATGCCCAACTTCTAAGCAGCGACACTGCCTTCACAAGAAGTGGATCAGAGCTACAATCTAATCTGATGCCCTGGGACTTTCATGCTGCGTGCATGTGAGCACATGCAGGTCTCTCTCCACACCCTTTGCCACCCCTTTGCTGGCTTCGGTGAAATCACTCTGCATTTCCACCCTCTTAAACAAGAGAGGAACAAAAATCCAGGATTAGCAGTCTGGGTGGGAGATCAGGGGTGTGCTGTGGGGATGCAGGGAAGGTGGAGGAAAACCTGAAGCAGGGGGAACAATCAAGAAAATAGAGCAAAACCTGTGGTGATGGATAAGAAACACACTGTCTTCAGTAGGCAAATAGGGGTCTCAGAAGTTTATATGCCAACGACCTCTGCTGCAAACAGGGGAACAGGTAAGAGGAAAGATACTTGTACAACACTACTTTTAGGGCTCCTCCAAGGATGGTCTGGGGTCTTCTTATAGAGGGGTGAAATGCTACAGAGTCCCTGGTAGGAGTTGGTCAAGACATTAGGCTCTATCTGATCAGAGAGATAAGATGACAGTCCTCCAAGCATGAGAGAGAAAATGAATTTGAAGCCATTTTTCACCTCTCTGAATTAAGCCCATGACCTGAAGCATGGCAGAAGGACATTCTCCCCAGCAGAGAAGAATTTTTCACAGGGGAAAAATCCCCAGAATGATGAATTTCCAATGCAGAGTCAAGCCCTATCTTTGGCCGGGAGTTAAAACCAGCCAGTCACTGCTGACGAGTGTCAAAACATTGACAGTCTCTCTGAGCACTTCAGAACTTGCTGCCCTCCTTCATTTTCACTGACGATATCAGATTCTCCTTCTCCAAGCATTTATTTTTTCCCTTCCCGTTTTCCCCACTGCTTGCGGTGAGCTGGAAGTCAAATTTTGAGTTTTGCAGCTACTTTATGATGGGTGAAACTGATGCTCATGTGTTCCTACCACATAGGTACTTCCCTTTAAAAATGCCCAAGAGAGGAATATTCATAGAGCATCGGTTTATGCTGGGGAGCTGTCAGCAAACGTGTAGGAAACAGTTACTTGGAAGGGTTTCATTACCCATTCAGTTAATGAATCACAGAGAACACGCTAGCTTTTCTCCTCTTCCCACGCAACAACAGAGGATGTGCTTTTTTAAATCACCTCTACAATTAGAGTGGAGGGATATAATTCTGTACATTTTTAATAGTGTCCATATATTGTTTATGCAAAATTTGGTTAAAAATACCTGTTGCTCTGACTTGGCATAGGGTCATGGGGATGTCTTCTGTTTCAGCAATTTATTGGGAAATTTTTTTGGTAGATTTCAAAGAGGGTCCTTTGGCAATGCTGACCATATAATCCTAGGCACTGGACAGGCACGGGGAGGCAGTTCATAAGATGTGTTATAGAAGGTGTTGATGAGTATAAATAGGGGAAAAAATGGTTAAACCAAGAAAGATCATGTCCCTAGATGGATCCTGAGTCCTTTGGTACATATCTTTGTTGCTCCGGGTCCATTTGCTCTGCTGCCCAACCAGTTTCATTCTGCTTTAAAAAATGTGAAAATGTGTTAACCGTGCATAAAAATCCCTGGATTTCACCGTACTCTGAAGAGCCATATAGGACTTCCAGTGAAAGAGGAAAAACTCTAGCAAAGAAGGCCATGACCCCGCAAACAGCTTTGTGCATGCTTCACTTTCCATGCTCAAATCAGTCAAGTGGAGTCAACAAGAAGATGTGAGGTCAGGGAGCACATCCCCCTTCCCCTCGCTGCTCAGATTGTCGAGGGCTGATGGGTTAATTTGCTCCTGGACATTTTCACCTAACAAGTGCCTCACTATCCTGGGGGCTGCAGACATCCATTGGCTGCAGGGACATGCTGCTCTTTACTCGCTTGGGTGCACTCCAGCTGTGGATGTCACCCTGGAGTCAGGTGCACATTTGGGAAGAGCTGCAACAGGATTTCTGTTTTGGCGTATCTGCCAGAGACATGCGAAGAGTACATTACCTGCTCCCAGACAGGTAGTTTGGTAGCAAAAATCACCATTGGTAAAGCTTCCCTGTGGCTGTGGTGCAAAAGCAGAGCTGAATGCTGGTCGTGGTGGCAGCTGTGATGTTGGTGATGGATGGCTTAATAGCTACCGCACTGACCTTTTAACTGCTGAACCAGGGGTTCATGCCCTTGAGGGGGTTAAAAGGCGTTGGGCAGCTCTGCTCAAGTTACTAAGCAGATTACATGATGAAGAGCAGAACATGGGTCTGAGTCCTGAGGTTGCCCTCAGGGCATGAGGTTAAAGGCTGTGGCTGGGATCAACTAGTAGGTTAGGTTACTGACCTTTTTGCCTGCAGAGTTTGACCCTGTGATGTTCTCATACCTAACGATACCCAAGCAGCCCCTGTTCTGCAGGGCATCTGCATGGCACAGGTCATCCACCTGCTATGAAGAATCAGCCCACCTGTGATGGTTCATTGGAAGAGGCCTTCCTACCATGTCCCTCAGTCCCAGCCCTTCACAGTATGGACATACAAAAGCCAAAGAACAAAAGTCACAAGTGCTTCTTCCTAGGACAAGTTCTTCTACCTACAGTTTAGCACAGGAATCATAAAGAGCTCCTTGGAAAAATGATTGCAAGTTCTCAGCAATTTTGTGAAGATACCACAAGAGGCCACAAAGGACTGCCTTGTCCATAGTGCTTGATCCCACAGCCAGTTCCCCCCTGTTTGAACTAGTCAATGTAAGAGCATCTTCCCACCCACCTACCTGCAGTGATGGATGCCAGCCGGACATAATCAAAGCCTCTGATGAACGGCTCATAAGGGGAACTCTCCAGTACATTCATGCCTGAGTTGAAAAGAGAAGTTAGTGAGAAGGCAAGTGAGGCTCCTAGGGATGTCTGAGACATACGAGGTTCAACAGATGCAGTGCAGGTTTGTTCGGTGGGTCCAAGGGAATGTGTACTCTAAAGGTCATAAATAAAGGGATACTCAGAGTCACAGGAACCGATGTATGGCCATGTCCTTAGGGAAGGGAACAGGATGTAACTGTCTTTTAAAAACAGATCACAGCTTTGGAGTAGGACAGCCTCTCAAGGAACTGTTGAGTTGCAACCCTCTGTAGCTCAAGTCTTGTGCCCCTTTACAGGGATTGCCACTGAGGACACCAGACTGTAGCACAGGCTCTTGCTCATGGGCAGAGTTCAAACCACCAGGTCCCTACATACATGGGGTTTCCATCACCACTGTTACTATTTCCTGTACGTCCCTCCCTGGGTCAATGGTCCTCACCTATTTCTAGGACACAGCCAGGGCTGTGCACAGGGCTGTATGCGTGGCAACACACACACATTCCTATTTATTAACACCTGTCCCCTTCTCCTTGCTAACAGCCCCTTCTTACTTGGCATAGAGCTAATGACCCACAGCTCCCACAGAAGCTTCCCCTCTTCATTTTTAAGTTGCTGGGAAGCTAATTTTATTCAATCGGTGCTTCCCTGTCATCCGCTCAATGGTCTGTAATGCCCCATCATCCTGATGGATACCACAGAATATTACTGAAGCAAACAGCTCAGTATCATTATTTTTTTTTTTATTATTAGACGTTTAGATGGATATGGATGGCAGCAGCATATGTACTGACTGGGATAAAAGGACTATCAAACCTCATGCTCCGGGCATATGCTGATCACCAGCTGTGGTCAGGAAGAAATGGCTCCCAGGATACACAGCCCTGTGCAATTACCACAGGTGCATTACAAGGCAGCTTTACACCGTCATTGAAATATCTTGCATCGTTACTGACTGGAGAGGGGCCCATTTGTATGTTCCAGCATAGCAGTTTTATGTCCTGATGATATAGCACCTTATCAGAGAATTGTTATCGGGTTGTCATCATGTTATTGTGTCTCCAAATGGGAAGGTGGCTAAACACAGGCGCGCTCAAAAGAAGCTGAGTAAATAGCACGCTTTGTAAATTCCCCGAGCACACACTTCCACAATTGATTTTATAAGAGGGCTTCTAGGAAGCTTTTAACAGCCTCCTGGGTATGTATGACTGAGAGAAAAAGCTCTACACAGACCACATGGATTGGCTTCCTTTCTCAGTCAATTAAACATGTGTAAGGACTCCGAAACATGTGACTATTATGAAATATATTTCCCCAGGGAAATTAAGGCAAGGAAATCAAAGGTTTGGGAGTGTGAATCTGCATTGAAAGTGAACTTAGTGCTTGAAGAAATGTGTGGCTTAGGACATGACAGCAGAGAAGTAGGGCAGAGTCTTGGCAGTCTCCAATAACAGACCTCTCACAGTCACCCCCAAGATGGAGGTCCCAAGCCACTGGGCAGGAAGCCCATCCAAGCTGGCCATCCAGCATCCATCTCCTACTCTGCATCTGGACACCCAGGCCTGGCCCCTGCCTTCTCCCAGCACTCCCTGCCATCCTCTCACTACTCTTCCATCAGTGGTCCTGGAACTGGAAGTCCCCCTGACACCAGTGTCCTGCACAGCCATGTCTCAGATGAACTCTGCCCAAAGCTTCAGGCCATGAAGGTCAGTGGGGAAGGAGTTGCGACGCAGCCTGTTAAGGTGAATGGAGAGTCTGGATTTCCAGCTCTTCCCCAGACTTCACTTCAATGCAAACAAAATCATCTGGCATGTGGTTATGGGTAAGACTGGATGCTGGAGGGTGCTGAGGTCTCTTATTTCCCCAGTGAGTTCATAGCATCATCCTCTCCACCCTGCAAGCTGTGGCACCCAAAAGCTTTCTTGGACCTTGATGAAGCAGTTCCCATTCTGGCAAGTCTGTGCATTGTAGTCTCCATCCTCCCCGTTTTGCTTGGCCTTTTGGCCTATGTTATCACCCCTGCGCCTTTCCTTTCAGCTTTCAGCCAGCAGTGTTTTATTAATCTATTTCGCAGCCCATGGCTGGAAGGTTCTGTTTTATTCCCCGTTTTAATTTTCATGGTGCATAAAATACTCACCAGCCTGACAAGGAAGAGTTACGGCCACTGAGGTGCACTTTTATGATGACTCTTAAAAACCGTCAAAATCCAAACTTACTAAATACTGGCTCTGGGAACACTTTAAATTCCAACTTGATGTCACCAGCCCCAAATCTTCACTAACCCAAAGACACTGGTGCATTTGAGAGCCTCCAAGAGAGTGATTTTTTTTTAAGTTCATGCTGTTTTTTCCTCAAGGTCCATGCTTTGTATAGTGTTTCTGTAAAATCCACAGCTTTCATGATCTTGGCTTGCATAGTTACATGCAAAATATACCATGCATTTCCCCAGCAAAAGATTTCAAGGTATACTGGGAATGTCATAAAATGCCAGGTTAAAAAAATAGAAAGGACATGTCTCAGGTTTTCAGAATTGCTTCCCCCACTCATTACCATGGGGGTCAGTAGGTCTTGAGAGAGAACAGGATGCTACAGGGGTGACCTTTTTTTTCAGCTACTTTGGTGCTGGGGAGCTCTGTAGAAAGCCCCAGCAGTAATTCCCTTTTAGGAAGATCATCAGAAATGAGTACCCTGCTTGACTGACCTTCCATCAACGTGTGGTGGATGCTCCAGTAAACACTCAAGCAGTGTTTCTCCTTTTTCATCCCTCGCTTGCACTTGCAGCCGTACAGCTGGCTGGACAGCAGGGCTGTCACGGTGCTCCGACACTGGTTCTTGGCATCAGGGCCCAGCTTGTTGGCTCCATTGCCTGCAATGCATTGCCGAAGGGTCCTGAATTTGGCGCTGCAGATGGGGTCGTTGGTGCAGGACTCACCTGCTTGAAGGCAGTCCCGGCTTGAGCTGACAGCTTCCGCCATACCTTCTGCAAGAAAACCAGAGAAGGGGTGTGAGGGTGATGGAGCAACCCCAGGAAGGAAATGAATTTTTTCTCCCATGAGCTGGACCAGGCTGGGATGTCCATCTTCAGGTGCAGATAGAAATCCCTCTCATCACCATCCAATCTACAAGCAATGATCTTGCTTCTGAAGTGGGCAGACCCCTCCCCAACATGTCAACTGAAAGGTTTAAATTCCCAGGCTTGCCACTCCTATTCATGGATTGTCCCTATGATGGGGAGAACTGGCTGCTCGAGTGTGCTACAGCTCTGCTCACCAGCGTCACAGAGGAACAGGAGTAGGTGAAAGGAAGTTAGAGGGACGTCAAGGAGACAAGACACAACCTGAGATTCAACACCTCAACCTAGCACTCTCTCTCCCACATTGCTGTGCTACCAGCAGCAGTGAGAAGCATCTGGCGTCAAGCTGAGAAGCCAGAAGGAGAGGTCACCTCTCTCCTGGAGACCAGGTTCTTCCTGATTTCAGAGTTACCCTGGATGGGGCCAGCCTGGAAGCAGGACTATATGTGGCAGAGACATGAGCAGTTCCTGGTGCTTGTTTTTTCCTGCTTGGAGCCCAAAAAGCTCTCCAAGTCCTTTGCTCCCCCAGCTCTTTGTATCATTTCTCCCATCTGATGTTAATAGCAGACCAATGCTATGGAGACCCCAGCCTCTCCTCCTTGCACAAGATTTAACTCTGCCTACACATCCCTGAAGCTATGAATGGCTCTGTGTGGCATGTTTTGACACAGAGTCAGCCCACATATGTCCCAGGAGTTGGCCCTTGTTCACTGTCACCACCTCCCCAGGACACCCACTGTTTTGGCTTGTTTTTTTCCAAGCTTCTGTAAATTCTCCTCAGTTACTTGTGAAAATACCAAAAGTGCTGTGTTCCCCAGGCTGACAGGATAGAGGATAGCACAGGAGGAAGGCATTATTGCTACGTGTTCACCAATAAATTAAACATGGTTGGTGGAGCTTAGTGGTGCTGTGCCCCCATGGCCTGGAGCAGACCAATTCCATGCTATTACATGCTCTTCCTCTCTAAAGCAGGCTGGCCACATCCAGACTGACTCCTGGGGACGTGCTTGCTCCAAGGCTCATGGCTGCATTGCTGCACCCTAGCTATTGCAGGGCCAGAGGCTCAACCATGCTCAGTGGGGCATGGTGGCACCCACGCAACAGAGAGGAGAAGGGGATGAGGACAAGGCGAATCTCACTCCTTCCTGTTGGTGTGATGCTCTGGAGGACATTGACATAGGTAAGGCATGACTGCACCATGGCTTGGGGGAGTCATAAAGATGGACACCTGCTATATGGAAGGGGAAAATCAGTCCCTGTGCCTATAATGTAATTTCGGATCCTGCTGTACTATAAAAACAGAAACTGCTGTCATGACCTTGAAGAAGGACTTCTCAAATACTTCCCAAAGGAACTCCTTGTCCCTAACACAACTTCTCTTCCCTTTGGATAGGAACCAGAAGGGTAAGGACACCTTACCCTTCACGAAGTAGATAAGGTGGTGGCACCTTCTGGGTTTTGAGTCCTTCCAGGGTCTGTTCCTGGTGAGACTCAGCTTGGACAATATTAGAAAATCCTCTGTCTTAAGGAAAATTTGGGGCCTTGATTTCCATCTCTGGGGGCTTCATGAGATCTCCCATCTCCCCAGGAGTCTATTGATTGCTCCATAAAGTCCCTTTTTCCTCCTTCCACCTGCTACCTCCCCTGCCCTGAATTTCTGCCCTTGCCTCTGCTGCCCTCCCAGTTCAGTGCCTGAGCCCAGTATATCCATTTCTCTTCCCTCAGCAGTAGCAGGGTGTTTGCTAAGAAGGAGCTGCTTCTGTTGCTCTTGATTAGAGTAGAAGGTAGCAGCTGGAGTTCACATATTTCAATTATGTTTATTACAAACTTTGGGTGAACCCACCAGGAGATTTCCTCCTGAAATATCCCAATGGCATCTCAAAAGCAAAACCTTTCATCAAACTCCAGACTATTTCAAAGTGCCTCATGGCCAACGTCAAGCTTTCAGTTATTTCAAATCTCACAACACCTGAAATTTGAGTTCTCCTACCCCTGATTTATTCATAGACCTGGTTTATTTAGCACTCAAGGCTTGTTTGGATCTGCCAAATGCAGAGAGAGAAATTATTTTCAACATGTAGGAAACTCTGCCTTGGGCTGTCATATCTTGAAGAACTCTGAACACAAGGAACCAGTTTCCTTGAAATATCATTTGGTCTGCAATTTCACTGAGATCCATAAAATGAGCTGGAGCTGCTCATAGTCTTTGCTTTCAGACACCACTGAATTTTCCGTGCACATATCTAAGCACAATCCATAGGGGAAGATATAAAAAAAAGTGCTTGACTTATTTTGCCCTGGCTTTTTCCAAAGGATCTCCTCTGGACGAGGATAAAGCATGGCAGGTTTTATTCTAGAAGAGATGACTTTGTCAGTGTCATGTCAGCTGCTAGAAAAGTAGGTTAAAATAGAAATTATGACCCTCCTTCCCCCTTTCCGCTACATGAATTGCAGAAGATACTCCCCAGGATGGTTATAAACATAGTCAGCCTGTAAAAGCTGTAAAACACTTTGGGATCCCACTTTAAATAAATCAAGCAGATTGACCATTTGAGAAATTTTCCTGCAAAATTTTAAGTAAATATATCCTCAAGCTGAGACTTGCTTCATAGAACAAAGGCCAGGGGTGAATATTTACAGCCCAAGCCCAAAGCATAAAACACCTCCATTCAAGACTTTATGACAGAGGTGCTTGAAGCAACTTGAAGTGGAGCATCACAAACGACCCATTCCATAATCATGTCACTTAAAAACCAAATCATTCAGGGGCTTTTATTGTTAGCGATGTCTTTGCAACCGAGACAACATAACACCACGTTTTCCTCCTCACACTACCCCTGAGAGAGTAATTTTATGGAACATTAAGAGAGCGCCTCTTAGGGAAAAAAAAATAAATCTCTGTGACTTATAAAATAGATGGTGCTTTCTAACAGGCAGCGACAAAAGCAAAATCAAGTCTTCTCCCCCAAAGATGGGGGGGAGTGGCCTTTTTGGTTTTGCCTTCAAAAATAACACCTTGCGGACTCTTCACCATGGGGTTTTTCTCCACCAGGGTGTTTCCTCCACCTCTTCCCCTGACTGACCAGGGGGCTCGCGATATGCACCACCTTGTGCACAGCTTGGGATTTCTGTGCCTCTGCTTTTCTAATAGCAGACCTTCCAGCTCCCTCTGCTCTCTTTAAAAGGCCATTTGTCTGGATTTTTATTCCTCGCTTGCTGCTAATTTCATGCTGTTTACGGTGGGCAGATGGAGTAATGAGTTTATTTTCACATCCTGTTTGTAGCTATGCTCCACATCTGTTTCTGCTCTTGCTTACCTCAGTGACACTTACATAAAGTTACTCCTAATGTGCAGGAGTAAGAGAAAAATCTGACTCTTCCCACTGCCTTAATAGACCCTTTGTTCTTTTTATACAGGTATCTCAAAGTGCATTTTGTTGAACAAGGAGGTCTGACTCTCCTCCAAGGAGACCATTTCCTTCATCAAACACACACAGCTTTGTCTCGGGTACAGAAGTGTGAAGGTGGCCCCATGTGGTCTGGAAACAGTGAACAAAATGCCGGAAAGCACCAACACAGCGCCCTGCCACTCTGCCTTTCTGCTCCAACCAACACTTGGCCTTGAGATGTTTAAAGAGGATCTTTACATAATTTCTTATGATGCTGTTCAACCTGGGGCTTTGGGATATGCCCCCCTCCTCTCCAGTTTTTGTATGTATTACGAGTGAATCCTTTTACACCCTTGATTCACGCACAGTCCTAGGGAGTGATGAACACTGTTATTACTTCCATGACACGCTGTTGACTCCAGAATGTTTGTTGTTTGCTTTTAAAATATTTGCTGCTAAGAGGAGAGTAACCACCCAAAATCTCCAAGAAAGCAACAGGAGTGGTTTATTACCCCTTTAGTTTAGTTGGACATATTTTACATAATCTTTCCTAAATCAGGCCTGCCAAATCTTGCACAATGAGTACAAATATGATGCAGAAGGCTCCTGCCTTTCACTCCCCTCATGCTCAGGCTGGATCGCCTGTGCTCATGCATCCTCCATGCTCTGGGATCCCTTCTGCTCTGCCACCTCATCTGCCTGCTGCACATCAGAGGTCTTCTGCTGACCAGACATATCACATGCAACATACCATGGTGTGTGAGAGGCTGTCCCTCTACAAGCCTTATTTTGCGTGCAAAGGTGGATCACGGAATGGTCGGGATTGGAAGGGACTTCTGGAGATCATCTAGTCCAACCCATGTGCCAGAGCAGGTTGCACAGGACGGGGTCCAGGTGGGTTTTGAACGTCTCCAGTGTGGGAGACTCCACAACCTCTCTGGGCAGCCTGTTCCAGTGCTCTGCCACCCTCAAAGTAAAGAAGCCTCTCCTCATGTTTGGATGGCTCTTTTCATGCCAGAGCCAGTGTTCCAGCCAGCACATAGGCCATGTAAACAGCTGGGAGAGGACGCTGAAACATGTACTTGCATCCTGTGCTAATGTGACTGACATGTGCAGAAAAGGAGTCTAAACCTGGGGTGGGCACCAGACCATCTCTCTGTGTTCAGTTGGGAGAAAAGGCCATCGTTGGGCAATCCTAGTAAGCTGGTCAAATTAAATCTGCAGGACAGGTGTTAGTGCTTGCTAATAGGTAACTGCTTGATATCCAGAAACTTTTAACTTACCCAGAGCTGTCAGAAATAAGTTCAACCTGTGTGAAAAAATGACAGGAAATATTTCTAGTATTTCCCGAATATTCATAAACCAATAGTGAGGCATGAATGGGGCCAGGTGGCTAATGCAGGTGGTCACTGCTAAACCTTGTTCAGACTATGTTTTCATGTCATAGTTTTACAGCCAAGGACTCAGGATCACCTAAGGAACAAGCCCTTGTATGCAGCTCAAACTATGTTTCCCATTCACTGTTGAAATAGCTGCAGAGTGTGCAGAGGACTGCCTTTCCTCCAAGTACATACTTTGGATATGCCTCCACCTGCATATTTCAGGTTTGTTCCAGAAGTGCGAGAAGGTGTGGCTCACAGGTGTCCCCCTCTCCAGTGGTCCCATTTGCAATGAGGTTGAGGCACTCAAGAGTGCTTGAGACACACAAGAGTGGCAATGCCACACTGAGAATTCGCTTTCTTTGTTGCACTAACATGTACTCACATGGGCTCATCTCACTGGACAAAACCCCTGCACCCTCTCTGATCTGGAGACAAACATATAAACCATAACAGAGCTGCCCCAGTAAACACCTCTGCCATACTGATGGTTCTTCCCCAAACTGGCCTGAGAACAGCCCTCCCAGGAGATCCCACACACCTTGTCCAAAACTCATAGCTGTTAACTGGATTTCATAGTGCCCAGCAATCCCCTTTGGGATGCTGGGATGCAAGATAAAGTTTCCTTCCCTTCCATCCATCTTGCACTGGGCTTACTGCATGCTCAGTCCTCCGACACCATGAATACATTGAGGACTGGTTCACTGTTTTGCTGGATTAGATCAGAGCAGCTTATGCAAGGAGGATGACACCATTCGCTGCTATCAGCCCTCTACGGATTTACAAACAGAACACACACAACACGAAATCCCACAGTGCAAACTGAACTTCATTTGCTAGTGACTCCTCCCAGTCAGCCCTGGGCTGGTGGAATTTGATGAGAACCTCAGGAATGTAATGTCTGAAGGTGTCAAAACAATGCTGGAAAGTTCAGGCCAACAACATGCTGCATGTCTTGAGCAGGCGTTAAAAACGTGCTGCCTGACTCTTTGTACCTACAGCTCTGACCTTTCTCCCCTTGCTTTCAGGTTATAAGCAATCTTTTGTCTGTATTTGCTTGGTGCTTTCAAGCAGGACTTTACAGGCACTGGGGAAATACAAATGTAAATACAAAAACATTCACTAAGTGTTTCCTTCTCCTCTAGTAGCTGATCCACATAAAAGATACTCATTGCATGGAATCAAAACCAGAAAAAAACTACATTCCTCTGATCTCTCTTCCTGCTTAACATCGTAGACTATTATGTGGCACCTAGATACCTTCAGAGAAGCCTGAAAACTTAACTTGTCCTATTGGTCAAGATCCCTGCTGTGGCAGGAAGTTTATTAAGCAGGCCACCCCACCTGTCCTTGGCATGATGGATCTGCGCAAGTCTGATGATGTGCAGACGTTCTTAGTGGGCTGTTCTCTGCCCTGTGTGGACTGCAAAGTGAGAGTGAAATGTGATGGCCGCAAGTGTTAAATGAAAGTATGAACGAGTCAAAGGGAGCATGGTGAGTTGGGTTTTAGATGTCTGCCAAGATGAACTCAATAATCCCCAGTTTGCCTTTGACAGCCCTTCTCATCTGTAGCTCTCTTAGCCATTTGCCAAGAAGGCAAGTGTCACTCTGAATCTGATGAAGCCTGAAAAGATGAAGCAATTTATTTGTCCCCCACCAAGTCAATGACTAGAACCTGGCTGGAAAAAAAAAATATCATGGGTTAGGGCATTAGTTGTTGGATTGTGTCTGCCAACTTTCAAGTTGGAAGAAAATCTGGAGCCCTCTGGGTGTCTGTGGTCTGGTGAAGTTACATCATGCCTACATAACCCTTAAGGAGAAAAGAATTCTTCATGAACTCTCATGATAACTTGGGGTGAAGTCTCCCTAGATATCATTACTCTCCTACACTAACACATCCTTTTTGACAAGGCTTCAGCCTTTGTTTTCTAAAGATGCCTCTGGAACGCCCTGTCCTGCTGCACTGACTCAGCCAGGCTAATCACTGAATCAGCTATAAGCAATATTCTTATGAAAGGAAGATGCAAATCAGACCATCACACTCAGTGCATGACCTGGTTGCAAATAATTTTATACCTGTTCCAAATAAGATTAATCCATCTGACCAGAAAGAAGGCTTAAAACTTTTGAGCATCCATGAAGACTCCAACTTGGTTCACGTTATTCTGAAATGTGTACTCTGAAACCCATATTGTACAACAAGATACAAGCTTTGGCAGTGAACATGATCCATGTCACATTCATTGCTTGCCAAAATTTGGGGACACCATGACATTGATATAATGGGGGGCTTCAGTCCCTGCTTTCTGGTGTAACAGAAGTGCCTCCCCCATCCCAGAGCAAACCAGCTATACCACCAACAGGAGATGGTAGTTAGTGGGGCTTGTGATCACTAAGATATTAAGCCAGGTGCCTAAAAATAAGCATCCAATCCTGTGGGATAACTGAGGGTCTCTGGGTATCAACTCCTTGTCTGTGAAGATATGAGCACATCTAGCAGAAAGCTAAGAACAACTGTATTAAAGACTGTGAGGTCTCAAGGGCTAGAGGAGATCTCTAAGTACTTAAAGTAGATACATGTAACACCACGATTTCCACCTAAGGTTGGCTTTAAAATGCCCTGGCCACATGGTAGGGACATAAAGATTCCCTGCTGAGGCACAGCGAAGCAAATTTAGACCCAAGACGGCTCCTTTTTAGGTCTAACTCTGGCTGGGTCTGCTCATTAAAACCAGTTTGTGTTCTGTCGCCTTTCTGACCTCTTATGTTCCTCCTCCAGAGATCTTCTATGTGCTGGACAGGGCTCAGACATACCCCTGTTCACCCAAAAGATGATGGTGAGCAAAAGCTTTGATTGCATGCCTTTCTGTGACTTCAAGTCTGGTATTTGACCTTCGTATGCTGTAGAAAGCACATCACAAGGAAGGTGGCTCAATAAGAATATCGAGGATTCTTGATATTCCGAATGATCTTTATTCTTCCTATTAGGTTGATTCCAGGAAGACATGGTGGACATGCTGTTCATAAGAGAGGAATCCATTATGCATTTTCTTGGAGAAACATGGACAATGAGGCAGCACAACTGGCCATGGCTGCAAAGTGGGAAGCATCCAGGGTTGCCTGCATCTCTTGGGAAACCTCACTCTGATCTCTTCAAAAAGCAGGGAAGAGGGAACGTGTGTGTGCATGTGCACGTGAGAGTGTGTGTGCGCGTGTGTGTATGGAGGGAGGGTTGTGGAAAATGCAGTGAGTATTGTTCATGCCTAGCATTTATTTAGTCAAAAATACAGCTGATGAGAACATATATGAACTTTCAGCTGAGGCACTAAGTGTATTGCTTTGAACGTGTATTTATTGCTGGCATTTTAAAGCAACTCTTACTGACATGTCAAAATACTTAGAATGAAAGCTGCCATTGAAAGAAGAGTCATTATCACTTCAATTGGTGCTGCATTCAGATGAACTGCGAGCGATCTAAAAAGGATAGCAATCATCGGTAATGCTCCATACGTGGGTGACTTCCATTTGCCCTGTCCAGTGCTGTGACATTTTCTCTTCCTCTTTGATGTCCTTGCGAAGAGTGTGTGACACATCAGAACTCTCTATTGCGATGGTGAAAGCAATGGTCCTGAAGAGGTCTTTTTCTAAGCCAGATCCGGCTATAACAGCCCCAAAGATAGAAATTCAGCCCCCGTTGCAGGAGGCAGGGGGATGTTTTTAAGCATGTTGCCACCCTGAATTGTGGCAAAAAGGGGAAATTTTAGATGGAAAGCCAGAGACTTAAAAAAATCACAGAATCACAGAATGGTTTGGGTTGGAAGGTACCTTTAAAGATCATCGAGTCCAACCCCCTGCAATGAGCAGGGACGTCTTCAACTAGATAAGGTTGCTCAAAGCCTTGTCCAACCTGACCTTGAATGTTTCCAGGGATGGGGCATCTACCACCTCTCTGGGCAACCAATTACAATTGCAATGTTGATGACTTGCTTTGTGCCACCATCAAGAAGCTGGTGACCTCAGTCAGCTGGGTTTGACACACAGAAAGGAAATAAAAATTCCCCGTCCTGAATACAAGTCTAAGGTAAGTAACAAGCAGAGCAGTTTGCAAGCAGATGCAGGAAGCATGGGGCGAGGGTGGCACAATCCTGTGTAGAGACATCTGAAGACAAATGGAGGTCTGTATATGGGGGAACTGGGGGAACTAAAGAATATTTTAATCAAAGCAGCATTCAGCATCAGTGTGCTAGACGTTTACAACAGTCTCCCCTACTTGTATTACATGCTCAAGTTCATTATCAGTAATTGCCATGGGGCTGATTTTCCAGTCTTCAGAGGAAAGAAAGCGCTATGTGCTCCAACTATTAGTACAGGCATTTCTCTGGTGTTTCTAACAACTACATTTACTCTTCTCAAGGCAGAGCAGTGATAAGTGTATACTCCTTAAGTACAGTCACTGAGCTGTGAGATCCCCAAAGAGCTTAGTACTGTGGTGTTTGGGGTTCCTCAACAGTCCAGACCTGTAGCAAGATTTATATTAAAAAAAATGTTTCACAAGCCTGTATTTCAGTAGGAGACTGGAGAATGTGCTGTTAACATGTTCTTTTGGTCTCTATTTCCTAGATTAACCTGAACGTAAGCCCTTCACATCTCACCCTTTTGCAGACAGAAATTCTTCTTGCATTGCAGCTTATGCTCAACTGCCACTAAAAGAGTATTCAGGGGTCATCAGCCACAGAGCCTGTAGTAACTGAGCTCCTCAGTTATCATTTGATTTTGTACATGTATTTTTATATATCTGTCTATCTATCTGTGCCTCAAGATCAGCTCAGCTTCCCAGCCAGATTTGAATAAGCAAGGCAGTCTGATTCTCAGCTTTCTGAGCAAAATTTCAGCTAGCAATGATCAGTGCCTTAAAGGCAATCATCTTAAGTCCAGCAGAGTGAGATACAGATCTTTTTCAGAGCCTGTAATAGGTTTATACACATAAATAAATAAATAAATAAATATAAGCATTTTTTTAACTCGCTTAACTCCACTTTGCTTCAAATCATTTGACTGAAGAATTCTGGCATTCACAAACTCTTCAAAATCTTCCAAAGTCTTCTCAGTTAAGTAAGGACCATTGTAAAACATGACCATTTCTGGAAGCCCATATCTGCCAAATAAAGGTTTACTGTTTCCTACAAGATACCTTAATAGAAGAGTCTCTAATAATGCAGTCTCAGAATACCCTGGATAATCCAACATGTCCACCATATCTGACTCATCATCATTGTTTTTCCTCTCTAAGGTAGAAAATATTGGCACAATTCATGCATATCCATTTATCTATTTTCTTCATCTCTGTGTTCATTTGTGACCACTGCAATACATTTTTCAAGATCTCACAAATTCTATACAATACCTCAGGGCTGCAGTATTTTTGGCGCTACTAATTTTTGCATCTGTATGCTATAGTATCAATTAGAGAAAGCTCTGATTGAACTGATATGTAACTCCCAAGCCTTCTTTCAGTGACAGTGTTTCTGCAATCTCTTGTCTTCTGCCATGCTTCCAGAAGTTTATTCCCTACTGTGTTTGAGACGAGAGAAATTCAACAGATTTGCATGCAGAATGCTGTTCTTTACACAGTCTTCAAGAACAGGCTTCTCAAACACTCTCAGGACTGTGCCTGCTCTCAGCTCATGTTTTCATGGTTTGCACCAACGGCATAGATGCAGCTGGAAAAGGAAAGCTAAACACCCTTCTGCTTTCTGGCAGGTGAATGAGCTTTTTCCTTTGGGAACAATGAATTTGGGGTCCATCTTTTGTTGGGATCCATCTTCACTCTTGAATATTTTTCTTTAACATCTTCTGCAGCAAAGACATCCCTCTATGCATTAAGATGCTATTTCCAGGGTATTTCTGAAAACCAATGCCACCAGTCTCCAGAGTGCACAAGAGTTCTGTCGCATTGTCCTGAGTCTTATTTACAGAGGGATTTAATGGCCAGGTAGTTCATCTTTGGGTGACACAGCTTACCAAAGCTCAGGTGCTTCCTTTCTTCTCTCTTTAACTTCCAAAATTCTCTGTCCAGGTTGGCAGTCTGGTTTTATAGATTCATAGAATAGTTTGGGTTCAAAGGGACCTTTTAACGTCATCCAGTCCAACCTCCCCTAAAATGAGCAGGGACATCCTCAACTAAATGAGGTCACTCAGAGCCCCGTCCAACCTGACCTTAAGTGCTGCCAGGGATGGGGCATCTGCCGCCTCTCTGGACAACCTGTTCCAGTGTTTCACCACCCTCATTGTACAAAATTTCTTCCTTATATCTAATATAAATCTCTTCTCTTTCGGTTTAAAACTGTTATCCCTTTTCCTATCACAACAGGCCCTACTAAAAAAACTGTCCTTGTCTAGCCCCCTTTAATTACTGAAAGGCATCAATAAGGTCTCCATGGAGTCTTCTCTTCTGCAGGTTGAGCAACCCCAACTCTCTCAGTCTGTCCTCACAGGAGAGCTGTTCCATCCCTCTGATCATTTTTGTAGCCCTCCTCTGGACCCGCCCCAACAGGTCCACATCTTTCCTGTACTGAGGGCTTCAAAGCTGGAGGCAGTACTCCAGGTGGGGTCTCACCAGAGCAGAGCAGAGCGGCAGAACCTCCCTCAACCTGCTGGTCACGCTTCTTTTGATGCAGCCCGGGATACAGTTGGCTTTCTGCGCTGTGAGCACACATTGCTGGCTCATGTCCATTTTTTAATCCACCAGTACCCCCAAGCCCTTCTCTGCAGGGCTGCTCTTAATCCCTTCATCCCCCACCCTATACTGATACCAGGGGTTGCCCTGACTCAGGTGCAGGACCTTGTACTTGGCCTTGTTGAACCTCATGAGGTTCACACGGGCCCACTTCTTGAGCTTGTCCAGGTCCCTCTGGGTGGCATCCTGTCTCTCAGGCATGTCAACCACACCACTCAGCTTGGTGTCATCTGCAAACTTGCTGAGGGTGCACTTGATCCCACCGTTTATGTCACTGATGAAGATATTGAACAGTACTGGTCCTAATACCGAGCCCTGAGGGACACCTCTTGTCACTGATTTCCATCTGGACATTGAGCCATTGACCTCTGGATGCGACCATTCAACCAATTCCTCGTCCACTGAACAGTCCACCCAAGACAGAAGGATGTTGTGGGGGACTGTGTAAAATGCCTTACAGAAGTCCAGATAGACAACATCCGTAGCTCTTCCCTTGTCAACTGATGTAGTCACTCCATCATAGAAGACCACTACGTTGGTCAGGCAGGACTTGCCCTTGGTGAAGCCATGCTGGCTGTCTTGAATCACCTCTGTGTCCTCCATGTGCCTTAGCATAGCTTCTAGGAGGATCTGTTCCATGATATTCCCAGGCACAGAGGTAAGGCTGACAGGTCGGTAGTTCTCAGGGTCCACCTTTCCACCCTTTTAAAAAATGGGTGCAATGTTTCCCTTTTTTCAGTCACCAGGGACTTCACCTGACTGCCATGACTTTTCAAATATCATGGAGAGTGGCTTGGCAACTACATCGGCCAGTTCCCGCAGGACTCGGGGATGCATCTTGTCAGGTCCCACAGAATTCTGTATGTTCAGGTTCCTCAGGTGGTCACAAACCTGATCTCATATGGTGGGAAGGACTTTGCTCCCCCAGTCACTGCCTTGTGGTCCATCCACTCAAGAGCTGTGGGGAGAGATGTTGCCAATAAAGAGTGAAGCAAAAAAATTGTTGAGTACCTCAGCCTTGTCCTCATCCATTGTTACCAGTTTGCCAGCCTTGCTT
>VZSZ01004996.1:220549-267438 GCA_013398815.1 Ibidorhyncha struthersii | reverse complement strand
GCATTTCCTTCCTGCTTTTTAGTTTGACCAGCAGGTCTCAACTCAGCCATGACAGTCTCTTGCCTTCCTTTCCTGATTTCTTACACCTGGGGATCAAGAGCTCTTGTGCTCTTTGGAAAGCATCCTTGAAGATCTGCCAGCTCTGTTCTGCTTCCTTGTCCCTGAGGGCAGTTTTGAGGGGGTCCAGTTGGAATTTTGCTTTCCTAAAATTCAGGGTCCTGACTTTACTCTTTGTCTGACCCGTGTCCCTCAGGACTGCAGATTCCATCAGTGCGTCATCACTGAAGCCCAGGCTGCCTCCAATCTTGATGTCACTGACTAGCTCACTTGTGTTGGTGACCACCAAGTCCAGTATCACATCCCCTCTGGTGGGGCTGTCTATTACCTGGCTTATGAAGTTATCCTCAGTGCATTCCAGGAGTCTCCTGGATTGCCTACAGCTCACCATGCTACTTTTCCAGCAGATGTCGGGGTGGTTCAGGACCCCCAGCAGGACGAGATGCCACCTGTAGCTGGAGTAAGAAGGCTTTGTCAGTTGGCTCCCCTTGATTGGGTGGCCTGTAGTAGACACCAACCACAAGGTTCCCTTTGTTGCCTCGGTCTCTCATTCTTACCCATAAGCTTTCAGTCTGCTTGTGGCTGTTCTTCAGAGACAGCTCTTCACAGTCTATCCATTTCTTGATGTAGAGGGCAATGCCTCTGCCCCTCCTTCCTCGCCTGTCCCTTCTGAACAGCCTGTAGCCATTTAGAGCAATGCCCCAGTCATAGGATTCGTCCCACCAAGTTTCAGTAATGGCAGCTAGGTCATAGCTTTCTAGCAGCACGGTGCCTTCCAGCTCCTTCTGATTGTTGCCGATGCTGCATGCATCGGTGTAAAGGCACTTCAGCTGGGCTGTTGGGCATGTCACCTTCTTAGAGGATCATCCCTTAATTCCTTCAGGGTGTTTCACTGGTGCTTCCCTGTTGGCTCCTATTACCTCAGGAGCCCCTGGCTCATCTCTGTAAAAGTTCAAGTGTGTTGCGTTTTAGCCAGCATGTCTCAGAGCAACAGGCTGTGGGCTCCTGCTAGCATCCCATCCTTCTAACTTTGGTGTGTCATCCCACAACTTGTCACAGGCAAGCCTGGAATAGTTCCCGTTCAAGCCCAGTTTAAAGCTCTGCCAATGAACCTTGCTAGCTTGTGAGCAAAGACCCTCTTCCCCCTTTCAGAAAGGTGAATCCCATCTATTGCAAACCTGGTGCCGTGTAGGCCATCCCATTATCAAAAAACCCAAAATTGTGTTGGTGACACCAGGCATGAAGCCATGTATTAATAGACCGGGCCCGTCTGCTTCTTCCAATGTTGCTGCCCGCAAGTGGAAGGAGACAATAAAAAATAACCTGTGCTCCAGATTCCCTTACCAACTATCCCAAGGCCTTTCATTTTGAGTCCTTCTGCATAACATCCCAGAAAGAATTGTCATCTCATTTTATTTCAGGAACTCTGCAAATCTTTCTTATCTGTCAAAGCAGCATTTATGTAATCTCTGGCTTTGGCCAGAGTCTCTGTGTATATGTCGATTCACTTGCACTTTTTCCCAAACATCTCACGTTTCTGATTTTAAATTAGATTTCTCTTGCCATGTCCCATTTCCTGACCCATTTCTGTAGCCTTTTGTTGTCTTCCCCTTTTGCTGCCCCTGCCCCCTCCCACCCCTCAGTCTTTCAGGATATCATCTATGTGTATTGCAATGCCCTCATCTTCTTCAAATAATTCTTGCACTTTCCCGTCAAAAGTCTCAGGAGCAAGTTAAAACCCAGAGGGAAATTTGTACAAGCAACATCTATCAGGGGCATTGAAAATGCAAACTCTCAAACTCTTCATGGTCAGGGCACTTTGCAAGGACCCAAGAGGGGCAGCTAACAGCATAAAAGAAAACACATCTCCAGCCATTGTCTTGAAAACATCTCCCTTAGCAAGGCAAAAGAAAATATTTTCTCTGAATATTCCTATTGAATTCTTTGGGATCTAATCTCAGTCCAGGGGACTTGTCCTTCTTTCCTGCTGTTACCCGGGGGCAGGCACATTGCAGTGGCTTCTATTTTTAAAAAATATTTTTAGTGTTAGTAGATAGTCCAAACCCTTTCTGTAATTTCTGTCTCATGAACAGAGGAGCATTTCTGGAGGCTGAAGCACTGAGCGCTTAGGATCTGACAGCACAGATTTCTATGCCTTGCTCACCAGTGTCATTAAAGGCATCTTAATACTGTTTTATTTTTCCCTTTTCTTTTTTTTTTTAAGCCAGATTCTCTCTTATAATGACCTTACTTATAACTGAGAACTTCATCTATCCCTTGACTGTGATCCACCTGTTCTGCTGATGAATTTTATTTTTCAGTTTATTAAAGTTTTATCTGAACTTAATCCCCCTTCATCCCAGCACTCCTCTTTCCTGGTCTACACTTCCTTGCAGTGTAACGCTTTCCTGCTCCTGATACCATCTAGTGTTTCAGATTCTTTAGAGATGTAAACCTGAAAATGGTTTTACACTGGGAAAAAAATGAAAGCAGTAAAAAATCTTTCTATCTGTCTTGGTCTCTGACTACAGTCAGTTCCTATGGAAGAGCTCTTAACTGGGAAGCCATTGATGGAGCAAAGCTGAAGGTGCGGAGAGAGATGTTCGGACTGGTGATCCATTGATGGACAGGTACATACATATAAACTCAGAACAGAAATGTATCTGGCATGAATGTCATGGGCTTCTACTTCCCTGAGAAAATGAAGTGCTAGACCCTGAACTTCTGCTGTTACGCAAGCCAGGACGTGTGGTGGGTGATGAGATGGGTAGCAGTTCCAAGGAGATAAAGTACTTTGAGGACCCTTTCAGGCAAGACCATCAGAATGACGTCCAGGTTGCTTCCTGTCATGTCCCACCACACTCTCCATAGAATAAAAGTTTGTCCCTTCAAATACTGTTTTAAAATCCTCCCCCGTGCCACACAATTGCTGACACTGAAATGTGTTCTCTCAGGGCTTGTTGGCACCTGTCGGAGAGTCTGTGTGTATCAACTACAAGAAAAGGCAGAAAAGAAACATCTTTATCTTTCCAATACTCATCAAGAATGAGAACCCAAAGGAGTGGACAAAGGCAAAAAAAAATGCCCTTTTTAAAGAAGCAGAAGAAGGAACCAGATGAATTATAGACCAATCAGGATAAGACTGGCCAGGAAATGAAGGAGGTGACATGGTATGATTTTAATTTTGCAAGCTATTTGGCACACGTCCATATGATGCACCCATAAGAATGGCCTGTGAGCAATCAGGGTAAAGTGGGTGCTTATGAATACTGTGCTCCAAGAGTAGCAGCAATGGCACACCATCAGACTAAGAAGGTCTCCAAGGGTCTGTCCTGAGTTTGGTACTGTTCAATATTCTTGTAATGACTTGGATGATGGAATAGAGAATAGATTTATGTAATTTGTGGCTGACAGAAGACGAGGAGGGGGTCACAAGCAACATGCAGGAAAAGACTGGAATTCAAAATTATCTTGATCTGTTAAAGGCAGTGTCTGAAATCAGGAGGATGACACTGAACAGAAGCAAAAGTGGCACTCGGAGATGCAAGTGCGAGAGGACAGGAGGGAGAAGTAAACCTAGGAAATGGGTGGCTTGCCAGCAGTATGGAAGGTATGACCATGGTGTGGGACATGGTCACAGGCTGAATAGGAAAAAGCAACAGCATGCAAACAAGAAAACACTCAGTTTCGGACATGAGTGGTGCATATTTATGACAGGAAGCAATTACCCTGCACTTCTCAGCTCCACTGAGGCTTTAACTGGAGTTAAGTCCACGTTTTTGATGGGGCAACATGTGCTAAGGAAGATGACAAGATCCCAGAGGAATTTCATTAAAATTATAAGTAGTTTTGCAGGGCAAGGAAAGTCTGAAAGAACTGGGATTATTTAGTTTCAGAAGAAGGCTGCGAAGTAACAAAATCAGAGCACTCAAATATGTAAACAAGACGGTTCAGAAGCGGACAGTGATAGATAGACCTCCACCGTCGTGGGATGTAAGATGAGAAGTAATTTTGAGTAAATGTGCAGCAAGGGAGATTTAGTTAGATATTAAGAAAAATGTTATATGGGAAGTTAAAGAGTGGAACAGATTACAGAGGGTCTTTTTAATCCCCAGCAGTGGAATCATTTACAGAAGCATCTGTCAGAAACAGCTCTTGCATCCTCCCTTCTCTGCTGGAGCAGCAGGCTGCGTACGTGCAGTTCCTTCCCGCTCTCCGTCCCTACGACGCTGTCCATTTGTGATTATTGAAGACCTTGTGGCTGGTGTGGATTTGTAAAGTGAGAACAACCACCTTAAAATCAAAGAAACCATGCTGGAGTCAGACCCAAATGAAAAGTGAATAAAGTCTGTGCAAAGTCTTGCTCTCCCAGAACAAGATGCCTCCCTCTTCTTGCGGTTAAGCTGGTGTTAATCAGCAGTGACTTCATTGAAGTATTCAAGATGAAGGTGTGTAAAACCAAAGCTGAAAAGAAGGAAAACTGGTAAGACTGTTGTGAAAAAAGAAGAAGCAGCATTTCCTCCTCTGAGGATAATTATGCAGTCTGGTGGGCAGGGACTGTCTTGGGAAGTAGAGGAAATGGGTTTGGAAGCCCTCCCATTGGAGAAGAGCTGTAACCACCACACTAAGCCATGAAAGACAAGCTGTTTGAGACTGCATGCAGGGTTGGACAAGCTGACCAAACCCCAGAGAACATCCAGGTCGCAGGGCAGATGTTAGGATGTTTTCCCATTTGTATTTAACTTTCGGATCCATGAGTGCCTCTGCCTTGTTCAGCAAATAGATTTGACCAACGCTCCATATGTATCAGCTGCTTATCTGAGTAATGAAGAGAGTAGCTCTTCCCTGCTTCGCAAGGCTCTAACACAGCTACTGAAGCTCTGTAGCTATCCGTTGGCTGCCACCAAATGCTGACACTCTGCAACCAAAGCAGCAGAAAGGTGGCGGTTTTTTTAAAGCACATTTCAGCACCCACTGGAGGTCCTTGTCTTTCTTTGCTCTCCTTGCCAGAGAGCCGAGGGAATGGCTGATCAAGGGCAAGCTGAGCCCATTTGTTCACTCCATACCCTCCTTCACCTCAACACCATCTCTGCAGGTTTGATGTTAAGGCAGAGCACGTAGCATGCCCTTGTCCACTCCTGCCAATAACAAAATAAGCGCAATGCCTTCAAAGACAGAGAGAACATGAAGTTCAGCAAGCTCTCAGAGGGAGCCATGATGCCCAGTGCATCAAACAATCCTAAGCGAATATCAACATTGTTGGTTCAGTAGGGGCCAGGACTCATTTTCAGGTTACCATTCTCACTGTAGAGAAGCAAGGAAAAAGTTACATTTTCTTCGTTTGATCTCTGGCACTTTCTGGATCAGGAAAGTCCACGGGTATTGAGTTCGAACTACTGCCAGACTAACAATTGTTAGCAAAAATGGATGGCATTTGGATCATGCCTTCACACTCTTATCTATCCTATACATCATTACAGATAACTAAGCACTGAAAAACCTTCCAGCTCTGCCTGCAAAACACAAGAGCATCCAAGATTGGCCAAGACAGTTGCACAGACCTTGAGCATTCATTGGTAAGGAGAGAATCTCACCCATTTTTAAATGGTCATTTATCAATGAATTCTCTTCTTAATGTACCTCTTTAAAACATTTAAATGATATCACATTCTGCACTGTTATGACAGAGAACCCAGCCATATGTCAAACAGGAACTGTGACCCCTTTTTCTGTGATTAAGTTAATTTTTGTTCCATCCACTTTTTTTTTGTACATGATTAACTGGTGGATAAAAAGGCTCTTTTTTATTTTTCTTTGCAAGGACTGAAGCAGTTTTAATCATATATAATTCAACACTTGCTATGCGATTTGCATTCCCTGCTTTAAGATGAATTTGGCACTAAACAAGCTCTCAATTATACTCCCCCGCCTCTGTTTTCTCTGGAAGTCACAAAATTCATTCAAACAAAAGCTAAACCCCCCTGAAGTTTTATGAAGATGAATGATGATTAAAATCAAAGAACAAAGATCCTTCTCCTGACTTTACAAAACCACAGGGTTCCAATATATGTTCTCCAGTGGCACTTTTCCAGGCAACCTTGGGTTCAAAGACAAAACTGTGTACATGTCTGTACCAGCCCAGGTCATTACGTCTATCTATCATCCCTTCTTCTCATGCCAACATTTTTTTGCTTCTGACACTAGATATTAAATATGAAAGCTGGAGCTTGCAAGTCCGAAGCATAAGTGAGGATGAATAACGCAGAAACTGAGATTAGAGGAGGAAGCCAAGTCAGAAAAAATGGAGAAGCTTTTTGCTGAAGGTGAGAGGAAGAGAAAAGGCAGTGAGAAATGGACACTGATGCAAGACAGCTGGAATTTAGGTATGCAGCTATATATATGTGTTTACATATATATAAGTATGTATTTAAATATAAGTATGTATATAGGTATATAATATATATTACAGCATCACTACAGAGAGGTTGTCAACACAGAGCTGATTAAGAGTTTGACAGTCCATAGAGGAACCTAAATTAAGTGCTTGCAGTTACCCTGTAGAAACATTTCCGTGCCTTCCTCAACTACAGGAGAGACTAGGGAGCCCTGCTTAGCTGTGAACATTCCCATAGACAACCAGACTGATGTGGAGAGATAGACAGCAAATGTGGGTTGGAAGGTTACAGAAGGGAAAAGGCAGGATGTGTTGGAAGAGCAAAAAGACAAAACTATGAGAACTTACACTGAAATAAACAAACCTCCACATGAAAAGGACATTGAGGCTGTAAAGGCAAGGATTCACAAGTTGGGGCATGCCATGAGTAATCCAGAAGGAACTGAAATCCACACTTCTCATCCCAAATCAGCATGATGGTATAGTCTATACAAATACAGTCACATAATAACTCCAGTCTATGCAGTAACACAACTTTACACACAGGATTGTTTTTTATTATGTGTATCTACATTTCCCAGAACACCAGGGGCTGACTGTAAGTTAGGCCAAGAGGTGCCATTTTAATCATCAAACTCAGGTTAAAAATCTACCTTTGGAAGCAGTGCAATCATCATATTTGTACCTTGTGTAATATTTTTAGTGCTGCACAGAGAAGTAAGAAGCAGCATTGCAAGATCTAAGCAGCTTTGGCAAGTCTTTTCAAATACATCTCATAAAAAGGAGAGTGAGAGAGATATTTCATCCACCTAACTGTTAGTAATAAAAGGCATAAGACCAATGTGGAGGCCACAAAACAGGGAAACATAGTAGAAACAGTATGAGAGAGAGAAAGAGAGAAGAAAAACTGACCATGTCTTGAGGTTGTTCCAAAACCAAGATGACAGATTGGCTTCCTCTACAGATGCTGAGTTGAGGCACTGGGCAGGAGGCAGGCAGAAATGGGCAGATAATGAACCATGGAGGCAGTGTGTTAAAAAAATAGACTAGACAATATAGAATAAAAAGCAAATATTTAAGTATTTGTCATTTGTACAGAGGAAGAAAGATGGGAATTGTCTGGCATTCATTTAGTTGCTCCCATTTGAGCTAGGTATATAAATTTCTATATTGCTAGACGAGCTGATTGCCCACATGTGGGCACTGAGTGCCATTCGAGATGCTCTAGGGTATCCAAGACATAAAAGGGACTGCAGATGTGACACAGTCCCATGGGAAGTCTCTGTACGTTTCTGGAGCAGCAACTGGAAACCAAGCAGAGCATTTGGCAGGGCAACCAACTTAGCTGTAGGTATATGAAATTAGAGGGATACAACCCTTGGAGCTTAATCCTGATCACATAGGAACAGGATGTTCACTGGAGGTGCACTGAAACAAAGAGAGATGGCAATGAAAATGTAAGTCCCAGGTGTCAAATGTGGCCAAAGCAGGGATCATTAACTTCATTTTCGGGGGAAGTAGCAAGCGGATTAAAGAGAAGACCTCTGGCTTGTGTCAGGAATTAAATAAAGCATCTGGAGCCAGACAGCTAGAATCAGAGCTTGCTTACGGTGGGATGTGCTTTCATAGTGTAACACAAAATGCCAGCAGTGTTATCTGCTATAAACACTGGGTCCCCTGGAAAGCAACACTTCTGAAACACCAAGGAAGGAAACAGCATCCTAAAGTCATGATGTCTTCACCTGAGTTAGACCTGTATTTATGGCAATTACGTGTTCCTTCCATCCTAGAGATCCCACGGGGTGGAAGAATATTAAATAATAATAAGTTATTAAGCAAGGTTTGAACCTTCATGCTGAACTTTCTCCTTATGTTCTCCCTATTTCTGTCCTAGAAATCTGTTTTCAGTCTCAGCTCAAATAACAAAAGAATTTTGTGATACGAAATGATCTTGTAATCCAAGACAACTTGATCCATACAAAGGTCTCATAACTTGCTCAAAGGTTTCTCTTACCCTTGTAAAGCAAGAGTGCACCCAGGAACAGAAGTAGAATCCTAAAATTTAATTACTGGCTGCAGTACACATGCAATTATTTATAACACACTTTCAATGATTATTCATAGGTTTCATATTGGGTGGGGGGGAAGGTCACCAGGTTACAAACAAACCTGAATTGCTTGCTGAGGAGAGCTGGGGAAAGATGATTATGATGGATAATACATGAGAAGAGCATAAGGGAAATTGATTATGAAGGTTTACCAGGACCATGTGGACTATTAAAAACTCTACTGCACATCAGTGAATTTCAGACTCTTAAATCAACAGGACCTTTAAAGGGAAATCACATCATCTAATCAACACAGATAGCAGTGTGTTTGGTCTCTCTTCCCTGCTCTCTGTTTTCTTCGATTAGCTGGTTTAAAAGTTTAAAGTTTAATCTGATATTAAGTGTCATGAAGTTTGAATAGACCAGAGGCAGCTGAAAAAGCTAGAAGCAATAAAGTCCAGCTTTCCAAATAACTGTCTGTATAAAGTCCAGCTAATCATAGCTCTCCTTGAATGGCATTTGTTATTTCAACAACCCATTTTTTCCCCCACATTGAGGCTGCTTTCAGCCCCGTGCTGCTCTGCTGAAGGCAACGCAAAATTGTGCCAGCATCTGACTGTGAGTATCCCCGTCCTCCATCACAGGATGAAAAGTAATTCAGAGATGTTTGGGACCTGGCCAAGGACAATACTACCAGTGAGGTCCAGTTCCTCTGCTGCCTTTCACCTTATAGAGTCATACTTCTGTCCATAAATGCTTTGCACACAGTGGCCAGCGTTCCTGGCTTTGTGCGGGGATAAACAATAAGGCAAAGGGTTTCAGTGGCTGCTTTTCTTTTTCAAAGTGTTTTTTCACCTGTGGATGAACTTGAGGTTCCCAGTATAGGAGGAAGAATTAAGCTCCTATAGTGTTTCCCCACAGTGCCCTGCTCAGTAGCAGAAAGGTCCTAATGCAGAAGAATATAGGGAACGACCAAACAAGGTAGCAACCGCAGTGCCCTTGAGAAAGAAAGATCGCTACACCCATTTAAAACCACAGAAACCTCAAGGGAGAGATGACAGCCAGGAGGGAACAGGCATGAGCTTATCTCCAGACCAGACTCACCCATGACAAACTGCGACAATCTCAGAGGAGGATACTGTTGGAAATGCAGAAGATGAGCACGTTTAGGACTGCAGTGTGAGTGCAAGCTCCCTTGCTTGTGTGGTCTCATACTGAGTTGTCAGCAGCTGTTATGGAGCAACCGAGGCCAGGGAGAGGCAGCAAATTAGGGTAGGCGTTGGGATTGTGGGACTGAAAGGCCTGTGTTGGATGAACAGAGGGTGGATGTGGTCGTAGATGAGAACAGAGCTAATGCACAGTCTAGAAGTGGGTCAGTGTAAGGTTATTTGGAGTAGAAAACACCCATGGGTGGAAGAGGGGAAAGGTCTGAAGCGCTTGGCTGGTCCCCTATCAGGACCTGCATTACAGCCAGGATGCACGAGCATCCCCGTTCTGCTGTGGTCAGCAAACAGTTGATTAAATCCCTCACCGCTGCCTGTGTGAGCAAGGCAGGGGCCCTTCAGAAAGCAAAAGGACTATATGATTCACAAGTTCAGAGGCCAGGAGGTCAGAGCTGACCTCCTCCCTTACACAGGCCAAAGGATTGCATCCACTTACAGTGGTAATGGTTCCTATAATCTGTCTTTGGCTCAAGTGTATTTTCCAGAGGAGAGCCCACCATTGATTAGAAGGCCTCAAGAGACAAATCTGTTACCATCCTGGGTAGTTTGTTCCAATTATTAATCATCCTTCTTGCCAAAATGTGCTTCTTTTGGCTCCTTCTGTTGTAACTTCTTCCTCCACCTCTTGTTACTGCTTCCCCTGTGAGTTTTCTTTCCCCTCCTATTGAAAACACTTTGATAACAGAATCACTGCACCACTCATCTCCCTTCTGAAGCAGCTTCTTTCTTTAAAATCTCTGTCCCTGCAAGGTCTTTGCAGAATCACAAATTAGTTCTACAGCTCTTTACTCCACTGACCCAATGGTTCAAAATCTCCCCTCCCATGCATGAGGAGGGGGCCTGTCCCCACTTTTTTTGGCATCCACCCCAGCTGTGCTGATCTGCTTCAGTGTGGAGTTTTCATTTTGTGTCCATGAAGGGTCTGAGTCCTGTGTACAACATCTTCTCAGCAAATCATCAGCACTGCCTGTCCACCATGGCCCCTAACTCCTCTCTCTGCTAAAATATCATCATTCTGTGACAAGGGATTGTGGTTTTCCTCCCATCCTGGAAACCTGGACTGTACATTCAGCTCAAGAAAAAGCTTGTTTCATCTGCCTCACTTATGTACCAATGGTGAGGGTTTGCATCTTCAGTTACTCAATACCTCCGCACTACAGATTACTATCTTGTCCAAGAACAGTATCAATATTTTTAATCATGCAATTAAAGACCATATCAGAATGGATATGCACCAGGGGAAAGGAATTAAATTGCACAGACAGCCTTGGATCTATCATCGCTTGTCTTTTGACTGCTTGATTTTTCTACCTTAACCTTCTCTAATAAGGTCAGACCATTCTCCTTCTCCTCCCTCACAAGATATTAGCAGGTGTAATATACCTGTGCTGACCTCCCACTGTCCTCATTATTTCCAAAATAAACACTTCACAGCTTTGCAAATTACCCTAGAGAGGGGCACAGACATCTCATCTCCAGTCATTGCCGAACCCCCTCCCTCCCCAAATCCTCTACATCTAAAGAGCACACGTGGGATGAGTAGCGAATACCATATTTTATGCTTTATGCCTCATGAGAGGACACATAGCCTGTTTTGGAGAGGTGGCATGTACGCCTGGTGAAATGGTGTGGTCTGCACACCACACGTGAGCCTCAGATGAGGGCTTCTGGTCTATTTCCTAGCAATGACACTGGAAGTCCTCAGCCTTTCCATGGTTTGGCTTCCCCAGCTGGGAGGTGGGTTTGGGGATGTTGGCTTCTGCACAGGGAGCTTTGAGACCCCAGGTTTACTGCTAGGTAAGTCATAGCCATGGGGTGTTTATTTCTAGTGGTTTTGGAGTGAACCTGGAGCACTCCAGAGCTAGGTCCAGGCACAGTACAGAGGTGTCTATGCATGGCTGGTTTACCTGGCCAAGATGATTTGCTCATATAGCCTGACTGTACCCAGGAACATATGCTAAAGAGCAGTGCCATTGATGGCACTCAATGCTCACTGGGGCACAGAGAACTTCCAGTGCTGAAGAGGGAGCCGATTCAGAAGTGTCTGATTCAGTAAGGACAAAGCTCCTAAATCCTTGAGAGGGTTTCAATCATTTCAGCCTGGTTTTGACTTTTTTCTGGAGCTAGAACCACTTTCTTTCATGGTGCCTCTGAGTCACTAGTGACCGTAGCCATCCCCTCTGAAGTGCTCGTTTCACACTTTACCCAGTTCCAGTTTTATTTCAGGTCTCATGGGGCACTTTTCAGGGACAGACTTAATTGGAACAGATTTAACGTGGGTTGAAATCCTCTCTGGCCTATGAAGCCCACTTAGGCTCAGCAAGCATTGTGGTCTCAAGCCTCTTGTATCTCCTACAAGTCCAGGTTAATGGTTGGGGGCCAGGTATTGAACTAGATGATCCTTTTGCTGAGTGATGCAGATTGCAAACTTAGTTGTCTACTGGCTCTAAGTCATGAGCCAGCCACTGTTCCTCTCCATCCACTCCTGCTCCAGACAGTTCCTCTTTAGGTTGCTTTTGCAAGCTGGGAATTTTGTACTACACTTGTGCTGCATACTCCCAGCTCGTTGCAATTCCATTCTCTACGGAGAAATCCCCAAATTCATGAACTCAGAAGCTGGCACAAGTGAGTGAAGACACGGCTGACTCAGACGGCTGTACTGAAGCTATGCTGATTTACACCAGCCTGGGGGAAAGCCATGATAATTTTCCTCTCCTTTGACTGAGTAGCCACGGTGACAAGAGACTGAATAGATGACAAATTGAAACAGATCATGAATCTAGAACATGCAGCTGGAATTTCCCCAGCGGTCTCACAATGTGAAACATCCAAAAAAAGGCTGCCTGTGAAATATGAATTAATGTAAGGGCAAGGTTTTAATCACAGTTACACAACTTTAAAACCACAGTAATTCTATGGAACTGTCTGGTGACTCTGGATTTCTGCTAATATCACAGATGCCTCTAGGTGGGCACACACACCAAGAGTGACTTTGTACTGTGGTTGCTCACACCCACCACTAAACCCAGCAGCTGCCACTGAAGGTAGCCCCAGTGAAGACATACTCATACGCCTCTACACTGCTGACTAACTCATACTTCATCAAGAGAGAAGAGTCACAGAAATGACCAGCCCTGTTCTGCATGTTCCATGGATCCTTCCAGGCTGTGCATCCAGGTTTCCTTCCTATGGAGACCAAAGCGTAGGTCAAAATAGAGTCTGGTGTATACTGAACCTTTGATGCAGTGTTTGATGCACACCAATGGGCACAGGAATCAGAGATTTCTCCTGGTGATGTAGCCTGGAAGACGTGCTCCGAAAATTGTAAAACACTTTTGGAAATGAGGTTCCCAGATTGCATAAGTGTTTCTGAATACGGAGCTCATTATGTGAAAAACACAGTGGTGCTCAGGTCCAGAAGAACAATAGATCAAGTAGGAAATCAATGTTGCTTTTAGTAAATTAAGGAAAATACTGTATTGACATTGTACGTCATGGCTGGGTAAAGGCACTGTCTCATGGATACCCATGGAGAGGATAAGAGACCCCCTGTTATCAGGAGAAAGCTTGTTGATCATGCCAAGGAGACAGCGGTGAGTTTGGGGGTATTTAGTCCTCAATCTACCTGTGGAGTCACTCTACAAAGCAGAACTAGCTAGAAAACACATTTAGACCAAAAGGAGGGGTTTTCATTAAATTATTTGACCAACGCTTCCCTCCCCAAATGAAACAACCTCTTCCCTAAATTTTACTTTGGGCAAGGCCTATTTTGAGGGGCAAAAATTGTCCCAAATGGCAATTTTTTAAAGAAAATCTGTTATCATTAATAACAAGTTAATCTGCATATGAACAGCAGCTCTGACCACTGAATTCATTCCTAAGCATGGATTGGGGTAGTCTAGGGTCAAAAAAAAGATATCTTTTAATGGAGGTACTGTGTAGATACCAGGATTCATTCAGGTGGTGATTTAAGGAAAACTGGAGATAGTGGGATGCCAATAGGAACAGCCATCGGTAGGGAGGGCTGACTGTCACTTAAAAGGTGTCCCCTTTGGCCAGCCCAGTCTCATAGCACAAACTCAAACCCAAGGGCAGCACAGGGATTTTGACAGAGGGAGTCCCTGAGCTCTGGGGATGCAAAAGCAGCAGTGGGACACATATCAACCTCAGGCTCCTCATCAGCCTTGCTGTGGCACGTGGGAAACTCGGTGGCTGTCGCTGCTTGTTTGCAACACAGCTTTTTGTCTGGGTGATTTAAACTGGGCCCTTTTCCAGTTTTGGGGAGAGGCACGTAGAAGTAAAACTGGTGCAAATATAATCTCTCCAAGCAGTGCTGTGGGATCAAGCATTTCTTTTTACCCACCCAAATCTCTGGTCTTGCACAGAGCAAATGGAGATACACAGAGAAACAGAAGACGATAGATATTTTTGCCTTTAAATCAAAAACCTGAACGTCCCTAAACTAAGACAAATGTGGCCTCTGAACTGTGGCCATGGTAAGTCCTGCAATCTGTCTCACTTCTGTTCTGAGTTTCGCAGCTGGAGTTCATCTCCCAGCATGCACTACAGACACAGCTCAGGATCCAAATCACCTCCTTTTCAGCCAAAAACATTTTCTCTTTTGCCAAAAATTCAGCAGGCTGCTGGGACTCTCTTTCTTACCTCTGGTTTTGTCAATATTTCCCACAGAGGGGAAACAAACTCCAAAGGTTTTGCAACCTGCTCTGCTCAGTTAGAAAAGCCACCTGCTGAGTGGGTTTTGGTTTAAGGCTGTGGCTGCCCAGTGGCCGGTGTCTGGACTGCCCCACAGCAAGCTCGCCTTGTTTCTGAAGTGAGTCATAAGCTGCCTGGGTGTCCTTTGGATGCAGCCTACAAAGGGTTCTTTTATCTGGCCGACCACACAGGGCCATAGTGAAAAAGCTCTTTGGTCAGGCATATGTAATCATGCAATGCATTATACAACATATGCAATATGGCATATACAATACCCACATGCAATACAGCGCGTGCAATATGGCATACGCAATACAACCCTTGGCGTGTTCAGTGGCTGCAGCGTCTGGTCACAGGCTCTACCCAGATGCCATTTGTTTATCTGCAGTATGTTGCAATGATATTTCTTTCAATCCTTTCTTATGCAGGCAAATTTGGTTTTGTGGTCACCGAGATCCAGGTGGGGTGACATTTTGGTTTTGCAAGGACAAGAGAAAGTTGAAAAAATTGCTGCAGTCTGGGCAGTTCTGAAACCTTGCACCTGGGCTTCTGTGAGACCTGAGTCAAAAACAAGGGGTTTGACATGCAATCGCGCTCATCCCTGACAGGTGTGCATCTAACTTGCACTTTACACACCTCTGTGATGTCTACGGCTCCAGTGTTTCTCTTTCTCAGTGCTCAGTGCTAGGTCCTGATCTTGCCTTATGTTAAGTCCGTGACTTCTTGTCCTTTATAAAAGGATGCAAGGGATGGATTGGCTCCTCTGCTGCTCAAGGTTGCATCCCCCTGCACCTCTTCTCCAGACTAAATGAGCCCCATCTCACCAATATTTCCTCTTGGCCTTTGACAAGGGCTGGGGCAGGGATGTCCGAGCATACTGAAAATGTGCATTTCTTCTTGCAGCCCCAGATATTTGCAATTGTTACCTCATTTTACTGGTGCCACTGAGACCCATTTCCAATCACAAATCAGCACCAGAAGAAGGAGAGCCCAGGAGCTGTAACTTTGTTTTTTGGTGGGTCTATCCAGTATAAGAAAAATGAAGCCAACGCAAGGCAATGTTTAGCATGGCATCAGAATAGCTACAGATTCTTACTTTTCACCATCATTTTAGCTAGCCCAGGGCAGGATCTAGGGAAGTGTCCACATCTAGACAAATCACCCTGCAATCACTATCAAAGAGTTGCTTGCCTTCAAAGGAAAATCCCCCTTTTCACAACACATCCCCAATTCTCCTCTGCTCCTCAGCTAACCTAAAAAAAAAAAAAACAAACAGGTACAGAGAGAGCACCTTACATAAAGGATTTGGTAAGGCAGAGCTTGCTGAAAGCAACTTTGTGCTCCCTTCCCCCCTTGGTCATGTACACTTAGTAAATGTGCTTTTAATCTCATTACTGTTGTTTGAAAGAAGCAGTGGTGGATGAATCATCTGATGCGAATGGAATAGTTTAGGGAATACATGCATTTTCATTAGCCTAACTTCTCCTCCAGCACTATGTATTAGTATGGAATTAACCCATTAATTCTATTGATTTCTATTAATATTGTGCATTCCATCAGTGCTCAACTCCCCATGGACTCCCAAGCCCTTTCCAACCATCTATAATAACTGGCTTGTTTAATCAACATTGCACAACTAATCGAGGCAACCGTTTGGGTCATGAAGTGAAGAAGAAAATTGTTTCTAATTGAGGGTATGGGAGGAATTTGGGGAGGCAGGATATAATTATTACTGCTGGAACAGGGCCAGAATGCCAGCAATCACGCTCTGCTGATCTTGCCGAAAGTGCCATGAAGTTGTAAGCACAACCAATGAAGGTAAGGGGAGATCATTTCACCTGTTCTCCCCTCCCAAAATCCAGACAGCACCACACTGGTGGGAAACTTGTACCCTAAAATCTGCTGGGATCTTCTCAAACATCTCCTGTCTATCTGTCACAGGCGTTCATCAACCTCTATCACAGAAACATCCAATTAACTTATTGTACTCCCCGTACAACAGGGATCTATCTTCACAACACCTTCTTTGCCCTGTGCAGATCTGCTGTGCCATTTCTGGCCACACTCTTCCGATCATGGTGGCATTGATGGATATTGTCTGGTACAGAGTCACCAAAGGTAGTGGTCTCTCTACACAGTGGTGAGAGGAGGTGGTCAAAGTGCCATGTCCCCATGTAGGACAAGGAAAACTTCCCACATCTCTGCAACACCAAACATCTCCCCACCAGTTTAGTACAGTTATATGAAGGGATGGCATCACTCAGAGAAACGCAGTAATCAAGGGACAGGGAGGGTCTCCAGAGACTGTCAAAGTGAAAGCAGCATCACAAAGATGGCCTTTCATGTTTCTAGCTCAAAGCTGCTGCATTTTCCTTACTGCTCAGGTAGCATGATGGCTCTGCCTCTTGCAGCGTTCTGCTTGGAGGAGCAGATAAACAAGGTCTTTGATGTAAAAACCCAAATGAAAGCAAACACGACAAATTTGCTCTTTACACTTTGCTTATTCACCAACATGTAGTTCTGACAGTCTCCTCCCTGGGCAATCAGTGCAGCGAGCTCGCCCTCCCGTTGACTATGCACACTGAGACCATATCCATGACATTTTTTACAGTACTCTTCCAGCAATATTTCGTCTCAAATTGCCTTTGCAAAAGTCTCTCTTTATTCCCCTCATCATAAGCCCTACCTCATTTTCGGCAGCAAGCTGAATCCTCTCTCTTGCATCCTGGCCTAATTATTAAACAACCCTGTCAAAGTATTCAGTCATTTGCTGATATTTTACTCACAATTAGAAGTACAAATGTGCTCCATTAGGCTTCTAATATCCTTTATGATCAGCCTGACATTTGGGGAGCTCTTTTATTACAGCTGACACTCTGGGAAATGGGGCTGCCATAGTTAGCATCAGTAATGGTGTTATTGACCCCAATTTTATGAATGCAGGAGGCTGTCTGAATGTTACACACTCAGGTATCCAGAGGGTTCTCACTGTCTCACACCAATGTCTGCTCTGGGAGCTAACATCCCTGCTTTTCTGTGAAAGTGTGGGGTTTTTTTTCTCACTTCCCTAAATCTCAGAGATACTTTTCTGATCAAGTGTTTGGCAACTAGTTAACACACACACAAAAAAAAAAAAAACATCAAGATAGTGAGGATTAAGGTTGAGTTTCTCATTGAAAAGCCTGCTGGCATGTTGATAAGGATCAAACACAACTGGATATCCTCAGGGTTGTTCCCACTTCTGAAACAGACTGGTGGCACAGTCCTGGGCAAATTACTTCACTTCTCTGTTATTTCACTCTGGGCCTAATGGTGGTGGCATCGTGATTTTTATAGCACAGGAGGCTGTGAAGTCCCCCTCTGTGTCACCACCTCTCTCTAAAGCATAGGAAGAGATGGTCCCTGCCTTGAAGGTCTTCAAGACCAAGGCAGAAAACCCTGATCCTAACAAAAACGATAATTTGAAAAGCTAAGATTAGGACATGGGTATTGTGAGCCACAGTTCACAGTTGCAAGCCATTCATACCTAATTCTTGCCATAGAGATTTGTCTGGTTCTACTGTTGCTTTTCTGGCAACTCATTAAATGGATCTCAGTCAACAGTAGGTGATCATGGGACTTTTCTGGTGCCCATCATGCAGCAGAGCAATACCAACCAGAATAAAGTTGGGGAAAGGGAAGCAGCGGTGAGCTACTGTCTGTGAGCTACCGACGTCTGACTGCTGAGCACCAGCAAACAAGCCCTCCACCCTCACCTGCCCTGACTAACATTTGAGTCCTTCTCTCTGACCACCAACAGGCGTCTGGAGTTGCTCTTTGAAAAGGTTCTGGATGGGGCCACATGGGTATAACCCAAACCAACATATTTCTGAGACTGCATCTGAGGTGAGTTACAAAAGGAGGGCCTGAGCTTACCCCTGGTGGGTCTTTAAGCAGTGACTTGCAAGATCAAACTTAGTGGCAAATCCAGCTGGAATTTGCAAAAAACATGTCTGACTGATGCTTTTCCCCTTTCTTCCTTAGGACTCATGATGCACAGACTCTTACAACTTCATATAACAAGGAAATCCTCCTCTTTTCTCACCCCTCTTTTTCCAGGACCACATGAGCGCTTCCGGACAAATACCAGGCATTTTGGAACACAGGAAAACACCCAGCTCTCATCAAGCTGAGGCTATGGCTGAAATTTTGTTCCATTTCAGTGCTATAAAGTGGAATTACTTGCATCAAGGGTAGTTATTGTACTCTAAAGCTTTTTTAAAATAATGAGAAGGAGGAGCCATTCATCCATCATTGCCGGGTTTTTAATGCAGAGGCAGGGCAGGCATGGACCTGACAGGGTGAGGTGGCTTCCCCAGGGAACACAAAAGGTCAGTGGCAGAGAAGGGACAGCCCAAACTCCCCTGAGCCCCAGACCAGTCCTGTGGCTTCAAGTTTTCACACACTCCTGACCTGAGAAATTCAGCTGAGCCCTGGGCTTGGATTCAGTTTGCCTCTACTTGGTGGCTGCTGCTCTATCTTCAGATAAATACCTGTTGGGAGGAGTAAGGAAGACAGAGACAGACTCTTCTGAGTGGTGCCCAGTGACAGGACTGGAGGCAATGGGAAGAAACAGAAACACAGGAATTTCCACTAAATAGAGGAAAAACATTTTTTACTGTGAGGCTGACTGGAACAGGTTGCCCTCAGAGGTTGTGAACTCTCCATTCTTGTAGATGTTTAAAACTCAACTGGACATGGTCCCAGGCAACTGGCTGTAGGTGACTCTGCTTGAGAACGAAGGTTGGACTCAATGATCTCCAGAGATCCTTTCCAACCTCAATGATTTTTTGCAATGCCATAGCATTATCTGTAATGATAATGGAGAATTTCCCAGAAGGGGTTGGAAAATGCAGGCTCTGAGCAAAGGCTGAAAGGATGGATATGGTGAAGGAGCTACACAGGCTCTCTTGTAACTCCAGGATATTTGGCATCCTGAAAGCAGCTGGCTGCAACCATTCCTGGCATAACAGTGGTCTGCCTGTTAGAGGTACCAAACATTGCCCATGTTCCTCCAAAATCAAGGCACTGAAGGGGGAAAGTCAGCACCTCTCCATATCAGGCTGCTTATTTGGTGTCCAGGGATTCAATCTGGGCTGCTGTGACTGGAAAAGTTGGCCTTGCACTGCATTGTGTATCTCCAACCTTCCTCCAAAACCGGCTAACCAGCCAAACAGCCTTGAGTATTTCATCATCAGCAGAAGGTCCTTCCAGCCACCACTAAGCACAGGGACCAGGAGAGCGAAATCCCAGTGTCACAAGCAAGAAGGGACTTCTTTAACCAGTTTGGAGTTGGAGCAGGATGCTGTGTCACAGAGTGGATCTGTAAGGCAGTAACATGTCTCTGGCAGCTGTCTCAGCTCCCACAGTAACCAGCGGAGAGACTGGGCAGAGTTCACCTGCCCATACAGAGGTGCTCCGTGTCCTTTGGATGCCTTGGGATGCCATAAAGGATGCAGGGACCATATCGTTAGGAGCTCCCACCTCTTCCCAATAAGGAAATGAAGCTTTCAGACCAAATCGCCATCCAAAAACCCCACAGAAGTAGTTCCCTTTTTTCCCAGCTGGGTCTGCCTCTGGCTGACCACACAGGTCCAGGCCTGTACCGCCCCGCACTGATACCGAGAGAAGTTTAAACGTCTCTCCTGCTCACCATAGCCTCGCCCCAACATGCACACACACCCCCTTCTGCAACAACAAAGCTCCAGCTTCTGCCTCTGAGAATTCAATCTTATCTCCTCAAACCACTCCAGCTCTGCACACCTAGGATCCCATCTCTCCCTCTCATCTGACTTTAATAACAACACCAATCCCCCTCAAAAGGAGGAGGACGGAGCCCAGATTAAAAGGAGCTGTTTAGCTGGCAGCAATATTACCTTCCTTTGCCCTTTGATTTTTGATTTTTTTTTTGTTGTTGTCGCTCTTGCATTTTTTATTGAGCACCCCGGCTGAATGGCTGAATAAAATCGAACTTCCCAGCTGAGACCGCAGATGCTCAGCTGCGCATACCTTAGGGAAAAACGTGTGCAATTTCCATTTTGGCCAATTATTATGCAGGGGAATCTTTTATCCTGGTGGGAAGGTGGATAGGAGGAAGAAAAGCCTCTGGAGGTGCCGATTATTTTTTAAAGGAACGCTGGCCATTTAAAATTGTTGAGCCAGAACTTCAGCAGACACAAATTAGCAGAGATCCTTCATAAATACAGGGATGAAGAGCTAAGAATTTAGCTGGTAATCCTGGGATTTGGGTGTGGATACACCTATGTTTGTCTATATATCACTGTGATTCTCTCTAGTGGGTGTATTTGGGATCTGTACTTTTTTTGTTGGGCCTTTTTGTTGTCTTTCCCCCGGGCACTGGAAATCAACTGATTTGCTTGGGATCACATTTCGGAGTTAAATTAATCCCAGGACAGCAAGCACTCCTTCATTCCGCCCTTGCCAAATATGCATAGGTCCTGCACTGCTGCTTTTTGCACAAGAACAAACTCCAGGTTCACAAAGCTAAGCTTTATTTTTCTTGTTTGTGCTCAGACTTTCCAGACCACCTCCCTTTCCTTCTTTCCCTCTCACCCTTCCTTATTCTATTATCTCACAACTGGGTCTCAGCCTCAGGGCCTGTTTGAGGTCCATGGTCTCATCCTGAGATGAGTTCCTTCACTGCATATTTAGTGATTAAAAGAAAACTTGTTGTCAAACACAAGCCACTACATGAGGCAGCTTTGCAAAGTTGGGGTCTTGCGAAATTGCTACTATTTTCCTCATCTGAGTTAGCAAACATAGATGATGTTTGGGTCCCAATAAAATCAGTTATTTGGGGGCAGGAGCTGCTGCTCTTGATCTCCTGCAAGACCTAGGATCATTTTGAACACTGTGGAAGAAACCAGGAGTAACTTGTCATGATGCACTTGCTCCCTATTGAATTTCAAAGGCTTCAGAGGTAAGTTAACAAAGACTTTTGGGGAACAAAATAGTAATCTTCCCCCATCTGGGACCAAAATTAAAGCAGTCCTAACAAAAGAAGTCTACAGAGGTTTATAAAAGCCCCTTTAAATCCACCCCAATCTCAACCATTCAAGAACCATCCCTGCACACACATGCTGGGAAAAGTCCTTCCTGGTGCTGCCATGAAGTCCTGCAGCATCTCTCCAACCTGAGCATGTCAGCAGAGCTGGACTCCTCCACCTTTTCACCTCCATCTTTGCACAGACCCGAGACAGCCCAGCAAGGACCAGTCCGCCTACCTCAGCAGAGACTGAGCAGCCAGACTGGGGTGGGAGGGGGACAGCACGGGGCTGGTGGATTCAGAGAGGCATCATTAGCTTTGCCCCAGAGGAACGGGTGACGAGCTCATCCTTAACTTTGATCAGAGCGACTAAGCAGCATTTTGACTCCAGGCGTATAACTGAGCTTTTTAAAACCTGCCCCTCCATCCCTCCTGCCCCGAGTTATTGACTCAGGGCTCCATGCTGTGAGCGGCTGCCATGGGCTTCAGGTAGCAATGCTTTTTCTCCCTCCTCACTTAGCAAAGATATCACATCCCTTCTTACACTAGGAGAGAGGATTATATCTTCCTTCTTCCCTCACCTACCTGATTACCATCAGAAAGCACCCTGGGCATGAATACCCCCAAGAACTAATCCCAGCAAACCATGCCGCCTTCTAATATGCTGACGCCCTCCCCCTTTTTTGCATTTTTCTTCTCCCTTTCTCCTCCCTCTTATCAAAACATTTTCTCCTCCTGCCAGGTTTGTCTCTCCATCTGTTGTCCTTCCCTGACGGGCTGGGAAGACGCTGCAAGGTTGCGGCATGAGACCAGGCTTGTGCTCAAACTGCACCAGCACCACTGAGCCCCTTTTCCCCCAGCATCTGCTCTGGAGACTGTGGGTGCATTGCTGCCTGCAACCAATTTCTTACAAAGTCAGAGCGACGGCTGCAGAGGAAGTATGAGTCCGGGGAGGCTGATGCTTTCTGTTCAGTGGTCTGGGGTTTGCTGTTCCAGCTCCCCTGTAACTGAATTGCAGCCGTAACTCTGTCCATACTTGGAACTTGAACTGGAAGTGGACAGAAAGCGAACAGCAAAGCAGGAGTCCTGGATCAGATGCCTGTCCCAGTGGGATGAAGCTGCAGCATCCACTGGGGCTATTAAACAGGAGGGATTGGATACAACCTCTGAGTAAGGGAGTCTTTAAGCTGCTGATAATGTTAAGCTGGGAGCACAGGGAAGGATGGTGTGGGACAGACCTTTGCTCTGTAGTCCATAAATCACACATTGACCCCCCACAAAGTGGTGTTTAACCTCCTTTGACCCAGATTTACATAGCAGCAGCAGTTCAAAGGTGCATCTCACTCAGCAGCCTGTCTGCAGCAGTGACAAACAGAAGATGCCTGGGGAAGACTATGAAAATGGGACCAGTGCATGACACTACCCTCTGATACCTTTCCAGCCTTCAGCTATTTTCATCCTGCGGACAACCTGAGCGAAAAGTAGTTTCTATGCTAGGCAGTGACTCTCAGCAGATTTCTCTTTGGTGAACCTGTCCCGTTTCCCCACAGACCCACGTAAACATCCACAATGTCCTGCTGTGAGGAGTTCCACAGGTTGTCTACCTGATATCTGCATGATGCCATCTTGTACCACTCCAGAAGATGCAGTGGGCCTTAAGACATTTAGAAAGTGATCCTCCATGGAGTAACAAGGAGGACAGTCATCAATTAAAGACACAGGAGAGGGATTCTATCCCTCTGACTTTACTTTTGACAGGTGTTTTATATTGAAATTCACATAGGGAGCTTCCACCCTGGGTCCCTGTGGGTCCTGTTATTGGCAGCAGGGTTTCAGCTGGCACGTCCCTCCTCTGTCTGTCCTATGCTACCCGGTACCCAAAGGGATGGTGTACCAGCCTGCAAGCCTTCTCCCATGGCAGGGGTTAAATAAAGAGGGATTTTCCAGTGCAGGGTCACTCTGACAAAAGCAACATTGCAAGAGCCTCTTCCTCCCTCTCCATAGGTACTGCAGAGGTATCTGCAACCTGAGGTATCTTCTGACAGCATGCTTCACCTCTGACTAAAAGCAAAGTCTTCAGAAGACAAGACTGTGGGACAAAGGTCCTCAACTAGGACAAGTATCATTGTATGATGTGGAAAAATACAAGTATAAAGCAGCACTATGACCAGAAAGCATGCTCAGACTCATCAACACCACTGTCACTTTCAGATACACAACACACAATTCATATTAAACTCAAAATCATCTGACCCTAGGGCTGTTCCTATGGAAAAGTTGTTCAGGAGTTGCCCTGACTTTTTAAGTAATATAAATATGATACTGATGGGCATTTGATACAGTGTGCAAAACAAATGCTGTGTAAAGGAGACTGTAAAAGCCTTCTTAAAAGATTTTAAATAATGAAAAAAAAACATGGAAAGGCTGAAAAAGGAAATAATGTTTTGTGATGCCAACAGATTTGTCCTGTGCAAACAAGAGGAAAAGGGGGAAAAAAAGAATTGGATGATTTAACTACTTGGCTTTGGCGGCTGGATCTCGTCTGCAAAATTTCAGAAAAAATTAACCTAGAGGGGAAAGAATCAAGACATATTTGGAGTGGCCATATAACAACAGCCCTGGGCCACAGGAAAACTGCAACCATGAGTAAAATTTTCAGTATCGCTCTCTCTGCCCTAAGATGAGACCTTTGAGCGGAAAAAGAGTGAAAATGAGAGTGGAAATATGAGGGAATACATTGCAAATATGTAAAACACATAATAAGTTTTAGCTGCTTGCTTTTGGATTCAAGGAGAGACTGGGCCAGAGCAGTCTCTGCTTCCCATCAGGATGTGAAGACTCTGGGACAAACAGATAAGAAAACAACCTGAAGAGCAAAACACCAAACTCAAACAGCCCTGAGGAAAACTGCCAGTAGTCACATTCATGCACTGGCACAAGAGACATCAAAACCAGACCCTTAAACGGGGAGCTGTGAGAGTCCTTTGTCCATCCCACCCCCTCATTACTGCCTTCACCGAGGTTAGAAATCCTGGGGACTGCTGACTACCACTGACCTGGTTCCTGGTGCAGAGGGACTAGCAGTATTAAAAAGGGTTTCCCTTTTGCTGGAGCATAGGGATGTTCCCTTTCCTTTCAAATATCATTAAGTTTCTAGTGTCAGGATGGCTGAGAAAATCGGCATTAAATACACTCTGACAGCCCCCCGGGGTATAACCTTGAAAACTGTGGCTTCTCCCCAGCATTGACTTCCTATTAAAGGAGTGCGAAGAGTTCATTTTTTTTAACCAAGAGGGCGATGCTTTCCCAGATGTTAAGAAGAAGGTGGAAGATGAGGGGTCTCTGAGATGTCCCCCAAGAGCCACAGGTGCCCACACAGCCAGTGCCCATTTCTGCCCATTAACTGCTGCGTACTGGCTTGACTGCGGTTTTCAGTTTAGTTTAGCTGCTGAGTTTAAAATCCCTGCTTTCAACTCATCTGTTCCTCTCCCCAGCCTGAACCTCCCAGAGTGAATAGATGCTCCTGCTACGGTTCTGGAACAGCTATAACCATTATTATAACGCAGTTTGCACACGCAGCACTTGGGTTTTGCATGGATTGCCTCTGCTAACCAAAGTTCCTATCTTTGCTTACAGAGCACATAAAAATGTCCTTTAGCAGTAACTTACAAGGAATTGTGCATGGCAGCATTTCTCAAACAAAGTATTTTGGGGTCATATGAGGAATATTGCAAACTATTCCAAACCCAAAGAATAATATATTTGCACATTAAAGTCTAAATACAAGCAAAGAAAACCCACAAAGCCAGAGGCCACTTGCACCTCGGGTCCTGCATTAAAAGATACAGTTCCTACAAACACACACGAGTGTTTGTATCAGATGAGTCAGTAGTGTGCAAGGTTTACTCTGCTATTAGGGGCTTTGATACGAAGGAACTGTGTGTTTTGAAGGAAAACTTATGACCTTCTCAAATTTTATGCTGGTAATTTCCATGGTCATTTTAATTGATTTGGAATAATTTATCTTTCCTGAGACAGCAACACCAGATGCATGCCTGAGTATTAACAAGCTTAAACCAGAAATGCTTGTAAAAGGAATAATTCTTTGTTTTCTTTCAGATTGATGAAAAAGGGGGGGGGAGGTCTTATACAGTCGGTATGAGCACTGCTGTTCCAAAGCAGGTGTTGTGGATTTTCTTCAAGCAACACATGGGTTTAGTAGCAAGTGGGCTGGGGAAAGTTAATGGCTTTCTGTAGCACCCCTGATGTGTGCTGAGCCATGTTCCTTCTTCTGCAAATGCTGTGGCTGAGGTCTTACCTCCATGCAAGGGACACGATGGTTCGGGGTGGTTTGGAAGGGAGCTGTTGGTTTGGGTGGGTATGGGGAGGTGCAGGTGCCGGTGGTGCAGGGTGGGAGTTCAGTGCTGGTGATGGGGACCAGAGTCGGGCAGGAAAGGGGGGCACAAAGCAGGTCATCTTGGGTGTGACAAGAGCTATACAGCTGGCTACCTCTGAAAATTAGACAGGCTCATTTTTTTTTGTTGAAAAAAAAACAAAGACAATGCCTATAGAGCTCAGGCTGTGGGGAGAGGTGTGGGTCTGAAAAACTGCCAACCAAACCGTGATAGCACCAGAGAGAAGCAGTAAACCCCTCCTCTGCTTCTCCCCGCAAAGCTGCGGGGAGACCTCTGCACCCAGGCACATCAATGCCAATTTAGCCAAGCCCTCCCAATGCCCATTTCTCCTTCAGTGCAAATCCAGAAGTGGGGCTTGAGGGACAATTCAAAGGCATCTATCCCTGGGTAAACCCCTGATAATTAACCAGAGCCTGCGCTTTGCCATCTTCATCCATCATAAACCCCACGGATCTGGTCACAGGTCCCCTCTCCAAGCCTGGCTGTGGGGGCTTGGCTTTCCTCAGAGCCTGATGCAATCAAATGAATGTTATAGAATCATAGAATCAGAGTATGGTTTGGGTTGGAAGAGACCTTTAAAAGGTCATCTAGTCCAATCCCCCCCGCAGTGAGAAGGGACATCTTCTACTAGATCAGGTTTCTCAGAGACCTGTCCAACCTGACCTTGAACATTTCCAGGGATGGGGCACCTACCACCTCTCTGGGCAACCTGGCCCAGTGTTTCACCACCTTCATTGTAAAAAATTTCTTCCTTCTATCTCATCTGAATCTACTGTCTTTTATGTTAAAACCCTTGCCCCTTGTCCTATTTCTACAGGCCCTGTTAAAAAGTCTGTCCCCATCTTTCTTAGAAGGCCCCTTTAAGTATTGAAAGTTGTAAGTATTGAATGTTGAGATGGTTCAAGTTGAAAGAGTTTAACCTCAGGAGACTGCTCTTTCTTCCTCCATGACTTCTGCTTGCTTTTCCATACACAGCCAGTTTTATAGCTCCCAGCATTGCTTTTAAAAGCTGGCAATCTGTTATCCCATTCACATTTCTCTGCTCCCCACCAGTGCACTAAGAGAACTGCATGTGTAAACATGTGCTCTGAACCTCTCCAAAGAAGCCTTTTCTTTCAGATACCCTGATACCTCCTCTGTGCAACAGCAACTTTGATTTGAAAAGGGTCACCAGAAATGGCCCTCTGTCCCTCCAGAGACCAGGAGGGTTCACAGCCTCCAGGAGGCAGGTATGGTTCTGCGAAGGCTGATAATAAGCCAGTGCAACCAAAGTTACTTCATCTATAAAGTACCACTGCATCATCAAATGTAAAGCTCGGTTTGAGCTTTCTACAGCTTTCATGGCTGTATGAGTAACAAAACAGCAACTGTGGTGTTTTAATTAGCGCCTCAGACTTTTTTCATTTCTTTTGCCAGTTCAGTCTTTAATTTTTGGAGTACCTATCCATCATTAAAATAAAACGTCTCAAAGACTGGGGAGCCTGCAACTCCTTTTTTGTATAGCTGAAGATCAAGGCTCAGGCATTTTAGACATACTGCTGCTAAAACATACTGAAAATGGGCTCTCCTTGTGTATCAGTCTGCATGGTCTTCTCCATCCACACCTGAAGAAATGGTTTTGATCTTCTCTCAATATCTTTGAGCCAGCCTGTGTGCCGTGCCTTCTGCTGAAATCCTTAACACATTGTTTTGACTGGTCTTGCAGTGCAGCAGGAGCAGGGGTGGCTGGTCATGTCTTTCCCTTCCTCACAATTGCCTCTTCAACTGTGTTTTCTTACAGTATACTGAAAAATCTCTCAACTGAGCTCCTCATCTCAAAGGAGATGTAGAAGTCATCTCTCCATGCTTCACTTGTTTAGGAAATATATTGATTTGTCCCATGTTTTGAGGGCTTTGAAGGAGGTCTTCTCAATGGCATGCAGCTGAGAGGAGAAAGAACAACTTATAGGACAGAGGAGATGTAGTGGGAGAAGCAAAGTCAGCCTGGACATACCTTGAAAGGGATCAGCACAACGGAAGGGCTGTTTGCATCCCAATAGAAATGGAAGGCCATAGTCTTCTACATTTTGCTCTCTAGCATCTCTCCCTGTGCATGACAGATGCTCAGGGAAAAGAAATGAAATTCCCCCATAAGTACCTGAGTCTAGGAACTGAAGCTTTCAAGGAGAAATGCTGAGTCTCAAGGCCAGGCTTGAGAAGGGGGAATGCATTGAGGCATTGGGGCGGCCCAACAAACAGTGCAGCAGGCACAGGTGAGGCTTGCGGTGGTCTCTGACCATGAGATACACGGCAGAGTGATGCACATCCCCTATTTGATAATATTTTGGGGGAAGAGGTGGGTAAAAGTCCTGGGAAATAGAATGGCATGTACTGAAGCTCAGAGAAACAGCCTGATACATTTATGAAAATAAACAGACAAATCAAGACCTTTATGTAATAAAAGGATTTTTCTGTTGTTAGTCAATTTGTTTTGTTTTGTTTGATCAGCTTTAATAATGACCCTGCAGCACTTTTCTTGTTTCCCTCCTGTTCAATCAAGAAGCAGCAAAATGGGGAAGATAGGGATTACTTCCTCCCACACACAGAGGGGGTGAGGCATTGCCTCACTTATCTTTTCAACTCAAACCCACTAAAACCCAGGATGGGACTAGGTTTTGCCTGTATCACCATGATACAGCACTGAGTTACTCTGGGTGTAAGCTGCAGTGACTCTGGCAGGTATCTGCCCCGTTATTTAGTGACTGTAAGGAAGAAGAAAAATTGCTATTATCTTTTGGATATTTTTTTAATACTACCCTGAACCTGTTTTGCATCATGAGACAGAGTTAGAGGAATTCAGACTCTGCAGTGGACATAGGAGAGGGATGTCAGTACTTGACAAGAATTGTGAGGCTCTGAGTGATGTGCTGGGTGGTTAATGAAGCCACCTAGAAAGGCTGACATATTTGTATTCATGTTGAAAGAAAATAATAATAATAATAATAATAATTTGAGGCTGTTGAAAAGTGCTGCTCTGACAGCCCTGGAGAATGCCTCTCATTTACCCACAGACACAAAGCAGCCTCTGCTCCTGCTGTGCCACCACGGTTTTGAGAGAAATCAGCCTGGTTTTGGAGACGGTTTCTCCCTGCTGAGGATGAACCCCAGACCAGCATCCAACCCATGTCGCTGCCACCTGCAGCCTCATTTCCCAGGCTCAGGGGCAGCCAGGGTTCTTGCAAGCTGTGTGCCCAGAAGTCGCTATACCACCAACTCATGGCCATGGCTCATGCATGGGGCATCTGCAGGGTGGCAGCTGAGGCAAAGGGACCTTCCTGGTCTTCAGGTATCACAAGCCCTTCCTGCTAAGCTGGGGAGCAAACCCCAGCCCCAGCACATGCTCCCAATTATGCAGCATGTTGCAACAGACAGAGCAGGCAGGGGATCTTGCTGCCTCCATCTTTACAGCGTTGTCCCAGCCATTCCTCCCTTGGCATCATGTACTGCCCCTAAGGACCATACCCTGCCCTGCCTGCACTTTAGTATTTTCCAAAGTGTCAAAAAAAATGAGGTGAGGAATTCTGCAGCAGCTGTGGCTGGTGATACAAAACCAAAAACCATTTCTATTTGCTAATGTGCAGTTTGGGTTTTGTCCTTCCTTCCTTCCTTCCTTCCTTCCTTCCTTCCTTCCTTCCTTCCTTCCTTCCTTCCTTCCATCTAGGAGCCTAAGAGGCTCTTAGGTCAGATCTCAATCTGCCTGGAGGGCTTTCAGCACTTCCAGGATTCAGTGGCCCCCATCACAGAAGCTTTCTGGGTCACTTTCTCATTTGTCTCACAGAAATAGCCCGCTGCCATACCACTAACGTCAAGTTTGAGGTGACAGAAGAGCCCCTGGGACTCCAACTGCTGAAACCTGCTGCTTCCCAGCCTCGGCTGACTGCACAGTTTCTGGCCTGGCTGTGCTGAGATCTGCTCAGGAACCTTGACTGCAGCAGAGCTCTGGGCTAAGAGGAGGGTTGGACTTCCACTGCACACTAAAGAAGCTCCCACTCTACATCAGTCTTTGTCAGGACATGTTTTGCTGGTGAGGAAAGCAGCAGTGAGAAACAACAAGGAGAAAAGCAAAGAGAACTCAGGACTGGGTAATTTCTGGCCAACGATTGTCTCTAATAAGGTTTGACTGTATTAATTAATTGAGATGTGCCTTGGAGAGCTGGAGCTGCTGCTGTTGGAAGTCAGCCAGGAAGAAAAAAAATCTCATTTTCTCTGCAAACCTGCTGATTAGACCAGATCTCTGAGGTTCACTGTAGCAGGCTTTGGGGAGACAGGCAGCCTTTCAGGGCTTGTGACACAGCCATGGGTAGAAATTGGTTGTCACGAACTGCCAAGGGAGGTGGCCAGGGGTGGAGGAGGACAAAGCTTTGCAGTGGGACCAAGCTGGGTTTTTCCTTCACATAAGCTTTTGATTCATTTCCTACATGAAGCCAAAATGCATGTATTTTCCCTGTCTGCGTAGGAAGAAAAACATAAATGTGTTGTTCAGCAGAGGTTCAGGTCATTGGTAGGACTAGGACTACTTTTGAGTCCTTACACACCCATTGTCCATGCTGTCAGTCCCCAAAACAACTCCCACATGGACCTCTCTGGGTGGCAGAGACATCAGTGGACTGGATGGACCAGGACCACAAAAGGTGACATCTGTGTCTCAAATAAGCTCTTCCAAAACACTGTATAGATATAGTTGAACCTGTGATCCAGCTGAGTACCGGACAGCAATGTGGGTAACGTGAGTGTGAGGTCCCCAGGTAAGAAAATGTTTCAGTCTATTCCTGAGCCTGTCCTGCACTTTGCACCATGCCTGTGTCCTTGAAGGACACAGAGCACTGGTGTGCATGGTTGGGGGTGTGTGGCCAACCTCATATCCTGCAGTACGTGCAGGAATAGTCACCATGTGTCAGGGAGCATGTGTTTATAGTTTGCACTACAGAGTTTTCCTAGGTCTTGGGAAATGTGCTGGAAAAGATGGTCTGTGCATCTTTCTGGTCTAAACGCCAGTTATGAACTGGCAGGGAGAGGACAATATGGTCCTTTCCAACTTTGCTTTTCTGTGATGCAGAGAAAGTTTGGTCCTTGCTTTGAACACAGTGTGGAGGAATCAGCAGGTAGTATTTGTGCCCTCAGTCCCTCTGTGAATCTGGACTCCTGTACGTCTCCAAGAACAACCCTCCCACTACTGCCATGAGAAGTGATGGAGGTCGAGAAACATCCTGCAGCCCTGTTGACCTGACTGCAGTAGCATGACCTGAGGTTTAAAAACAGTAATATTGACCCACATGAAAAAAAAAAAACTAGAATAGAAACATGTCTGTATTACAGTCAGTGACTCCTGGTTGCTTTTTCATGCAATTTTTTCTCTCGGGAATTTTTACATGAGAGCAGAAGGAATCCCTTATATAACTGGTCACTTTTCCTACTTTTCTTCTAAAAAATATAAAACCTATGGCTTGGATAATAGGGGCTGGTTTTAGACTAGATAGAGTAAAAATGCTGCTAACAACTCTTGTAACGCCTACTATAGTTTCTATAGCCAGGACTTGAGAAGATGCTGGTCAGAGGTGGGTACTGGATGGCATGGGGTTCAGATGTGCAAGAGTAAGACATGTTGGGCCAGTGCTGGGTTTCCCTCATTTTCCCTTTGGATACGATTTCAACACACTTGGAAAGAAACTCTCCCAGTTTTCCACAGATTCTTTTTCTGCCATAAGAGGGAAATAATCGAGACTGAAACTACTTCCACTAATTGTCTCACTATTTTAAATCTGAAATGCTGCCAAGTTGCTGCTTGGGAATTGTTCAAACAGCTTTAGTTACCCTTCTCTTCTGAAGGCCAGATTCACCAGTAGGACTTTTGCACACCAGGCGGTCATTGTGCACCTCAGGAGTCCCACAGCCCTGCCCAGATATAGCCTCAAGTCAATCAAACTGATGTTCCCAAGTGCTGATGTGCTATCTGCCCTTTGAAAATCTTGAGGTCAGTAAAGGCTATTACATTTTTTTTAAACCTTAAAATAAAAACAAAGCAGAAGGCAGAGACTTTCCCCCAAAAGACAAATGATTCTAAGTGGCTTCAGATGATTGAAAGACATATTTTTTCAGAGGAAGAAGTGAGATGAAATGTTTTCAAGGGCCTTTGTTAAAATCAAGAGAAAAACAGTTTATAAGCCCTTTGCTTGGTTCAGCCATCGGTGGTTCCTATGGTGTTGTCTGGACCCATTCGACTGCTGTCTGCACCGATGTCTCAAGCAGGTAAGGTGGTCACAAATCTTAGAGAGACCAAGCTGCAGAGAAATCATGGTTATAGGCTCAACTCAAGCAAACTCACCCAAGATCTGGACGTACACTAGATAGCTGGCTCCAGACCCATTGGCATTCATGATCTATCTCCTTCTAAGGAACCCAACTCTTCAAGAAACCTATGGGAAACTCAATGTCCTAATAAGATGAAGACATCTCAATATTTTGGAAAATATTGCCCAGGACCTGATGGGTAAGCCAACTCCTGTGTCTGTTAATAATCTCATGCAATGTTAAAGTGATTGGTTTACCTCTGAATGCTTTGTGACCAGAAATGGAGCACTTTCAGTTAGTTACCCAGAATGGCTTCTCCATTTTCCCTCCTGGCCCCCATGTTTCAGTCTTGGGCATCAATGCTCTCCCTATCTTTCAATATGCCAATCACTTCCTTTTCCAGTAACCCCTTTCACAAGCGTTGGGCTTATTTGATAGTTGGCTGCATGTACAAGTAAAACCAATGGAAGTTCAGCCAGAATAAAGAAAGATGTTCCGGTCCTTGTCAATGCTCGTGAAGAAGCAGGAGGTCAAACATGGACTTACCCAAGCAAAGCTCTGTGCCTTATATATTTCCTATTCACATTTGTTGGCTGCTGACCTAGTTGTAACTTGGCCTTAGTGTGTCCACATTGTGCTGAGGATTAGCTGAGAAATGGCTAAGTCCTGATGGAAGGTGTTTCTTTGGAAACTGAGGTCAGCCCCTTGCTTCTGATGGCATCTTGGGTTTTATTTGCACTACCCCATAAACCAAGTCTGGACAAAACCTTTGGCCTTGGGGTCAAAAGATCCATTCTGGCTTGCCTCTGCCCACATGCTTAAACCTTCCCCCACCAGCACAGACACCTTTACCCATGTGTCCTGTGTCTACAACACCTCCTAAGTGTACCAAGGCACTGTTTGGTCAGGAGGAGCCAAAATTATGTTGGTGAGCTGACAGATAACCATATTGGACAACAGCAGGACAGGGCTTAAGGATTCTTAGAATCATAGAATAGTTTGTGTTGGAAAGGATCTTTAAAGATCATCTAGTGTCGTCGTACCGTCCCCCCCCCCCGCAATGAGCACAGACACCTTCAACTAGATCAGGATGCTCAAAGCCCCGTCCAACCTGACCTTGAATGTTTCCAGGAATGGGGCATCTACCACCTCTCTGAGCAAGCTGTTGCAACCTGTTCCTGGCTCTGTTGACTATTTCACATCAGCAGATGTGGCTTTTGCCTCATCTCATGTGTACATAACTTTAGACGTGTGAGCCATGTGGATGTGGGAGTGGTGTGGGAACATGCTTGAATGTAACTGTGGCCATGCATTCATGCGTATGTGCTCACTGTGAGTCTGCCATCCCCACAGGGAACCTGCTTTATACTAAAAATGTTTTTGCATTAATGCGTAAATTAAAGTATGACTGCAATAATAGTCAAAAGGGAGCCCAAAAGAGAACAGAGAAGATTGATAATGTGCATATTTTAAGTGCTTTGTGTCTATGAATGTTTATTTGAAAAATAAGAGTGAAAGAGAAACACTGACACTACAAATAAAAATAATACAGGGAAATACATCTCTTTTATTATTAAATTATAGATTAAAATAGGAAACGTGGGGGAATATAGAAACATATATCTCTTTGTGGAGGCTTTCTGTAACAATCAGCATAAAATAACGTAGCAGTACCTGACAGCTTAAATAAAGATAGGAGCCTCAGCTCCTATCTACGCATTTATCTCCTCTGAACCAGACAGGGTAAAGAGGCATAAAAGGCTCAGATAATAGCATCTTTTCTGCACACCAGCTCCCAAACGATAGGCAGATTTTATACTCGGTTACTCCACATAATGTCAACATTGTTAGAAAACAAAAGCACCATGAAGGAACATTTTTTCCCTCCATCTCTTCATCTCTTTCACCTCTTTTTTTCCCCCTTCTGACCTTTTACCTTGGGATTTCTGTATAAAATACTACGGGGCAGATCTGAAGCTCTGCACCTCTGGACCAGCCCTTGAATTTGTGGGGCAGTAGGACATGGGACGATGGGAATGAGCAATGAGGTTCAGATGGGTGCACACAAATCATATGCACAGAAGCAGAGAAAGCAACAGCCAATTCACTTAATCCCTGTCCTTCCTTGCTGCAAGCTGCCACAGTATCTATTGTAGTCGACAGCTATCGACCATTGCATGCCATACCATTAACCTTTGCCACCCAACACATCAGATGATGGAGACTGAGAAAGCTGTGTGTCACATCTGAGTCGAGCAGCACGTGGGAGGTGCAAGCAGAGCAGCAGCACACGCTGAACCAGGCAGTGAAGCTGCTGAAAAGTCTTACTACAACCAACATGTTGTCCATGTTTTGTCCAACAAGGTGGACTTCATCTTGGGAGGCCTTACCCTGATCCCATGGACCATCTGAAAAACAGCCTACTCTTTCTCCAATTCGCTTCATCACCAACAGTTACATGCTACCCCCTGAGCGGTTCTCCTGCATCCTTGGCATGTTCAAGGTGACAGCACATCAGGCTAACCCAAGCTGGAGGAGTTCATGCAAATTTCCATGCTAATATCCATCTCTTTGAAAATTGTAGCCATCCTCAAAAGGTGCAAGGTCCTGCATATAGCCCAAGAGATGGCACATCGCATTAGCATCCACAACAGCACAGGACCATACTTCCCTTTTGACATTGCTCAATTGCTTTTACCTCCAAGGAGCAGTCCTGAACCCATGTGAAGTTTTCACTTTGCCTTTTCTCCTTGGACTTGCAGGCTGCATGGACTGCCTTTATGGTCCCAGGAAGATATTTATTTGACTCCATACAGATCTGCATCAGACACTTTACTGCTTAGCTGGGAAAAAATAAATAGCAGTATGAAAGGACCCTGGATTCCTACACCTCCTTTCACATGCACCTTTTCTGCTATGAACTTCACTGACTTTTCCCCTAGTGGGCAACACTGGGAGCTCATTTCCATTTCCACAGCCAATTTCACATCAACCTGTGGGATGTGAATGTCTTCTGAGACTTCTATCAAACCTATTGAACCTGGCCAGGGGGCTCAAAATTTATTTGGGGTGAACAGACTGGCACACACACACAAGATTCATTTTCTCAGGAAACCACAGAATGAAGAACAGCATAATCAGCTTGTTTACCTTTGGTTGAATCAAGTCGTTAATTCTTACTAGCCTGAAGGGCTTTCTCCAGGGACACCTATATTTGGCTAGTTGATTTGTTATGAGAAGAAAGAATTCTTGGAACTTGCTGGAGGAGACAGGGAAAAATCTTGGCAGGAGCTACCTGCATTTTTTGGAAAATGCTTACTTTTGAGTCCCAGCATAATAGAAGGTGATGATAAGAATAATTGTCCAAGCCTGACTTGGAGCCAGTCCCTCAAGGAGGTTGCATCCAAGCTCCTGCCTTCTTCCTCACCCTAATTTCCAGGGAGGATGGGGCCAGGTCTGAGGGCAGAAGGCATTGTGGCCTCGGGGCAGGAAGGGCTTGGGAGAAGTGAAGAGGTTGAAAGCATGTCTAAGGCACCAAGAGCAAGGTGGTTTTACTGGAGAGGATGAGAAGTCATCTCACCACCCACCAGCAAGAGGCAGAGCCCTCTTGGCTGACTCAGACTCATCATCCATCACTGAGCCACCTCCCAGCTCTACCATCAAATGACCATTAAGACCCTGGGTTGAGCAGCACCATCTTTGCATGATACCTTCAACACCAGTGTTGGATATATAGGGTGCAGGGAAAAGGAGGTGTGAAAGAATTCTGGCCAACCCTCACTTCCAAGTATACCAGGCAGCAGGGTGACCCTGTGCCTAGTGACACTGTTGCTGTCTTGGAGGCTATGCAGGCCCCTTGTTTATCTCATGGATGCACTTAGGGCCTGCAGATCCTACTCATAGATGCACTGTTTAAGCCTCATGCCCACGATCCACAACTCTCCTAAAAAAATTGATTCAAGCCTCAAGCCTAGCCCAAATGGAAGCCCTTTTATTTCTTTTTCCAGTAAAAATGAGAAAGAAAAATAGCCTAAATATTTTGGTCCTAATACTCAACTTAAAACTTTTCCTTTCTCTGCTTCATGTTGTTGATCTCTCTCCTCCCTTCCCTGTCTTACAGAAGTGTGACTAATCCTCTTCCTTCCCTTGCACTGTTACCTTGAAGGTATTTATAGAGTGCGATCATGTTCTCTCCTGTGTCTTTCTTCCCTTTTCAACTCTGGATAAATCAAGCTTCCTCAGACTCCTCTCATGTGTCTTATCTTTCACGAGGTCATGCTAACTGCAATGGCAAGCCAAGAAAGGCTTTGCCTGTTGGAGAGGACAATTCAGAGCTGATACAGCTGCTGCACGGGCTCTGCAAGAAACTTCTGATGGACTCGCTCTGCATATGCACATCCCCAGCCCCTTACCGGGTCTGTGTGCATGGGGGTTTGCAGGCACCTGTGTGCTTTAGAAACAGGGGGATTAATCTGTTCACAGTCAAATTAGGCAGCGCTATCATTTATTTTATATTATCTCATGTCATTGTTAGTGTTCTGCCTTCTGAGCTGGAAGCAGCAGAAAGGAAGATGAATGTAGGGGGTTGAAAGAGTTTAAGCTGAAACATGGTTGTCCAACATCTGCAGGCTGTCTGAGAAATGGACAGTGTCTGGGAGAGAAAGGGTGGACTCTCCCGCTGTTCCTTGGTTAGTTAATTAAGGAAACTCAAGTTGCTGGTCCAAATGGCCCAGAACTGCCTCATCTGTGCTATTAAACTCTCTTTCCCTTCAAAACAGAGCACCCACTTGCAAACCAACTGGGAATGGTCTTTGGCTTGTGCTAGCTCTTGGTCAATGCCCAGGAGATGGCTACTTGGCCATGGCCAAAACCACTTCAGGGATTTTAATAGGTTGGACTACCAAATTCCCATGTTTCCAAAAGCTCCTGGGCACTGTGTGATTTATGAGTGGCTTCTGTGACCCCCAACAGAGTCACCAACTCCAGGTACATCCAATAATAATTTTTGAGTTGAGTACATTGAAATGACGGCTCCTTGACTGCTCCCTCCAACTCCAGCTGCTCTCTTGGAGGATAATAAACCTTGTTGTCTTAGGTGATTGAACTTAAAGCACCTAAAAATCAGGGAAAGGTCTAAAATTGTCATCATGATTTGCTTCATAGACCTTGGAGGTAACACTGATCTGTAGAAAGGGTAAGTGTCCCTCTGGCCCTGTCAACCTCTCTCTGCAGATATAAAGGAAAAATTCAGAAGACCGGGTGAAAACCAGGTGGGATGAAACCCATCTCCTGCAGCCTGTGGGGACCATCCTTGTTTGGTGCATAGGCAGGGGACAAGTGAGAAACAGGGTCCATTTCTCTTCCTGTCCAGTGTCCCTCCAGGAAGACCAATTTCTCTCTTCTTAATAAAAGCGGGTAAAACAGAACAGGGGCATCTGAGGATTTATTTTAGTCCTCATTTTTCTTCACCTGGAATTATCCTCAATAAGCATTTTATTTTCCACTCGCTATCTTTTATTGAAATTTTTACTATTCCTGATTTGTCGCTGTTGTTTAGAAGCCAAATTGTACCAAAAGCCCAGTATATTTCTGTGGGAATGAGTTTCTGTTTTCCAGCCTGCTCTTCTGTTGGAGGCCTTTATTTTTTGAATCCCACGGCTGCTCCCGTCTCTGTGGCACATCGCTGAATTCAGCCCCTTCTCTTTAGCAGCGCACATCTCTAATCCCGGAGCAAAGCAGGATCACGGATCCCCATGTAGGGGATATGGGAAGATTTTCAGAGCAGATTAGTCAGCTACCACACTTGAATTCAGTTCCTGCCTGAGTACCAAAATAAGAGTGTGGTAGATTTTGTGCACAGCAGGTGCTACTAAAAGTCACATTGTTCCTGATACACTGATGAGAAATTTTGATCCCGGCTTGTAGTTAGCGGCTTCACACAAGCACAAATATCCCAGGTCAAACACTGCACTGTCTCCTGGTTCTGCCTCACAATAATTCCCCTACCTTAAAAATATCCTTGTTTTACACTGTGATGCAGTAAGTTTGCATCATTTTCCAAAACCTGAGAGCCACCCAGAAACAGATGTCATAATTCCTTATCCTGTGGGAAAGCATTCACCCTGCAGATTAGGCACTTTTTGGGGAGTTCACTGGATTTCTTTTTGGTATTTGGGTTTTTTTTTGTTCATTTGTTTGTTACTTTGTTTTTTGCTCCAGCCCTTCCAATTATAATTAATACTCATTGGTAATGCGATAGCATGTAACAAACTCAACTAGAGATCTGGACCCCCTTGAGTCAGATCCTTAATTACTAACAAGGTTTCCAGCACACATTAAGGATTGGCCTGACTGGGTCTGCAGAGAGGAAGAACGAAGCAATATCAGGAGAGGGAGATAAATTTCATTGCATTAGTCCCAGGAGGGTGGTAACTCTGAAGCTGCTTTACCCAACGCGTATGCCTCCACACTGCACGCTAACAGATGTGTCCCTGAGCTGTCACTTCATGTGCACTTTGCCTGCAGGGACTCCTGTCACCTTTCGCAGATGGGGAAATCCAACCCCTACGGCTTCCCCTGCTCCAGCATGGTTCTCAGACCTTTATGGCCCTACACTTTCCTCCTCCCAGCTCCTGGATTCCCTCTTAAGGTTCATCTGTATCTTCTGTGCAACCTCTCTGGCACCCTTTCTCCTCCACTTCCCACCTCCAGACCAGAATCAGCTCAGGACCTTCCCCATTGTTGCTTTCCCACACCTTCTGGCCCTGACAGAGAAGTCTTGTGTTGCAAGTTTAATGCAATTCCTGATCTTTTTCCCAAAACAGCAGGAGAACCCCAAAAGGCTGCATCCTAGAGGATTTTCTTCATCTGGGTCTCAGGACATTTCCTTTAGTTATTCCCCGCGATTAACATCTGAAATCATCACAAAATGGAGATGAGCTTTCCAATCAAATAGGAAAACCAGGAAATTCTCTGGGAATGGGGCACCCAAACACCTTTCAGGAGTTCCTTGGGCCAGCACAACTTAGGGCTTTGCTAATTAGCTTTGCTAATATCTGCAAAGCCTGACAACCCCCAAGTGATCCCATCATCTTCCTAAAGGGAAACCTGCTCTTCTCCCTTCCTTTAAGTAATCAGATTTTGTCCTGGTTGAAAACAAAGCTTTTATTCCTACCACACAGCTTGAGTTTCTCCTCACTCCAGCTCCTTGGGAGGTGGAGAACAACTCCTTCACATTACCTTGAAGGTGTTTATAGGCTGTGAGCACTATGACCCCTACGCACTTTTTCCCCACACTGGAAGGAAATCTCAGCTAAGATGACTTTGCCCGTGCCCTCTCTCCGAAAGATGATGTGGCTGTGACAGGCAGACCAAGGTGTGCAGTTTGTCTCTCAAGCAGCCTCACTGGGTTATGTTCTCTTACCAAGAGGAAGAAACAAAACAAACAGATTGGCGGGGGGCGGGGGAAGACCCTACCATGAAACTGCTGTAACTCATGTGTCAGATCCAGGGCATAAATCAACTAACCCTTGCAAGGAGGAGTGTAATTCCTCACCGTGCAGAGGAAACACTTAGGAAAACTCAGCCTTGTCTGGGGCTTTACACAAACAGGTCAAATGGCTTTGATTCATTCCAAGCCCTGTCTAATAATTCAGCATGCTGGTTTGCTCTCCTCTCCATTAGTAGATGGCAAACACATCGTCCTAACCTGCAGCCTTTATTATAGAAGATTCAGTGTGCATGGATTTATGTTGTCTCATGCCTTGTGACATCTTTTTAAGGTCCCTTCTGCTGTACATACTGAACATCAAAGGAAAACACAGACAGCAACAAAGAAAAAAATGTGCGGTGCTACAGGAGACATCTGCTACCTATTTCCAGATTGCAGGTAACCAAGTCAGCTGTATAATATCTGAGAGATATTGCCATGAAGGCTGTCATGGGGAGATGCATTTTTCTTCACATGCATGGAAGTTAAAATCTCAGAAGAAATACCTAGCTTGTTATTAAGACTTGTTTATCCAAAGTCACACAGACAGGTAGCTGTGTGAAGCTATGAGTTTCCTCCCGGCTTTTCCCTCTGGGGCAAGTCTGAAGAAGGGGCCAGGTTGGCTGCAAGACAAATCATTGCCTCTACAGCCAACACTTTGGGAGCCAGTCTGCAGGTCCTGGACACCAGTTAGGGGTGATGCAGATGAGCAATGGACAGAAAGAAAAGGCAAGTTATAATCATACTGGAGCTGATACTTACGGAGGGTCCAGTATGGACAGCAGGAGGAAAAAAAAAAATAGAGCGAAGCGTTCAATAAAGGCTGCCACAGTAAAAGAAGATGAATTGAGAAATTCAAAACCCTTTACGATTGATTTGACTGTTTATATAAAACTCTCACGGACCAGACCATATGAACCCTGTACGAGTGGTGGCCCAGACACCAGGTTTGCTCCAAAAAATTCACAGCCATCATCATCCAAGTGAAGGCTTGTTTCCCATGAGGAAAGCTGCCCTGTGTTCCCTTTGCTCTGATTAATCAAGGATGATGGGATTTCCCAGGTGGCTGCTGCAGAGGCATCAGCCAGCCTCGTTTGATGCAAAGCTTGAAGCAAAGCCTGATTATTTTGCAGAGATTGTGTTCAATTTGCCCTATCTGAAGGCACCCTGGAGCTCTCCCAAGACCTGTCCCAAGAATTTGCTGGGTCCAGTTCAGCTCTGAGCCTCCAGAGGCCTCAAATCACGCAGACAGGGACTCCCAAACATGCTCCTGTTGCTGCCTATCTGAAAAGCTGAGCACTTCCCACAGGCACCTCTGCTCCTGGTGGGTTTTGCAGCTGTTAGTGGCTAAAATCCCTTGAGGGAGAAGAGATCTGAAACACCGGTGTACAATGCCTCCTGCAAGGCTGTCTGCAGCACGGACCGCTTACCGTTAGAGATCTGCAGCTTAGACCCAAACTTCAATTTTGAGTCTTGACTCGAATTATGTGTGCAAGTAACGGGAAGAGAGGAGGAACGCAAAACCCACCAGTTTCTCAGGTCTTAACTCACAGCCCATTAGCATCTGGAGCTGTTTAAAATCCCATCCCAAATCTGACTGCCACCCCCTTGGGGGCAAAGCATAGATGGCTTAGCCTGGCGATGTATGAAAGATGAGAAATTTGATCCTGCTTTTGGAAGAAGCACCAGAAAACCTGTCCCATTCCTTTCTTCTCAATAAACTAGACCCATGAACTTGAAACCAGCTGCCTGCACTTGTGTGTTAAAGCAACCCCCCCAACCCATATGTCAGCAGTAGCGTGGGGAGTACTGCTAATAACTCTGTCAAAGCACTCAGCAAGAGCGGGTATCACAGACAGGATTTTCCAGTTGGATTCAATAAATCAAAACCACAGCACAACTATTTTTGCTGCATCTTTCATGCAAACTTCTTCCCAGATGGCTTTGAACAGAGAGAGGAACATGTGCACTGAGAAGCTGCCTGTGGAGGAAGAAGGATTCACATGGAGGGAGGTGAAAAGAGATGAGACTCAAAAGTGACAAGATATGGCCAAGGCAGTTTTAAGCTGGGGAATATATATCTAGTCCGACGGGATACAGGGAAACACTTTTTCACCATGAAGACAGTCAAGTGGTGGACCAGGGGCCCAGAGAGGGTTCTCTGGGGGTCATTGATTCCTTCAAGGCACCTGCTTCAGGCAGCAAAATCCTGGTCAGGTATGGACCAGAGAGTGCATGAGATGACCAGGCTCTAAGGACACACCAAAGGTCTGGCCATGCCCTGCACCTTGTGTGGCCACCATTCCCAGCTGCCAGGAAGGATGTGTCACTGCTAGGTGACTGAAGGACTCCCAAGGCAGATCTGTAGCTGGGGTAGGGCTCCTTACCAGTGCAGCTCCAGTAAGATGCAGGGAGATGCTTGGAACTATTCATGAAGATAACAGCCTTTCTTAACACCTATCAAACACATTGCAGCTCAGCAGCAGCCAGCTGTGGTATCACTTGTTATTAGACCCAAATTCTGGAGGATTCACAGGTGACTTAAATGTGATGTGACCTTAGAAGATACCTATCCTCCCTGCATACTCATTTTTCTTCCCTGTGGCAGTCCCAGGATCTCTTCACCCAGGAAAAATGGTGGCTTCACCTTCTGAAAATCGTACCTGCTCTCCATAAAACAGTCCTGGGTCCTCGTCCTCCATGACCTTGACCACCACAATGCCCTTCTGGACACACTCCCCTACCAAGTCACATCAAACTTGCTTTTCCTCCTTTCCCATCTCCAGGATCCACCCATGGATCCACTTCCCATCCATCTCTTCAAACTCATCCTCTCAACCATGATTTTCCACTCTGCTTTCACCAGGAGTCCACCCCCAACATGCCCATATTTGAACCTTTAAAGCTGTGATGGCCAAAAGAGATGAAGGCGGTTCACATGAGGTGGTGGAAGTGTCTTCCCAGCCCTATTGCCCCCCCCCCCACACACACACACACTATCACACATCTCCCACTATCAGTCTATCCAGGCTTGAAGTTCACTGTCAGGAGGTGTTACAAGAGGGCATTTTGACAGATGCATTTGAAACAAGGGAGCTGTAGTGAACTGAAGATTGACAGGAACAAGCTTTTCATACTTTTGTTCTTTTTTATTTTTTTCAGTGAAATGTGTCCTTCTAAAAAAATTGTTTTAGCAGAAGAACTTCCTTTGAATTTGTCCTCTTCCACTCTTGGGTTGAGAAGAAAGGGGTCTTTTTCTTTTTTTTAAGGAAGAAAACAGAATATAAAGTCCACTGGTATGAAAAAGAAATGATGGATATCTTGGTAGCAGAGTATTTTTGTTGAAAGATGGCAAATTTTAGCAACATTAAAAGTCATGTTAAAAAATGACCAAGTGGAAAGTTATAAAAATGAACAAGTCTTGGGTGAAAATGATGAAGGGAATTTAAGGCACAATAGAAGTCATCTGTGAAAATTGCCAGGAGAGCAGAGAAGACATTTCTTTCTCCAAAAGCAAAATAAAACACTATTCACGGTAATTCATACTAATTATTAGACTTAACTAGTACTAATTTTTACCAGCAGTAATTACTATTTAAGGCTCCAGAGCTCTGGAAAAAATATTTTCTGGGTGTGGTGAGATCCTTGCAGAGGAATTTGCACAGTGTTTGGGGAGAGCCTGTTGAGGGAGAAGTTTTATTTCTTCTCTGCACCAATACAGAGAGACATAAATATCGCATTCTTATTGATGCAAATAACGGATTGCTCCTGTCAGAACTGACAAAGGCACTAATTTAAGGAACGTTTCCCTCTCTTGTACACACAGACGCATTTTTCAAGAGATTTTTGCTCTCCCCTTGGGATCTGAGTTCCCAAACCAGGTGAAAATCTGCCAGACGATCTCTTGTGTTTGATTGCATCTGTGAAGAGCCTGTGGGAAACATATGCCAGAAATTATGCTAATGACCAAGCGCAGTAAAACTTGCCAGGTAAACGTGGCAGTTGTCAGCAGAAGACAGCCCAGATGCCATTTCGGGATCCTGCCCTCCATTGCAATGGTCCAGAAATTATTCTTGTCCCATGGGGACTCCACAGCAAACTACTGCTTTTAACTCTAGCCCAGATTTTCATTCTCATTCTTTAATTACTATTTTGTTAGTGTAGGGACTGATGTATCCTCTGAAAGATGTACAGGGGATGGGCAATACTTTGGGGGTTGGTTACAGGTGTAACCCAGTGTTCTTGTAAAATCAATTGTATTCTTTATATTTAATTCTATCAGTGCTTCCTAGAGCGCTGATTTTCCATAAAGTCTTCCTGAATGCCTCACCACTGTCTTGGGGGGTGGGATTTCTAGCCAATACCACAAGTACAAGCAAATATAAGGGGGACACTGAGGCAGCAGTGAACTTCCCCAGAGCCATGTCCCTGTCCCCAGCTCTGTGCTCCTATTCTGTCCTTGTGTTCAACTGTGTCAAATTGTGTTCAACTGTATCAGTTGCCTGGATTAGTTCACCCTGCATGTCTGTGCCACCAGGGAGCTGGGTATGAAGCGAGAGCAGGAACTCTCCATCCAGGCTAGATGATGCTGATGCTGCCTAGTCCCACCTTAAAGACCCATAATTTCTCCAAGCCTTGCCTCCTCCACCCAGGATCATATCCCAAAAATGGCAGGGGACACACACACAAAAAGCAAGGTGTTCACACTGCAACCCACATAGTTTGCAGCCAGCGTGAAGGAAGCTGCAAATTTCCATGTTTGAAGCTGCAGAGGCTGCTGTCTCCAGCCCGGCACTCTGGGCACTCCGGCACCCCCAGTCCAAGCAGGGGATCTCCCCAGGCACGTCTAAATGAGGAGCCCTCATCCATCCATAACACAAACATCTAGAAAATATCTAGAGAGCAAGCTGAGGGTATTGGATGGCATCTGCTGGGATGGTGTTGTGGTGATGAGCCTGCAGGGGTCAAATGCCAGTTCAGAGATGAAAAGGTCCTTCTGTAGACCCCAAGACCAGAAGGCCAGAAGGTGAATGCCAGCTGACAGCTTTGCTCTAGCTTGGACTGGAGGCGATGAGTGTACCCTTAACACCTGCCTGCTATTCCCAGTTGCGTTGCTGACAATGGAGAGCTGGCCATTTGCTCTTTATTTTAAGTCCACTTTCTCTAGAGAAAATCAATCGGTCCACCAGTCAGTCAATCAGGCAGTCAATCAGTGAGTCAGTCAATCTGAACCACTTGGAAAATGGATCCTGCAGCGACCAGGACTCCCACCCAGGGGCCTCGTGAGCCTTGCAGGAAAAATCTCCAGCTCCTACGGAGGATGAGACCTTCCCCAGCCCAGGGCACAGCTCCAGCCCCTGAGAGGCAGCAGCCGTCCCAACCCCCGGCATGTCCAGGTCCTGGTGCTCCTCCACAACCTTGGAGCAAAGCACACCTTGGCTGGAGACAGCCCCTCCTGGGGGGCTCAAAATCCTCCCCCTCCCCCCCGCCCCCCGCCTTTGGGACTTGCAAGAGTTGCTGCTGCTGACATCTAGTGACAGGCAGAGCCGGCAAGAGGAGTTACCTGGAGCTCTGACAAAGCCTTCCCCACGGAGAGAAAAACCTCGGGGTCTTCCCCAGGAGGTGGGCTCAGAGCAGGGATGCTCGGGGTGCGGAGGAGGCAGTGCTGGGCCGTGCCGGGCTGGCCGGGATGTCCCAGTCCCTTCGATACACCCCAAGACCTTTTCCTCCTCCAGTGGCTACTCGAAGAGGACCGGCGAATCCTACCCCCTGCTCCCCCACAACCTTTCCTGCTCTATTTAAGCACAGACTCATTTCTGGGTTTGCTATCTCAAAGAAACACGGGGCGGGAAAAAAAAAAAAANAAAAAACAAAACCACCCCACCACCCTAAGGGGAGCTGTCGGGGTTGCAGGCAGGCAAAGGCAAGCAGCGAGGCAGCTCCCAGCCGTGGTTGCCCACTGCCGGGTTCTGCCAGCCCCCGGGCTGCAGCCCCTTCACACACGGCTCTTCCCAGGCAGGCGGGGAGCCCCGGGCACTGCACGCAGGAGAACCGTCCGCTCCGAGGTGGGGAGAAGCGGGATGCGAGCGGGATGCTCAAAACANTCTCTCAACCGCGACAGGGGAGGAGGGCTGCCTTGAGAGCTCACATAGGGATGGGGGAGACATCTGGGGTGCCTAGACCCCCGCTCCCGGTGCAAACAGAAAGCCCTGAGGACAGTCCGATTTTTGGGGGGTGCGAGGAAATCTGCACACACACACACACACACACACACGCAGATGCTCGTGTCAGGCAGGCGCTCAGGACAGGGTGCACGGTGCTGCACAGCACAGCGGCGGAGCCAGGGGCTGCCAGCCCACTCCCACCGGTCCCGAACCCCCGACATTTTCCAGCTTCACCATCACCGTGGGGCTGCCCGGCGCCGTGCAAAACCTGCCTGCCGCCCCCCATCGCGTCCCTCCAAGCTCCTTTTCCCCAGCAAGAAGTGCCTTAATCCCTTGGATAAATTTAGCCATTTCCGCGGCAAACAGGACTATCCGGAGTGACAGTAGGAAAGATCTCAGCGGTTGGGTCCAGCGCAAACGAGATAACGGAAAGCTGGGTGATGCCACCCTAGGGCTTGCCACTGCTCCCGGGGTGCCGGGGAGGGGGACACCTCCCGTGCCCGGGGGTGGCCGAAATGCCACCGCAAGCAAACCCCAGCAGAAAGTTGGTGTCGTCCCCCCTTCACCCCCGCCACCGGGCTACTCACCCAGGAGGATCAGCGTGCAGAAGTAGAGGATGCCCCTCATCCTACCGCTCGGCACGGCTCGGATCACACCGACTCGCCACGGCACGGCACGGCTCGGACCGACCGGCCCGGCACGGCTCGGCACGGCCGGCGCAGGCGGTGCCGGAGGATGCGCGGAGGCTGGGCAGGGCGGGAGGCGTCCCCGCCGCCCCGGCCCGGCCCTCCCGGGGCGACCGCTCACACCGCTGCCGCCTCAGCCCCGCTCCGGCCCCGGGTCATGCCCGCAGCCGGGCCGGGCAGCGCGGGCTCCCGCCGGCCGCTCTTCGCCGCATCCCTCCGGGGCGGCTGCGGAGGGGGCGCTTCCTCGCTTTTTGATTTATTTTTTATTTGTTACCACACCCCACCCTCCCTTTTTTTTTTTTTTTTTTTTTTCCCCCTCCTCTTTCAC
>VZSZ01004996.1:128432-219377 GCA_013398815.1 Ibidorhyncha struthersii | reverse complement strand
TGAGAAGTTTTGGTTTTTTTTCCTTTTTTTTTTTTCTGGAGCTGTTCAGGGTTCTTAACTTGCATTTCCTCGTGGCATCACCTCATTAATCCTCCAGCAAGTCCTCCTAGAAAACCAGAGGAATTGCACATCTTTATTTTTTGTGAGCAAGACAGAAGAGGGAAATAATTCAGCCAGCCATTTGTAGGTGTTATATATAAAGCATAACAAAGTCAAGAAAATACTCCTTTTTCTTTTTTCTTTTTTTTTTTTTCCCTCTTGGCAAATCAAAAGGAAAGTGTGATCCCTGGCCTTCCTTTTCTTTTGAAAGTTTCTACTGTGTTCCACTCTGGAGCTGTTCATTTAGCAAATTTTTTAGTCCTCTGTCAGACTTGGAAAGTTGTAAATAAATTAATGTCTTTAATAACCATTTCACATCCAAAATGAGATGAGCTACTCAGTGGGAAAAATAAAGTGTTAATAAACCTCGTTTGGAGTAAAAAAGCACTACTCTTGAGCTGGGTTTTTTTGCTTCTAAAAGAAAAGTATGTTATGTTTAAGCAGATTTCAAAATGAAATTGCAATGAGATGCAATTGAAACGTTGAGCTGGGAAACTGGGGAAATGATTGGATTTTTCTGCTTATTATTATTTTTAATTATTTTGCAGATTCTTTTTTAGTGTTCTATTTTTGAAGTAGCTATTTGCCCAGGAAAAAATAATATCACTGGAACATATGTGAGGTTTTGTGGGGTTTTTTTTAACAAATGAAAAAATATTTTCCTTGGAAAACATCTGCCCTCCCCTCAGGAATGAGATAATCTGATGTCCTTGGACCAAAGGAGGTGACCTGAGCCCTATCACCCTGTGCATTAAAGAAGGGGTGGGTTTGGTTTGGTGTCCCACCTCACACAAGGGTGCTGAGAGCAGGGACATGGGGACTTGCTTTCCCTGGCACTGTGTCTTGTCCCTTTGTTGAGGTCTGAGCCACAGGAAAACCTTCCTTTTGGTGAAACGAGGGAAGCTGCAGCAACCTCTTCCACCAGCACAGCTGGAGCTGGAGGAGGTAACGCAAAGGCAGCCTTGCTCTCCCCTCTTGGGGTAAGGACAGGATACAACCTCCCCTTCTAGGCAAGGGGAAGCTGCCAAGGAATCAGTGCTATGAAAGCAACATTTCTTCCTAAATTTGAAGAAAAAAAAAAATAGCAGGGTGTTTCAGGGACAGGGAAACTCCAGACATAGACAACCCCCACCGTTCGTCCCAACAGGGAGGCATTTCCTGCATTTTCTGTAATTACTTGCATGCAGGGGGCGGGGGAACCCATGCACTGGGAAAAGCCACCCAGAAGAGACATTCTGCAAATACTGTGAAGAGAGAGGGATCATTGTTCCTTGCTGCCCTACTTATCAGATCTGGGCTTTCTTCTAATCACTGGGTGGAGGCTGAAATGAATAGACTTAAGTAAAACCCATTCCTTCCATGCACGTACACACACCCCTCCTAAAATTACATGCTACCTTTCCTTACAAATAAATCAAGGTATTGATCAGTCAGGTGTAAAAAAATCCCATTGTTACTTATGTTAAACCTCTCCCGAAAAGCTACTGCCCAGAGCTCTGGACAACAGATGTAGCAAAGAAAGAATTGTTTGGGTAGGTCTGTGGAGAAATCCCTGGCCAGGGAAGGCACATAAAATACGTTGATTAAAAGAAATGCACTTGTGAGAGTGAAACCAGTTACAATGGCAACTGGAACAGAACTTTTGATTGTCTTCCCCAAGTATGATCACTGTGGAGGACCTTATCGTGCACACTCACATGACAATAGATGGTCCCTAATCCAAAAAAAAAGCCATGGAAAACAAGAGAACTGTAACCATCTCTTTTTATGAATGGTGAAGTGATAATTGACAGATTAAGGTATTCATGCAACTCAGGAAAGTTGGAAAACAGCCAGGACCATTCCACAACATCCATCCATCCATCCATCCATCCATCCATCCATCCATCCATCCATCCATCCACCCCAGGACAGGACCTATGCACAAATGTCTCTTGTTTCAAAATGATTCTCAGGGAAACAGCAGCAGCCCCTTGGCCCATGACACACAGGGGACAAGACAAGCTGCTGCTGGCCAGAAGACATGGGGAGGTTTAGACTACGAAAAAAAAACTGTCTAGAAAAGTGTGGTGGGAAATGTGAGAATCTGTGGAACCAGCTGGGATAGCAGAAAAAGCCAGGCAGACATGGGGAGGATGCACCAGGCAGTATGAGGCAGCATAGAAGCCCCATGCATTGACTATCTTAATCTCCAAAATTGGAAGGACCAGGGTACTTCCTGTCTTAAATGTTTCTGTACCTCACTGTTTCATACCATTTGAAAAATCTCAAAATGTGGGCTATGATAGCCCTCATCCCAAAAAAGGTAACACACTTTTAGGTCAGTTCTGCAAACATTCTTGATGTAGTTTCAAAAAACCACAACCTGCTGATGAGCTGACCTTGTTGATATGATTGATAGGCTTGCGTTATAATTGCTCAAAACTTCTTGAAATCCATCCAGCCTCACATCAGCTGTGTATGTTTATATGACTGCAATGACTGCAGAAACCCAGAAACCCAGTCCTTCTTCATTTTAGCACTAATCTGATTTTCCAAACTGGATCTTGTTTTGCCTGTTGGGGTCAAAACATATGGGTCTTAAGCAAAAGTTTGTCGCAAAGAGAAACATTTACCAAAGTGGTCTGCAGAACACAGCAGGAATATGCTACCTGCTGTGCCGAGGATGTTCAGAAAAGGGAGTAAAAAGGATAAGATGTCTGCCCTTCACCAGAAATATTTGACAGCCTAGCCCAGGAAGAAAATCCAGCGGAGGCAAATCCAGTTGGACAAACCCTAGGGAGGGAGGAAAGAGTGATGGCCGTCAAAGAGAGGTGAAGGCAGAACAAACCTTGGTCTATATGAACAAAAATGAGGAGGTCACTCAAAGTAGGTAGATCAGAGACAGGAGGGCTTTGCTGGAGGTATTAAAGCTCAGGGAGTGAGGAGGATAAACTCACCTGGCCCCTTATCTTCTGTCACAAGAGGATGTTTGTAAGTCAGATGGCACAGGATGCTCTGCAGTGGAATGACTACTGGATGGGTTCTCAGGTGACATCCCTTCCCTATGCACATACACCTGTAGGATCTTCATTTGATGCCCTTCAGGGGGACAACATGGAGCAGTTTTCAATGAAAGTCAACAGCACAGTTGGCTCTAGGATTCTGATGCTGCTAGACCTTTTCTGAACAACTTCCTTCAAAAAACCGTTTCCATCTGCAGAGTCAGGTGAGAGGTTGTTCTTACTCACTTAATCTATACTATATAATCCAAGATGTGGATCAGCTTCTGTAGATGGAGTGACTTTATCCTGACTACATTGTGTCTTCAGCCTGGAGAAGACACAGGTGTAGGCAGAGAGGACAGAGATCTGTTTAGGAAAGGTAGATGGAGATCACCTGTCCTCTGTCTCATCCCATACTAGAGGGAGGGCCAGGAAGTTAAATGAGAAGGAAGCAGATTCAAAACTGATTGGAAAAAATGGATCTTTGGAGTTTTGTTGTCTTGACACAGGATTTTGTGACTGTTAAAAACTAACATGGTTACAAAAAAAAATAAACTAGACAATCTTACAAAAGAGCGCTCCAAGCAAGGGTTAATACAGAGACCTCACCTGTGGCTCAGACACTCCCAGAGCTGCAAGGTTGGAGGTTAGGGGAGTATTTTGAAAAGTTTTTGCCCCATTCTGCCCCCATTCTTATCCTCTTCCTTAGATATCCATTACTGGCCACTGTCAGAAACAGATTAACCTTTTCCTGATCTGGAAAAACTGCTGTAATGTTCGTCTTTGACTGCTGTGTCTGGACATCAGCGTGCATTATCTGCATCACCTCATTAATCAGGTGTTGTGGCTGCTGGTTTTAAGATGGAAAAGGCAGGAGGAGGGGTTTGGCTCTGTCTTATCAGCTGTTTGTGAGAGTGTGAGAATTGTGAACTGGAAATTTGGCTGGGTTTTGCCAGTTTAGGAAGTGTTTCCCTTGCTTCGCTCTGTTGCTTGCAGACATGTTGTTTTGGGACTCTGGCTACTGAACTTCTGGGATAATGTCACACAAACCCATTAATTTGCGCTGGCAGGAAAGTAGGAGACTTACTTGCTGCCATTTAGGATCAAATAAAAACAAAACAAAACAAAACAAATCCCCCCAAAATACCTGTGGCTGCTGTCAAACATTTCTAGGAAGATCATTCTTCCAAAGACTCCACAGTGTGTCAGCACCTGTAGGGTGTTTAAACTCATTGCCAAGCAGGTTTGACTTTCCAGGGAAATGCAAGGACCTTGGGAACCCTTGTATGTTTTGCAAACTCCGCTCCTTTGGTGAGACCCTGGGAAGCCTGCACTCTACCTTGCAGAGTTACACGATCACTAAACACAGCAAATCACACTGCTTGCCTTGCTGGAGTACAGCCAACCCTTGGGTGGGATGCAGCAGGATTAATCTGCCACGGTTTGCAATTATTTTGAGGTAAACAAAGGGAAAGGGGAATCTGAGTGATGTAATGGCCCTGGTCTCTCTGTACTCTTCATATATCCATTCATGGGATACACTGAAAAGAAAACACAGAAGACGGGCAGACATTATACAGTGAAATGAGGGAAGATGTTATGGCTGATATCCAGTTGTATGTTTTGCCATAATGTAAGTAAGATCCCTTGGAAAAAAATAAATATTTCACCTGTGCTTTCAGTTAAGATGAACCATTGAGGAGGGTGGCAAAAGCAAAGTGGCTCATGGAAATGCGCTGAGAAGTGAGAACTACAGGGAAGCTCTATCCCTACAAGCACCATATCAGGATTGGCTGCTCTTCGTCACCAAGGAGCAGCATGCACAGCTTCAGATCTGGAGGCAAGGATGTGAAAGAAAACTGTCGAGTCAATGTGCAGCCTCTGAGCTGGGGACCAGCAAAAACAGTGCTTACATCTGAAAGGCAGAGGTAAACCAAGAGACATCAGAGATGATTGTTGCTGCTCAAAACTTTGCTGGACTTTATAATATAGAAGGAAGGGGGTACTGAAGACATAGAGAATGGCTAAGAGATTGTAGCATGCAAACTTGGTATTTTCTTGGATAAAATAATTTTTTTGTAGGAAAAAAATGGGCATGTGAAAAGTCTTCTTTCTTTGGATTTTAAATAAAGAATTGATGCAGTGCCACGAGGTAGCCTTGTTACTCCAGCGGGAGAAGACAGAGTTAGATGAGGGAACTGTGCCAAAAGTGAGGAAGTGGCTAACAGGGAAACGATATTGAGCAGTGCTGGACTGGGGAGCCCATCTATTAATGGAGTTTCTCCTGGGTCTGTCTTGCAATTGATTTGTTTAAGGTTTGCAATAACAATTTTGGCCCTCAAGGTGGAAATGAAATGCTAATGAAGTCTGTTGATGGAGCAAAGCTGAGAAACCTCTGTGAAATATAGGAAGAGCTGAATATCACAAAGACCTCAAGAATGACCAGAAATAGGATGAAATAGTACAAGATGTAAAGTCGCAAACCTGAAATTCAAGGTTTCTTTAAACAGGGCACTTAATAAGCCATTTCTTTGTTGGAAATCATTGTCAGCTTGAGCCATGGCAATATAAACTGGTAATGGACACACACACATAGACTGAGGGGCAACATTTCTGGGTACTTGACTAAAGCCAGGCATTTAGTCCACATGGAAATGCTGGAGGCACCACACCAAGGTGCAGAAGGTGACTTTAGCTAGCTCACGAGTATCTCAAAAATCAAACTACCTGCTGCTGGAGGCTTCATACTCATCATATCATCACCTCCTTTGCAAAGCGTGGGAGAGGAAGGGAAAAATCCCTGGGTTAGACAGACCCAACCAAGTGCTGTCCCTGCCAGGATGTGGCACATTGCCTGGTCCAGCTTCTGACTCCTGAGATGGAGCCACTTCTCCTAAATCCACTTAAGATGTGCAAACAGCCCTGTCAATAGCAGCTCACCAAGCTATGTGCTGAACTGTGGCTTTCTCTGGGCTGCAGTAGCCTTGGTAACTCTGGGAAAAAAATAACCTAATTTTCTCTTTCATCCGTAAGCCGAACCCTTTAATTTGCTTTCAAGTGAATTAAACATAAGCCTCCATTTTTCTAATTCCTTTGTCCTAATTTAAAAGTACTGACATTTATCAAAGGAGTTTTCTAGATTTCCCATTTTCAGCTCATTGTTTTAGTATTTTTTAAATAAACCAGAGATTGACATTTTTATTGCTGAAATGCTTTCCTTCCCTCCTCCTTTTCTTAATAACATGGTGATATTGTGTTCATTTCTAAACTTTTTCTAATAACAAGGAGAGCAGCCTGTGTCCTGCTGCATAATCAAGCTGACCATGACTGAGTTATACTATCACTGACTTGTGTAATGCAAGAAGATCTTTGAAGGCAAACAACCTCATTCACATGTCTTGAATGCCACCTTAGTCCTTTTAATGTTCAACATGCTGAATGACCCAAGGTTCACCCATGAAGTTACTAGAGGCAGCAGATACCAGGGAAGAACAACAATGCTATGAAAACAGCTATATACCAGCACCAATTTGTTTGCATTTCCAGAAACAGTACCTGCTTGAATAACTTCGATCCTGCAGAGTGGGTTTGGTGCTCTTGATCCAGCTGCCCACCTTTTTTGAGAAAATAATTTCTCTTGTTTAGTGTTTGCACAATATCACGCACATTGAGGCTGTCCTGTTGGAGTCAGCATGAACATAAGTGCAGCATAAAATACATCCTGGGGCAGGTAGTCTTCACCCCTGTGGTTGGGCGCCCTCTTGGAAAGTCTGTGCATTTGCTTTCCAAACTTGTTTTTCCTTTAGTAAATCATAGGGCTAGTAGAATGGTCTCAAAGCTGATGGATGCCCCTTGGGGACCAAAGTCCTCTGTTTATTCACTGGCATGGAGGGTTGACACTGGAAATATTTCCCACACGGCTTTGCTAACATGTCTCAGAGCTTTCTCAGAAGGACAAGAGGACGAAGGTCATCCATGTCTAGATGACAGCTCTTCTCCAGACAGTGTTATTCTTCATTCCAGCACCAGGCTGGTTTTCAGTGCTTCATGGCAAATCTCCATTTTCCCTCAGAATTTTGGGTTCTATTTTCTTTTGCTTTCTGACACCGATAGCCATTCCACCACATGTTAAGTTATCTAAGAGCATCTGATCTTCCATCAGTGTCAATCTTGAGTCTTGGCATTTGAGGAAAAATGGTGGGAAGTTCTTAGTGCCAGGCTTATCTCTCATGATTTGGTCCATTCAAGGTCAAATTCTGAAGCTCATACTCTAATGACACTCCCATCTGTTTGGAGAGGTCCCTGTTTGTGCTGAGGACTAAAATGATCCTTATTATAATAAAGGCTATATAATAATGGATTTACACTTCCAACACATCGGGCAGTAGGGACGTTCTAAGCTCAGGAAAAGGACTAGGTGCCAGCAGAAAGTATGTTGTGTGCGGGGAAGAATGAATTTGAAAGCAAGTTTAACCTAAGATTTCCTGATCCTTTGTGCTGGGATTTGGGAGCATCTGTTATGAAAGCTTCTCCTTGGGACACATTGTTCATGCTGGCCCAGCATGGGGCTTAACCTTATCCCCTTGCAGACCCCTTAGTTTCCCTGTGGTGTCCAGTCTTGCACACAGTACCTCCTGTTTTAGACAGAATGATAAATGGAGTTGGACCAGTATGTGTCGGGTTGGATTAGTGTCAGAAGGTGGGATAAGACTTGGGGTAAAGACAGCTGCCCAGAGCCAGGATCTCATACCACAAAGCAAAGTGGAAGAATAGGATTGAGAGCAAACATAAGCATTGAGATACCCATAATTTCCTAATTTCCACTGGCAGTAACTTGGGTTCGGTGCAGAGGAATGGACGTACAGCTGAGCACGGGACCTTTGATCACTGTAGCTCAGTTGCTACTGAGTCCATCTAAGACTCATGAACAGGAGGAGAGATCAGGGTGTGTATGGGTTACTGTCTCCATAAAATGTCCAGTGTTCTTGGTCTCTGATTGGCAAGTCTGGTGATGAGAGTGGGTGGAGACCTGCACTCCCCATTGTGTGGACCTACCCTAAAGCATCCAGAGAAAAAGACTACACAGCTGCTGGCCTTTTGTTAGGTAGGGTAGTCAGTCCAGGCCTACAGCTGGCAAATATATAACCTCCTCATTTTGTGGCACAGGTGGGGTTTTTTTTTAGTTGTCTGTTGCCAGGAGTTGAACTCTAAAAGAAAATAACATGCATGTTGTTTTTCAATGGACTTCTGTCCCTCATTCCCTGATGGACATTTTCTGTGGAAATGCTTTTGCAAATAAAAAAAAGTTTTCTTTATGGAGCTGGAAAATACCCTTTTAAAAATAAAGTAAGATTTCAGTCTTTTCTGGTAGCAATTAGGAATACAGGATATTGGTGCTTTTGAAAATTGAGCCTCTTATTTAACTGTCTAAATACAGATTTAATTTTCCTGGTTTTGGCACCTGAGCTTGAAAATTTTCTTCTTACAGATGAAAACAGAACATCATAGAAATTGAGTCTGTGCCATTTTTTTTCTGCTTTGTGAGAGATAAAAAAAGGAAGAAGATCATTTATCAGTGTTTGCACCTCTTTTATTCTAACCACTTTGAACCAAAATTCCCCATGGATATCAGCTCTGGGCCATTCTGGATATACCAAACAGACTTCTTTTTTCCCTAGAGCCAGAGTTGGTCAACCCATGGCAAGCAGGCAAGCATTAGTTGAGCTGTTTCCCTCTGGTGTCCCAGAGGGTTGCACTGAGAAGGTAGCTTTCAGGTGGGAGAAAAAGGATCAGAGGAGGGACTCTGTAAATTCATGGGGAAGACATAAAACCTTAGCAGAATGCTGTTACAACACAGAATGCTGTACAAAACAGTCTTTGGGAGGTCTGTGCTTTCATAAGATCTGCTTTCCAGCCTGCTTTGGGTCTGGGGAGGTCATCTGTTCAGCACAGCTCCATCACCCTTCACAGTGACTGTGCTAGCAGCTGATGCACTCTTTATAGCACTGACACATCGACTCTCGCAGCTCCAGCTGCAGCAGTGCACACATTACAATGCAGCAGCCAATTCAAGTCCAAGTCCTACGAGCCATCCAGTGACATCTCTCATCGGAAGTGTGCAGAGGATGTCAAGCAATAGATATGGTTTCTCCATACCATATCTTGTAAAACTCTTTCTGACATCTCATACGTTTGCTAGTAAAATTCACTCATGCCTCAGGAGAAACCATGAGAGATGATTGAGAAGAAGGGCAGGGAGATGTACTCCTGGCTGTACCCTGGCCTTTGGATGCAGGACAAGACAATTTGCCTCTGTAGCCCCTCTTTCCCTATCCTTTTCCCAGCTCAGATCAGCAGTTCTTTGAGGTAGTCTCTACCTATTTTTTCAGTGATATGCCTAACAAAGCTTTGATCTCAGTGGTAGCCACTAGACAGTTCTGGAATTTGATTAAGAGAGCAAGTGCAAAGTGGAAGCATGGGGTGATTCATATCTGCATCCCCTCAGCCTCTTGCCTTTCCTCCATCTCTTATGAGGGGTGCCTTCCCCAGGGCATGGGGGTCCATCTTTGAAGAGCAGAGGAGAGGTACCTCAGGGGCTATCACTGCAACTGCAGCTCCAGGGTCTCCATGTGGTGGATCGTCTTTCCAGCCAAGCTGTTTGCTTGAGGGACGAGTGAAGTGGAGGGGGCGGTGAGGAACAGGGATTTGTGTGTAACAGAAATTGGAGGAGGATGTCTTCGTCAGCTTCGATGATAATGGGGAAAACAGAGTGGCTAGGGCTGCCTCTGGTAAATGCGTTCCCGAGGTGTGATGGGCTGTCGTGTCAGTATGTTGTATTTAGTTTTGCTCCCAAAGGCTGATTTAATGAGGAAAAATTCAGCAGGGAAAAAGGAAAAGCACACACAGAGGGAAATGTCTCTGCTGCTGGAGGGGCTGTGAGCGCAGCAGGGAGGGAGGACAGGGTGGTCCTCAGAAGTGTTTCTACATTTCTGGTTAATTTGACAGATCCAGACAGGTGGACTTGCCAAAATCATTGGTGAGCTAAGCTGTGGGGACCTCTGAGGTTCCTCCCATGCCATCACCCCTCCAGCCAGGTGGCTCTTGGATCTCAGACCCCTCTTCACTACTTTTTATAGAAAGATTCAGCCTCAGATTGATCCTTGGTACCCTGCAAAAAGCACTGGTGTCACTCTCCATGACCACCCGATGGAGCAGGCGAAAACAGCTCACACACATCAGAGACACTCAGACAGGGACAGTGAGAAGCAATAACATGTTGGTGTTTTCTGTAATTTTCTCATCTTTCTTTTTCCTATTGTTTTCTCCTGGAGGAGGGGAGTAGAGAGAGGAGCAAAGACAAAGTGAACAACAGAGCAAAAGTGCAAGAGAAAAAGAAAAGAAAGAAAGGAAAGGCATTTCCAAATCTGACCTTTCTAATTTTTCCATACATTTATCATAGCTACCCTCAGTCACCCCCCACTCCCACTGCCTGACACATCTTCCTATCCATGATTTCATGCCTTGAGGAGCACCCTTCCATGCAGCAGCTCTGCCCTGCGTGTGCTGCCTGACAAAATCTGCCTGTTTGTCCCCAGAGCCAAACCTCCGGCTTCCCATACCCAGTGAATTCACTGTAATTGCCATAATCTGCTGCCTATTAAATCTGATAGCTCTGTTATCACTGTTAATAACAACTAATTAGTGAGGCTGTCACAGGGAGTGGTTCTGTAAGGGAAGGTATTTGTCCTTAACTTCACATAAGGGCTCTGTATTAAATCAGAGGAAGGCACATGACTTGAAGGGCATCAGCACTTGGTAACTTTTAGTCTCTAGCAGTGAAATAAAAATGCCCCACTGACTTCTCCCCAAGAAGCCAGCTCTGAACATTTACCAACACAAAAAATTCACTGGAAAGGAGTTACCAAAACTGCTAAATAGCAGGAAAGAAAAAAAAAAACCCACCCTAAAAAACTCCAAAACCAAAACAACCCCAAACCTACAAAAACGCCAGCAGGGCAGGAAAACGGGAGCCAGGATGGAGAAAGCAGTAGGGTGCAGGCAGCTCTGGGGAGATACAGGGCAGGCAGGGGAGGATGTGAACTGAAGGTGGAATAGAAGGAGAAAGGACTATCTTTTCTTGACTTCATTGGAAGTACCTGACCCCCTCTATACCTCAAAAGATTTGCTGAAAGCTGACAAAGGTTGCCACTGAAGAGTGAAGGATGTTTTCAGTTTTGATGATGAAACGTGAACACTTTTCCCACAGTCATTTTTTCCTGGTGAAAACCTGCTCAGTAAGAGGAAAAAAATAACCCACATTTCTCATTCCTAATTCTATGATTTCCTGCATGACCCAAAACCTCCATAAACCAGAACCTAAATAGCTGCTTTGTCAGGAGAGGGGAGGCATTGGAAAGGAGATGATTGCTCAGCCTGAGCCCTGACACACCTGACTTCACAGTGGGATTGCCTGAGACCTCATTCAGGTTGCCGGTTTTAAGAAACACACTCCCAGAGCTGCTGCAGCAAGAATGGGGACTGAGAAGATGGAGATGTTAACAGGAAAAGGTAGCAAATAAATACACCCCTGAACCCTTTTTTTTACATGAAAAGATATATTTAGGATCTGTTTCACATTACAGCTACAGGAGAAGTGAACATCCCCTCCCACAAGCCATTATTGAACTAGAAGAAAGGCTACCAAAATAAAACCCCTTCCATGCTCCGGTCCATGCAGAATCAGGCTCCTTTGCTCCTGAGCAGGAACAACCCTCCATCATCCATCATAGGTGCTCATTGAGTGAAACTCCTACTTATGAATAGCAATGAAGACCTTAATCACTTTGGCAGTGATGTGCCTTTGCTTTCCAATATTTGATAAAAAAATCCAAATCTTTGCAGTCTCTCTTTAATTAGAGCAGCAGCAATTTTGTGAGATGATGGATGGTCTCGTGATGACTTTGCTAAGGTGGCCTCACGCTGCTGCCAGGTTCAGGAGGTGAAGCTGCCGGTTTGGTTTGTTTTACTGCTGCTGCCGCTTCTGGGGTTTTGGCATCTGGTTTCATTTTTGCCTGGTAAGACAAAAAAGGGTTGTTCCTAAAAGTTCCTTAGTGTATGTTTAGGACATTGTAACGGGAAATGGTTGTGTAAAAGATGCCACAAGGGACAAGCTTATGGTTCTGTCCTTTAATCTTCTTCCATTTCCTTTTCCCCTTAAAACTGCTGACAGCAGGTCACCTGCAGCCAATATTCTCCCTCCCAGGTTGGAGGGGGAACAATATCACACCCACAAAGGTACATTTTCTAACTCTCAAAGCACTGGCGTAAGCATTCAGATATACAGGTTCAGCCCTTTGCTTTGGCATGCAGTGGTTAACATCCTTGGAACCGTCATTTCTGCTACCACAGCCTGCCTCATTTTCCCCAATTATAAAAAGCATCAGTAGTGCTTAGGAGAGGTGCCAGGGACTTAAGAATTATTTGAGGATAAAAATCTGTTACATGAAACGTGCCTTTGCAGGAAGAAAAACACATATTCTGTACAACCGTCCTGTTGTTTTTGAACCAGGATTGTTGTTTTCTTTCCCAGGATTCATTGGAGATCTTCCCTTCACATGTGATTGCTGTCAGCACATACAGATGTTTGCAAAAGAGGCAGACGTTGGCAGTCTCTGCAGATGGTGAGCCAGCTGGCAGCAAAGTGCCTCATTGCCAGGACTCTTCCTTCCTCACATAGCTCCATCTTTCCCCGACTTGTCTCAGGGTGGTGTGTCTTCCCTGGTAAACATGGAAGACAAGGCTGGAACTCGAAATATGTGGCAGGCTGATTGCTGGAGATAGTCACTGAGTTTTTCCTTGAGTCAGCGGGGAGAAACAGGTGTTTTTAGGGTGCAACTTTTCTTGTCCCAAGGTACATGTGTACATCTGCTCACATGAACTACATCTTCTTAGCTCCACTGACTCTGAAGAGCAACGGCTGTGAATAGGTACCTGCGCTGCAAGCATCTGTTGATTAGATGAATCTCATGCTCTGGGTCTGTAACAGCAGCTAACCTCTAAGAAGACTGAGTCCACATAACAAGAGAGCAGCAGCAGCACATATGTTTGATGTTCAGGGCTGTTTGTCCTTGTCCTGCCAGACAAGTCCCACTGCAAAAGTTGTTCCTGAGGTGTGACATTTATTCTGGTCTCAGCCTCAAAACATCAGGGCACTGCAAAAGTGAACAGAGCTGTTGTGTGTCCCATCCACACAGCACTAGGAAAAAAAATAGTGGCTTCAACAGGAACAGGAATTTGCAAAGCCACGGCTCCACTGGTGCTGATTTACAGCATGCATTTACATATATACAGACACCCCCCTTCCAAAAAACAGCAGACCAGATTCCAGATTGCTGTCTCAGTTGCCACAATGTAAATCAAGATCAGCTTGAACTGTGATGGAGTTTGCTGCCCCGAGCACACGGGCAGATGTTCCGCCTGCAGAGTTAGCAGTGGCAGCCAGAAAGCTGTGCCCCGTGCAGCAGCAAGGAAGGAGAGATTTCCCTGGGAAAAGGAACTTCTCCATCCTAATGCGGGTAGATATATGCTTTCAATTGCAGACTACAAAGTGAGTGATTTTAGGTGCTGGGTTTTGATATCATAATGTGCCCTATTTTCCATCTTTCAGGCATGAATAATGGAGTGTTGTGTCTGCGAATGCACCAGTCTTTCAGGATGCTGGCAAAGGAAGTGCAAATCTCCAGAGCTCTCCCGCGACCACTCTCCTTTCATCTAATCCTGGGGCCAGGGAATTGCTAGAAATGCATTCGGTGACCAGCAAAGAGCTGGCCTTGTTGCTGACAGTGGAGCTGGGCATGGAGCAGTGTGCAAGCGTGGGGAAGGATTCGGCCAGCTTCACCCCACAGACAGCAATCTGCTGGGTTGACATCGTGCAGAAACACAGCATATAAATCCATGAACAGGCTCAGCTGGTGGTGCACACAGCTATACCAGGTGAGTATTTGCTCCCTGGAGAGCTTCAGGTAGGTTGCACAGGGATAAGGCCAAGGTGATGCATTTAGATGTGTCCAGGGCTGTTCTGGAGCCCGAAATAAGTTTGATCCAGTTATGATCCCATCCATTCCCTGTGTTCAGGAGCATCCTCGCTGGACAAGCAAATATCCAGGCAAGTAGGATTTTTGTGCAAGGGGACAATCCACTGGACTCATCTGCTCCAGGCACCCAGGAACTGTCCATTGTTTGGTGACACCCTTCACGGAGACACAGGTCACGGGGTCTAAGCTGACCATTATCCTTGGGTTAAAAAAGAACTGGTATGCATGAGCTGGAATGACCACTTCCTTGGGTATTCTTATTCAAATCTGTAGAGGTGGTTATATACTTATCTGGAGGGTGACCAGTCTGCCAGAAAAGTGCTGACTCCAAGGATCATAAAATCATAGAATAATTTAGTTTGGAAAAGATCCTTAAAATCACTGAGTCCAGCCGTAAACCTACCACTGCCAAGTCCACCACTAAACCATGTCCCTAATCACCACGTCTACGTGTCTTTTAAATACCTCCAGAAACTACAAGAATGCAATATTTCGCCTGGGTTTCTTCACCAGTGCCCCTGCCCAAGGAGCTCTTGGCTTTTTTCCTGGTGACAATCTCTTACATGTATAGCGCAAGAGCAAATTCACACTTCCATCTCCACTCCTTGAGATGGGTATCTGGATGAGCAGGTTCTCAAGCTGGAACCCAAGATCCCTAAAACCTTGGAAGATGTCAGTCCCAAATGAGTCGTTTACGGGGAACAATTGTAACCTGTGGGGCCTGAAATGTGTCATGCTGACATATGAACATGTTGAAGAGAGCTCTGTGCAATGGAGGTTTGAAGCTTGGTTGTTTCCACCATTGCCCATGGCGACGTTTCTGCATCGTCGGGGTGAGGAGCATTGCAACCACATCTCAGCTCTGTGCTTGGGAGAGATTAATTTGCTCTTTGACAAAGTCTTGGGACGGTACAAAACAGCAGGGAACCAACCTCCATTCTCATTTGGATTTGGGACGGATCATCTTCTGTGCAGAGGGCTTGCTAGGGTCAGGTCTCTGCCTGGCCTCAATCTGCTCTCTAGTCATTGCAGTTTGACTGTCCTAGTGGCTGTGGCAGGGAGATGCTAAAGCAAACCAACAAGACCATCACAGAGCAGACAACCTTCTTGTGTATGTTACTCTAGTCATGCGTCTTGTCCTCCCTTTTGCTAACCAGCAATGAAAAATAAAATTTTTAAAAAAGTATTGTGCTGCACAGGTTGGATTTGTCCTGATTGGATGTTCTGGTGCCTCTGATGCTTTTTGAAGGCATTGCTGGATAGGAGGGAGGTGTTTACAGCAGAATTCAGATCCAGGCTTTGAATCGGGTTACATTTCGAAGTGCTCAGATCTTGCCTTGGATTAGGAGGAATTTGGATCTGCCATTGGCAGCTGCCTCCACAATTTGGAGAATTCAGAGCCAGAAATTGGCACCGAATTCAAAACTTTTTTTCATGACTCTTCAGGGCCTTGATGTCAGTAGCATCCATTGATTCATTATCTCAAATGATGTAAGTACAGCCCAGAGGCAGGTTTGAACTGAAACTTTTGAGACCCCTTCCAAGTTTTCTAAGATATTCCAAAACTTTGACCTTGCCAGCCTTTAAGGTGAATATGGCTAGCAAATGTTTAGTTCTTTCCTGAAAACAGACATAAAATCAAAACAGAAAAGCTTCTGTTATTTCAAGGATAAAAAAAATCAACCTTTCACTGAACTCAGTGCTTTGTGAGGTTTTGGCAAAAATCTTCCTTGAGTTTAGTCTTCAATGAGAAATGTGAGCATTTTCAAAGGAAGAAGACACTTTCCACACAGAATAAATAAATAAAATAAAATTGTTTCATTCCCCTCAAATCACTTTTATAAATGCTGTAATTGTGAACATTTTAACAGCCACCCCCTGGATGCAATGCCACATTCTAATGTATTGAATCACCTTCTAGAAGAAATCCTGCCAGACTTCACTTTTTCTTAAATCCTTACTGTCCAGACTTCTTCATCCTGAATCAAGTGAATGATGGATTTTATATCTGTTTCCATTCACACTTAGGTAGTTGACAGCATCACACACCATGATTGTTCCCTTTGGCACTTCATACTTTCTGCAAAGCCTTTGCGCAGGTAATTGTTCCTTTGCTGGCTTCCCTTCTGACTGTTGGGCCAAATACTTCTGCCATGGAGGATGAACCCTGTTGGAGAATGACTTGTTGTATTACAACTTCAGAAAGTGCTTTCCAGTTTATTAAATGGGAATCTTCTATTTCATTAACCAGGAAGTTTTTTGTGGGTTTGTTTTTTTTAAGCATCATAGCACCCTAGGTCTTACCCTGCACTCTCCAATTAGTGTTTCCAATATCCACTCCAATAGTGAAGGAAAGCATTCTTTTAAAGGCCTGTATTCTCCCACATCTTCTCTTGCAGCTTTTAAAATTAGGTGCTATTATGACTTTCCTCCAGGGAAGCATTTGAGGATATTCTTTGCTTCCAATTACAATTATATTATATCCCCTTGTATTTCATCTCCTCCCTGAGCTGGAGGATAGGAGCGCAGAAGCACAGCTTCCTACCCAAGAGTTTCATCAACTATGATAATTTTCTACCTACTCCAGGAAACTGAGCAGAAACAGAGAAGGATGTCAGCAGGAGATTTGCAGAGTTATTTTTCCTCCCTTGTACTCCGAAAGATACTTCTGCTTTTCAGAGGGAGAGGCATTTCCCAGACACAACCCATACTGCCTGGCCAGATTAAACCATGTGGCCTATAGGCTTTAGTTTTCCTTCTGAAATGGGAAATCCCCGTGTCAATGGTGAGGACAACTCCCTTCTGTGGTTTACGATTCCCACATGTTCCAGAGCAGCATTTCCTAAGGGTCACACCTGGAGCTGTGTGTCAATGTGCATTTTCAAAGCTTTGCTCCATGAACGAAGGATCTGGTTGCCCATGGTGTTGTATCTCATGGTCAACTGATATTACTGTCTAAGAAGATAGTTGTACTAAAATTTCTGTTTATTGTTGCCTTTTTTTTTTTTTTTTTACCATGCTGGTGAATACAGGAAGCTCTCTTTGTCTTATACTCTCATTTATCTAGAAAATGGTAAACCCACCTAAATTTTCCCAGGAAGCCAGAGCTTGCAGCTTTCAGAGTGCTATTGGCACACACAGTTTTGCCAGTCCTTTTCTACCCCAGAGGCCAGCACTGAACTCAGGGCTATTGTATTTTCAGCGTCAGGCCACAGTTTTGCCAAGAGACAGCTATGCCATGTTCAAGAGTTCCTGCGATTCAAGAGGAGAGTTCAGACAAGCTCTGGGTGCATCTCATATCAAAGCTACTCTTTCTTTTTCTTCAGAGAGGTGCAAACATTATAACGGGGGCCCTGTGAATCTCCAAGCCAGGCCCTCTTGCAAATACTGATGTCTGTGTGGGGTTTCGTGTGACCTTCCCTGACCATCACCTTCATCCAATTTCCAGAGCTTGGACAGGCTTCTCAGCTGTACTGATCTCCCTGTCTTGCTCCATGGAGGACAGGGTGGAGGCAGTCTCCATCACCTCTGCAAAACCGGCTTTAGCCCCACCACAGGCTCCATCATCCCATTACATGACCCTGAAAAGGGAGGACTCCTTTACTCCAAGATAGGGCAGAAGGAAGAGGATGTGTTGCAGTAAACGATTTGCTTGTCCTGAAACTTTAGCAGCACCAGTTTACCCCAGATGACTCCCTCCTCCTATTTATCTGGATTTTATGCTGCCTGACCCTCCATCTCTCTCCCTTCACTCTTGGGGAACAAGAAATCAGGATCCACTGTTGTCTATATAATGAGAACCCCAGGCCTTGTTTTTCAGCTGGCATAAATGAATGTATATCCACCAGCTCCACTGGTGTCAATACGCACTTGGGGTGAGCACCAATGCTCTTCCCCCCAGTCTGTTTTGGTCCTCTCTGTAATGCTATAAAATAAAATGCCCATATAAAAATATGTCTTTCTTCTTCTCTTTTTCCCTGATGGACATTACAGAAGAGCAATTTACCCAAAGTGTTCTCTAGAAGTAGCATAAAGTATGGCTTGATTAGTTTGCAAGGTTTTTTTTTTGTGGTGCAGCTGCCCAGAAATCAGGCTGAGAGCAAGGGTGGGAAACTGCAGCTCACAGCCTCAGTGCAAAGAATTTCTGCCTGCTTAGCTGGTCTTTTGCTTCCAAAGATCCTCTTTTGCTGTGCTTTCCCTCTGGGGCTGCAGAAGCAACTGTTTGCTTAATGGTATTTCTTGGTTTGTTGGCTTGGGGTTTTTTTGGTTGTTTTTTTTTTTTTTTTCCATTTTCTGTCTTTATATATATGTATAAATGGTGTGTGTAGAGAGGGAGAGGTGTTGAGCTTGAATTTAATGCTGAATTAACAGGACACAGAACAGAGTCCTCTCTCAGGAGAATACAAATGTGTCAGCAAAGGAATTCCCAGATTGTTTGAATTTCAGTACTAACAGCCCCAACTTATGTCTGAGTCTTCAAGGGAGATTTACAGAGGAGATTTGCGTTGGGGTGGCTGGAAATCTTCTCTTTCCACCTTCCCACTACCACTGCTGAGAGCCACCAGCTCCCCATTCATGTGACAGGAGAAACATTTACACCATCATCTCTCAACGGCAGCATGCCAGATTCTGCTTTTGACCTGGTCCACCTCTAGGAAACTATCACAGAAAATCATGGAAACTATCACAGAAAATCACATCTGGTGTCAGAATGGCATCTTGGACATCCTCAAGCTCTTTGGGTCCTGACAATAGACCAAGTGAGGTCCTGTGGAGCTCAGCGCTGAAGTCTGTCCTGTGCTGCGATACACTGAGCAGGGATGAAGAGAAGTCCAGGGCCAGAAAAAACAATACAGCCTTGTACTTTGGGGAGGATCCTAAAACATGTCCTAAGTGCCCAGAAACGAGGCTGAGATGTGTTGTTGAACTGTATGAGCAGGGAAGTACAGAGGCTCAAGGTCATGAGGTGCAAACACTTCTCCTCAGTCAACCACATCCCTCCACAAATAAATCCCTGTGCTTGAGAACAAAACACCCTTTCTCTTTGGTTACAACCATGAAGACCAGGACCTTTGCCCATGGGCATTGTCCAGTCTCTTTTCATGGCTGATTGATTTTTTTCTACCTTTGGAATATATTGAAGGTCTCCTGCCTGCTGTGGATTCTCTGTTGTCTAACACAGGAGCCTGTACTTTGCCCATCCCTTCTGAGCTTACGGGTCTCTCTCTCCTACCTTGTTGTTTTTCCCAGACTTCCTTAGCTCTGAGGACTTTCCCTCTGCTTTTAAACAAGTTGAAACTGATAAATGGATTCAGGAGTTGCTGGGAGGAGAATAGGGAGAAGGAGTAAAGGGAAGACCTAGAATCAGACAAAAATAACACCAGTTCTTTAAGAAAAAGGCTGTGTGTGTATCTGGACAACTGTGTGTAGTTGTACACACTGGCTGTGTGTAGTGGACAACACGGAGGCACTACAAATCACAGAAATCTGTAAGGAAGATGAGGCACATTCACAGTTGACATAAAACCAGAATTCAGGCATTGGGGCTGCTTTTTTGGTAGCAAGTTTTGGATGCTGTCTGCCCACCAGATCCTGGACCAGACCCTGCAAGTTATACTGCAGGTCTCAGCAGGAAACATAGACAAGCCAGAATGCTCTTGTGGGCATATTTAAATAGAGACTGCAAGTCCTGGGAAGCACAGGGCACTGTGTTAGCACAAGACACTCCGAGGCAGGAAATTCTGTTCCTTTTCTGTGCTCACTGCCCCATTCCTAGGAGAGAAAAACAGGAGAATAGGATCAGATGAAGTGCTATGGGCAGAGGTGCTCTGCTCAGGGAGCTAATGTGAATTGAGCTCTTTCCTCCCCCAATGTTTCTTCTGCTGTGGGAAGAGAACAAGCTGGCAGTGGCATGGTGTCACACTCATTAAAGTGATCCCAAGGCTCCCTGCTCATTGCCTTACCCTTTCCACATCCAGCACCTTGCCCTAGCACTGTCTCCAGCCCTGCCCATCTTCTAAGGACTGATGTGCTTCCAGCTGAAACCCCAGCAGAGTTGAGGACTGCCAGTGTGCTGGCGAGAAGTTCAGAAAGCTTCTCTGTTTTTCTCTCAAATCTTTATTTTCAATTACTGTCTATAAGTACAGACTATTTATAATCAGGAGAAGGTACTCCACCCACGCTACCAAGAGATACAGCATGGTTCAGAGCAAGGTTCAGAGCTTGGGAATCATTCTCTTTCTGGTCCCTGCTTTTACTGGAAAATCAATAAAAAACGTCTGATGTAAGTCAAGTCCAACTATTTCCCTTCTCCTTTTCAGAGAAATGAAAAAAAATGCGAAAACAATCATTTAGGGTCAATCCAAAATATTTCCCTTGACCACCTAATTAAATTTTTTGCTTCATTTCTAAGTTATTAAAAATAAACAGGTCCACTCTGAGAGAAATTCCACTTTGAAATGACAAATAGAAGCTGAAAGGTTTTGCTTTGAAATTGCTCTGGTGTTTCTGATGTGAAACATAAGACAGGTTGAAAAGAAACATTTTGACATTTCCCTTCCATCATCCCCATACTTTTATTTTCAGCAGAAGCCATCAGCTACAGTCAACCCGTATTCACAAAGAACACACTGCCCCCAACCCTGCATTTTTATTTGAATTAATTCTTTGTGAAAAATGACTCACTGGACTCTACACAACATTTGGTCCAAGCCAGTCAAAAACTTTAATTTCTGCTTTCTTCCTTTGGAGTTTGCTGATCATCCAGCGATGGTGAGGACAGTCATGATTTGGTGATTACAGCACAAAATGAGAGAGAGAGAAGAGATTGTTCCTTTTCTATGTAGGGAAGGCTCAAAAAGAGGGGAAAATGACACAAAAATCTTTTGTGAGCAAAACCTCGAGGTAGTGACCCCAGAAGGACTGCAGAGCTCAACCCATCATCAGAGGTATGTTTGACCCAGAAGAGGTATGTTTGCCAGCAGAAGTAGGGAGGTGATTGTGCCCCTGTACTCAGCACNTTTGAAAGGACACTGTAGAGAGGTTGGTGCTGGTCTCTTCTCACAGGTAATTAATGACAGAACAAGAGGGAATGGCTTCAAGCTCCAACAGGGTAGGTTTAGACTGAACATTAGGAAAGAATTTTTCACAGAAAGGGTGGTTGGGCATTGGAATAGACTTCCCAGGGAGGTCGTTGAGTCACCATCCCTGGATGTGTTTAAGAGACGTTTAGATGTGGTGTTGGCGGATATGGTGTAGGGGAGAACTTTGTAGAGTAGGGTAGATGGTTGGACTCGATGATCCCAAGGGTCTCTTCCAACCTAGACAATTCTATGATTCTATGATTCTATGATTCTATGACCCATCAGGAGCAGGCACACCACAGTGCCTGGGTGTGGGAGCAGACCAGCAGCCAGATGCAAGTGGAGAAACATTGCTGGCCACCCTGGTTCTTAGACCATCTGTGAGGAAGAAGAAGACAGCAAATTCTCCCAAGGGCTGCCTCAAGGGTAGGTTGTAAAGGTGAGCCTCTTTGTTTCTTTGTGAAAATCCTCTTTTTTAGCATCCCTCTTCAGCCAGCACTTTCACAGGCTGCAGTTTAAATTGGATAATCATGTGGGTTAAAGCAAATCTTCTTGTTGCAAACTGGACATTATTCTGCTGGTTTTCATGCTCCTTACACATGTTTCTCTATAATTGCATCAGAGAGACAGCACAGCACATTTGTTAGATGCCGCCACAAAGAGATCAAGAAGACATCATTTTGTGATATGTGGCATCTACCCCATGAGCACACACGTGTGCCGTACCCCAGCACTATTCTCTTTAAGGGATTTTAGGTTGAAGTATATTGCTAGGAGGAAGAATTTTCCAGGAGCAGAGGATATTGCCAATAACACTGATATTTCCAAGGGCGTGTGGAAGTGTATCTTCGTTAGTCCTGACCCTGCAACAGCCCCAGCTTTGCTCAGCTCTCACTTTAAATGAACCGTGATCAATTAAAAGCTTTGCTCACTGCTTATTCAAAGAGCATATAAATCTTCAGAGTCTCTTTTTTCCTTTTGGACTGCCTTTGGAAATCTGAAAATAAAGCCAGTGCCAATTCTAAATATTTCATGTCTCCATGTTCCCAAGCTCAAATGAGTCTGATGTCTCTGGTAAGCTGTAAGGAAACAACCGGAACAGATCAGAAATCTTGGAAAAAAAAAATCACCTCCTATCACATCTGAAGCAAAAATGTTCATTTTGGTTTCCTTGCTTTTTTAGATGACCGTGGACTTGCAGGAGGACAAACCGGAGGGCTCCAACACTGTTTGTTTTCAGGTTGCTGTTGAAATCCAGCTGTAAAGACCCAAAGGAGATTCTCACTCGTCTGAAACAGTCTGGAGAGCAGATATCCCAGCAAGCTGCTATGAAGCATCTGTAAATTGGCTTTGAGAGGTGGGGGGATAATATTATTCTCCCTGGAGGTGCATCTTCCTAACTGGTAGCACCTCATTAAAGACAGCGGGCAGAGAACATTGAGCCTGTATGGCTCTTTCCTCTCCTGTCCCTCTTTTGAGGGTAAATGCAGGACCATGTTTTCCCAGGCTGTCAATGTGGCACTTTGGAATGTGTCCCACATTCATTTAAAATAAATAAATCTGTGTCAGACCAACTTTCTCATACTAATCAAGTCACTGGAGACAGTGAAGACAAATGGTGTGGGACACTGCCTGTACTTACCAGAGAGGGAATGACACTCCTGCCCCTCGCTAAGACCAGAGTCATAGCACAGTGCCTGCAGCCTTCCCTGAACTAGAACTGCTGGGTGCTGCAGGGCTGTGTTTAGCACTACCATGGGTCACTGCACAGGCAATCTTATCCTCAAACAAGAACTGGCGCTGGCTAGGGACTGAAACTTGATTGCACCAATTGGAAGTGCAACCGTGAATTTCTTCCACCTGCCCTCCTTTGCTTCAGAGATACTGATGGCCACATGTGCTATTAGATCAGGCAGAGGGTGACTCCTTTCCCTTACAAATATGTTCTCCCATAGCTGAGAACAAAAGGCTGCTTCTCTTCCTAGAGGCTTACCTTGTTGGCACCCCTACCTATGAAAGCTGCTGGACCCAGGCTGTAATAAGAACAGCAGCTCTATTGTCCTGTCTTCAGTGTAACTCTGCTATTCAGGATCCTACCTGATAACCCACCTAAGCCAGTCAAGGAAAGTGGCTTGATTTACATCGGGTGATAATCCAGTCTGGTGTCTAAAAGCAGAGGGAAGAGGCAAAATTCCACAAACTCAGAGGTGGATGCCTAGAAAACTCATTAAAAGCCCTCAAAATACAATAGATAATGAATCCTCAGTGGGCCATAATGTCTGTGTAACCCAGTGGGCAGCTGACACCACATTTATCTTCCAAATGTTACTTCTTGACCGTTAAAACACATTATCAGAGCAGATCTGTGTTGCTGGAGGATTGGAAACATAAACACTCCAATTAAAATCTTTATCAGTCAGACAATGCCTGAGAATTCAAGTCCTGCGCTGAGCCTGTCCATCTCCCACTGATGCCCCCTAAGATACACTGCTGAAAAAGCTTTGCAAAGTCGACTGGGGAAAACACCGTCCTTTTGCTGCTTGTCAGCTAATTGTGGGATGCTGCGGCTTTTTTTTGTTGTTGTGTTTTGTTTTTTCTCTATCCCCCAGCATTGAAGATTCATTAGTCACAGGGGCGTGAGGTTAAACGGCACTACGTGCAAGTCACATTTTATTTTAGGTTGCATAAGCTTCACAGAATTTCTGCCTAATGCTTTTGCATTCTCTCGTGCCCTCTCCTCCTCCTTTCCATTATTCTTGTCAGTCTAACAACTAACAAGACTGATCTTGCTCACTGCTTTCTGATCTCTGCTCCCCCTTCCAGCTCTCAGTTTACAGTAGTTCTTATTGTAATACAGATGAATAGGAAAGATTCAAAGGCACAAAGGACCATGAGGGATTTGCTTCCGATCAGTCTATGTTGAAGCACAGGTGTCTCTGTGCCCTTGAAATCTCGCCAACACTGAGAAATTGTGGGTTCTTACACCGATCTTCAAACTAATCCTCCCATTGCTCTTGTTCTACCTCCTCCGAGCTTCCTTTTGATACTCAGGTTCATTGGTCAAGGAGTATGGAAGTTAAAAGAGGTAGCAGGTTCCCACCAGCTGGGAAGCTGACCTGTGATGCCTTTTAATAACAGAACATGCGGTCTTGCCTCTGTATTTTTATTCTTGTTCTTTATTTCACCAGCAGCATAATGATGCTGGAGTGTCTTTCCTTCCTATTTGCGCTGTAATTATGGTCATTTGGATTCACATCATTTGAAGTCTTTAAACTTTAAGACTTTAAGTCAGTGTACACATCTCCATCTGAATTAGCTGCCCGCTCTCCATTTCTAATCAAGAGAGCAAAATGAGTATTTCTAGGAGTGATTCATCACCTCTTAAGTAAATTTCTAAAACAGACCAGATGGCTTGTATCCTGTTTCACCCCACTGGCTACAAAGGGAGTCCAGGGCACTAGCTCCAGTGGAGACTTCTACATTGCAGACCTGTCTTCTTGGTCAGAGGAACCCCACTGTAGATGACTGGCTCAGGTGTGAGTATGTAGACTGAGGGTGTTTAATATTAGAGACGATTTGAGCAGAACCAGAGTTTCTGGGATAGGCACTAGGTCAGATAAGGCGTGGTAGTCTGGATTATGGATGCTTTAAGAACAATGATAATGGTCCTTTTCTAGATATAAGACCGTTTCAGCTATATTCTTGCCTAATGTCTTTGAGAAATGTGCTGCCCTCTAAAGATAAAGGCACAGTGACAGCTCTGGGTAGGAAACCATGACATTTAATGAGGATGTAGGGTGGGTTGTACATGGAAGGAAATGTCAGGGTGAAAAGAAGCATTTCTATAGCGTATCTGGTAATGGTTTGCTGGTTTTGGCTGTTCATGGGCAGTTGCCAAAGGATCTCAGGAAGTTACTGGGGGTACTCGTACTTGGGTGCATTGAACCTTGGGCTATACTTACTGTGTGTGCCAGGCTCAAGAGATGGTGACATTTAAAACATGCTCAAAAATAGATAAGGAAGGGTGTCCTTGTTCATCCCAACACTGATGCAGTGTTAACACTGGTGGGAGATGCTGGCTAATGAGACACAGGTGAGAGCCTACCCTACACAAAGCACATGGATGGTGAACATGCAATACACTTGTCTTCCAAGGAACTCTGTCCTCTGGGCCAGAGTGTCAGGCCCTCTCAGGGAATGCTTTAACCAGGATGCAATTTTTTTAACACTTATTTTGGCCTTGAACAAACAGGATCAACAGAACTCCCATATTTCCCTGGTGTCCAACCAGCTTGCTCAACACACAGTTCTGAAAAACATTGTCTCCTCTCTACGGTGATGGACACCAACCAACACCCCCACTTCAGGGCATAAAAAGGACTTAGAGAGACTTGAGCTTTTGTTTTTCAGCAGCAATAACTATTTGGCATAAATTGACGCAGGTGTCTACAAACCATGGAAATTCCCCTTTGGAAAATGTTCTTGAGGAAGTAAATTGAGGAGGGAGATGGATGGGAGAACAGTTAGAGGCCAGCCACGCACTCTATCAACCCTAAACGAATGAGCTGTCACATGGATATATAGGGAGAGGGACACAGGTTAGTAAATTAAAGCCCTGACAGCTCTTGACTTCAATCCAAAGTGCTAATTGGAAAGACTTCAACTGTTGCAGTCCCAAGAGACCTATATCTCAATCACAGGCCCGTCCTCCCCAGGTCAGGCCAAAGAGCTGTTATCGTCTACTGCTTGGTCTTTTCCTGGAAGAGGCTCAGGAGTATGAGAACAGGAGAAAAGATGTTTGCTTTGCCCCTACATGGCCTTTCAGAGCTCTGCTGTGCCTGAGTAGGAGCACACAGAGGAAGGCTTGATCCTTACCTGGTGGCAAGTCAGTGTCTCTCTACCGCAGAATTGCTATCATGATCCAAGAAGCTATGCCACTTTGTGCAGATTGGACACCTTCTAGTGGTGGCTGATGGCACAGTTACTCCACTTTAAACTGAGAGAGGATCAGTCCTCATTACACCAATGTGATAAACACTGAAATTTCACATTCTTAATTACAGCTGTAACTGATTCCACTATTATTGGCTAAGTACATATTATGCAGATTTACTATAGCCTTTGGTATTGTCTATATCCAGCATTTGATATCCCAAAATGACTTGGATAACACTGTATTAACCGTCAAGGTGGTATCTGAGATACTGCTCTTTCTTGCTTTACTGGCTGGAAATAACTTGGATAAATGCAGGAAAAAAATGACTTTTTAATGATGGCTACTTTAACTTTGTTAGTTGGATCCATGTCATCTTCCATGGTTCATGAAATAATCTTCTTTCCCTTACAGGATACTGAAATATCTTTCACCCATTGGGTGCATTTCTGGGCAGACACTTTCCCAACTGGTTTGTGTGTAGCTGTCTGCCAGAACTGGACCCAGAGAATTTGTTACTAAACAACATACTCTTGCACTTTCTTTAATACAGAGGAACTACATCTTGCTCTCTTCTGTGGAAGTTACATGAAAACTTGGCAATGTGCATTTTTTATATCGTATTATAACACAAATGCACAGATGTTGACTTGGGGACAGGTGCTCTGAAGTTATTGGAAAGGCTGTCCTTCCTGGGAGGAAAATGTGATCACCTCATTCAAAACTGGCCAAGAAATGCAGACAAATCCTCTACCTCTTCCAAGAAGCCCCAAGAGCTACAATTACCTCAAGAAATTAGGACCACAGCTCTTCCCCGTGACCCAGCAGGAGCAATTGAAGAAAATATTCCTCTGAATGTCTGCTTCAGGCAAGACTGATCTCATCACTGGCCCCAAGCAATGTAAAGTTTTCTTACCAAGTTATTGTAATTCCATCTTATTGAAACACTTTTTCTGTGGCCTGTTAGAAAATGAGCATTTTTGGTAGGTCTTTGTTCATCTAAATAAGAGAGAGAAATTTTTGTTGCCATACAATGGGCTACAGAGACAAATGGACAATGCCACCACAGTGGGATGGAGGAGAGGAAGGTTTCCTGCAGGAATATTTTTCAAACCATCTATTCAAATGTATTGTTTCCAAATAGCCAAGCTACTCAGAAAGGCATTTGATTAACTGGTGACTGGACAGCTTGGACCTGCTATTTAGAGCGAGTGGAATAAATACTGCTCCAGAGGAAGTCAGTGTGAGAGAATCTCTGGGAGGGTTCAAAGAGAAGATGCGTCTGGTGTATAACATCAGGATGGAGGATAGCTAAAAAGGCAGTTAAATGCCACTGCACCATGTTCTGATCTCACACCAGTTCCACAACGGTGGATCCAGACATTTTGAAAAGGTCTGGTAGTAAAGTGAAGGGGGAGCTGAGCCCAGTTATTCAGGGTTTCTCAAGCACCAAACTCCAGAATAGCTGGGACCCTGGAAGTGACCGCTATGTAACAACCCTGATAAAATATATACTAGTTAGACTAATAAAATAGAAATAATCAAGGAACCCTCACCCCTCAGGATCTTCCAAAAAGCCTATGTGATACCTCCATGACATCTGTGAAGCTACTCCTGATTTACACCTTGGAGTAGAAAGATCAGACCCAGATTCTACAAAGCTGTGCTGTGTAGCTGTGCCCATCACACATGTCCCAACAGAAGTAAGGTACTTCCTCTGCTGACCAAATTTATCCTGGATCATGCACCCATCTTGTCACAGTTCCCAACACAGCTTCCCAGGGACAGAAACATCTCAGGAAGGAAGCCTTGGCTGCTTCTTGGTCCCTGAGCTCCTGCCATGGTGTCATGCAGCCTCTGAGTTCAAGATGTGGACAAGCTGTTGCTACCACATGGCTCCAGGTGAAGAGCTTGGCTCAGGTCTTGAAAGCTGGGCAGCCCTCCCAGCTCAGTGCTGCTCCAGAGGCAATTAGCTCTGCAGTGCTGAGAGCTCAGGCATGAGGCATGTTCCTTCTCCTGAAACAGCCACTCTGCTACTGTGCCTGGGACTTCACCCAAGCTGACCCTTGACTGAGTATTCACACTTGGCTTTTAATTATTGTTACAATTAGCACTGGTTTCTTGGCTTGTTTTCATGAAGCTTTGCAGGGGACAGAAGCACTGAAGCCACTGCTGTAAGCTCACTGTGGAGGAGGGAATGTGCCCTTAAAGGCCAAGATGATGGAAAGACAAGGGGAAGAAATGAGCTGAACTGAGAACCAACTGAAGTGAACCTGTTAGAAATGCTGAGGGTCCCATTCAGCACCCAGAGAGGGCGACAAAAAGTGATTTGAAAAAGATGTACAGTCTTTCGAATGCAGCTGCTCGCACTGCATCTGGACATAGGGGTCTGAATAAAACGCACCAGCCCCATGGCGGAAAGCACTGTGCATTGCTTTCACATGTCTATTCAATTCTGACACACTTTCAGAATTTGTTCCCTGCCCCGGAAAGAGCAGCTCATACCTCATTACTTGTGAAGGTCTGACATCCATGAAGGACTTGGGTCTCAGATGGGTAATGTTGCTGCTACCACCACATGCTGAACATAAAGAAGACACATAAAGAGAACTAGCAACCATACCAACTCCCACTTTGCTACAACTCTGCTCCAGTGATACCAGCTCCAGTTGTTTCACTGATCAGCAAGTAAAACATGGAATAATCCTCTCCATCCTGATCTTGATTTGAAGTTTACTGCTTTTGTTTCAGACTTACAAAAGACCTTGGGAACCCCAAAACTCCCCAGTTCCTCCCACACTCTTATATCTCATGCATGAGTAAGAGATGCTGCCCTTTTCATACTATCTGACTTCATGACTTAGCTTTGGAAATCAACCTGAGCTTGCATTGGGCAGTCAAACAGTGATAACGCAGTTGTGTGCTCTTCCCAAGGCCTCCACGGGGTCATGGACTCTGCAGCATGACCCCACACCACAGCAGACTGCAAAGGAGGGTGGTCCTTGGCTATGTTTCCCTGTTTCCATGCTGAATGTCTTCCCAGGCTTTCTGGGCTCTGGCCAGATCTTCTCTGCCATTAACTTGGGTTGCTCCTAGGTGGCCCTTGCCCAGGCACAGTCCCACAACTGGGGCGACAGAGGCTTCTGCAGGAAAACACTGCTTTTGCAAGGCCTGTCTCTCAAATACAGCCCTGCAGAAGCCGTGTCCGCAGCCCTAAGAAGGTCCAAAGCTCTGGTATGCATCATCATTTCCAGCTGAGCCATTTAAAAAATGTGATTCACACCACAATGCTCATGCAAAGAGCACCAAAGTGAGCAGTGCTGTAGGCGAGGCATCTTTCAGCTATCATAGTGATTTTATCAGATTCCACCAGTGCTTTGTTTGCTAGGGTTTAAGGACAATTACTCCACCCAGTACAGCCAACACTTCTGGTCATGGGAGCCCAGACTGTCCCCCAACTCTTCATTGTGGTGGGTCTAGCTTTGAGACTTTATTGCTGTTTGTTGGATCTGTCCTGCAGCACACAAAGGGTTACTGTGCAACCAAGGAGTTCGTGGTGTGGCAAGGACATACAAGGAAAGCATTAATCACAAGGAAAAATGTGAGGAATGTCACCCTCTGTAAAATCAAGCCCTTGTTATCAGTTTGAAAGACTACCATTCTGGCACAGGCTGGGGTTTGTTTCCCTCCCAGTCCTCCATCAAGTCAACACCACTGACATGAGGCATGATTTACCTTTCATTCTTCAGACCTGGGACTTACACGATCACTAGTCACCCTCTAACTACAGCGACAGAGACCTCACTGCCTTGTCAGGACCCCCTGGGACCTTGCAGGGCCGCAGGAATTTGGAGTCTCAAAACACAGGGTCACAGCACGCCAGCGAAAGAATGCTCCACCATGCTTGGGAGGACTGGCTGTTGCAAGGACTGAAGATACTGGGTGCAGGTAGGGAGTCTAAAGGACAGAGGAGAGACACCATTAGCTCCATGCTTGTGACAGGTGGAAAAGCAGCAGTGGCACATCAATGACGATGAGCTTAGTCAGGCTGCAGGGCAGTAGTTGTGGGAAGGAACAGAGTCTCCAAGGGCCAGAAGGAAGGTTGCACCAGTAATGCTGTTCCTGATTCAATTCCAAAGCCTTCCTTTCCCTTAAATGTTAGCTGTTTCCCCTTGCTATGGAACTCTTCAGTTTATGGGCTGGTTAGAAGGGAACATCCCTACAATACAAGTAGTTACTCAGTCTTCTCAGTGAAAGAATATCCCCGAGAAACTTCCAGGCACATAGAGGACCTTCAAAGGATCACCGCCACAGCTCCCTCCCACATGTCCAAACACAGCCTCACATCTTTTCCTCCTGAGTGTTTCAGCTTGCACCCCATGAAGTACTCCCAGTTTGGCTTCTGTTCTGGTGACTACTGCAAGTGTCACTGGAGGAGGTTCAGGATGGACATCTGAAACTGAAGCTCTCCCTGTGGCCATGTTTCTCAGCCCTTGCCAACTGTTGAAGGGCAAAAAGCAGTCCCCTGTCTAGAAGGTCTGGTCCTTGGTAATTCTGGCTAAGAACTGAGCTGATGTACTGCTGTGACTCCTTCCCTCCATTCACCATCAGATGGCAGAAGGAGCTTCTTACTCTCTGAGCTTTAAACCACAGCTCAGATGTCCCTTTACACCTAGAGGACTTGGGGAAGTGTTTCATTTGCTAGCGGAAATGTTTTCTCCTGGTGGGGAGTTTCACCCAGTTGCATAATTTCTATAAAACCTGTGTTATACACTTGAGGATAAAGGTATTTTTGAAGCCAAATTGTGTCCCCTGGCTTCTTTGAAGCAAGGCTAGTCCCAGCTCATAAACGAAGCAGCTGAGACAGAGATGAGTAAATGGCTTGCATGCAACCCAAGCCCTTACTCTCATCCCTGGGGTAATCCCCTAGATTATAAAAATGGCAGCCTTGGAGGGACTCACTAGCACTCAAACATACTTTCTCCTGGCTCTGTGGTGCAAACGCAGTTGGCAGTTGGCTAAAAAACACAGGTTGTTAGTGATACACCCTCCACTGTCCACACTTGCTTTGGAGCAGGAAATAACAGCACTCCAGGCCTCCAGGCGCTATTCACAGCATGACTCAGGATCCAGCCTTGGGTGCCCAGCCAGCACGACACTGCTTCTCCCCACTGAGGGGTGCCAGGACATCAAAGGGAAGCAGCAGGAGGCAGGATCGAAAGGGAAAAAAGGGGGCGCTTCTTCACACACATCATTAGCGGTGGTGGTCCTTGCTGCAGTATGTGGTGTGCACTGAAAACTTATGGCAGTTGGAAAGTCAACTGGATGAATTCACAGTGGGAAGTCCAGTGAGGTCTATTAATTGCACAGAGCCATGAACTACTGTGGGTTGGGGGAGTATTATATGGTAATGTCATGTATGTGCTCCTGTTCATATTCTCCTCACAGCTTCTGCTGTGGCTGCTCTTAAAAGCAGGATAATGGACTAAGCTGTAGGACAGTTCTTCCACGCCTGTGATCCAAGATTTTGGGGTCTTTTTTTTTCACCGTAGACTTAGGTGAAGCCAACATTTTTTAGCAACAGTAGAGACTTTTACAGCCAGACACATGAGGGCAGAAATGCAGCATTATGTTATTCTATGGGCCTGATATCATAGCCCCAGACTGATCCTTTGAGGATTTCTGCATTTTTTCACGGGTGGCAGATAACAGCCAACTATTCCATAGGACAGAGTCCTTAAATTAACACCATTGCATCCAATATACATGTGAAGGTAGAGCAAGGAAATCATCTTCCAGGACTGGAAAGGGCTGAGACACCAAAACAGTCTCCATCCTCGGAGGTTTTCAAGACCAGACTGGACAAAGCCCTGACTAACGTGGTCTGATCTTGTAGTTGACCCTGCTTTGGGCAGGCGGTTGTACTGGAAAAGTCCTGAGGTCTCTTCCAGTCCAAATGAGCCTATGACCTTTTGAGCTATGAATACAGAATTGTGGCGTGAATAAAAATGTCTCCATTGCATCTTGCAGCCTCACGGATGTGGCTGATCCAACAGCTCAAACTTCTCGGTGGTGGGGATCTCTGAAAAATAGAGTGATTGTCTGCAGCAGTGTTACCAGGACCAAAGGGAAGTCAAACCGGTCTGCAGGGACTTAGTGCTTTCCTGCGTTGGCTCCTTTTGCTTCTGTGACCCAAGCCACAACTGTAAGTAGAAGCTGGAGGAGCCTTTACCTGCTTTACTTGCTCTTTTGGAAATACATTGAGCCAAAACATGAAGTCTTTGCAGGTCTATTGGCTCCTGGGTTGAGGGAGCTGAGGACGAATTTTGCAGAACAGTAGTTTGGTGGGAGAAGCTGATTTGGGTTGCTTTCCTTTTTCACCAGCAAAATCAGTATAGCTGGAAGTATGCAAAGAAGTGGGAATGAGGATCCCAAAGCTGTAGATTTACTTTGTGGGTGAGTATAATTGCAGAATTTTTTTTGGAGAGAGAAGTTTGCACTTTTACTCCCTTGTGAGGAAGATTTTCACAAAAAAAAACAAGTGCAAAGTCAAAGGAGCAAAGGCTCCTTGGTTTTATCCAAGTGGAAATGGGCTTGGAGCATTGCAAACCTGGTCAGTTTTTCCATGTTTCTTGTGTGGTATTGCAAACATTTTGATATTTGTTCTGTGTGGGTTGTTCATGATATTGGACCACTTTAGTGAAATTACAATGCGAAAAAAATGACTGTGTGCATTTTCAAATTGTAATGCTTTAAAACTGCACAGATCTTACATGTTCGGTGACCCCAAATGGCCAAAAGCAGCTTTTACATCTCATTGGGAATCACAATGATTCAGAACTAAGAAAAATTGATGAGAAAATTGATTTTAACAGAATTTCAGTGGAGAATAATACAAACAAGCCTTCTCATTTTGCACTGGCACTCATCTCTGGGTCTGCCTGTTCCTCACGGAAGTATTAGTTCTCAGTGCTGTTAGCCCCAGGTTTGCTTCATGTACTTCTCTTTTTTGCCTGGACAGTAGCTCAAAGGGTATCTGGCATTCACTTTCGTTGCCTGAGGTAAAACTTACTACCTTGAAGACATTTTTTTCTCTTGTTTGATCCAAATATTTTTCAATGTATTGCTTTTCTTGGCTCCGTTCAAGAGAAGAACAAAAGTCAAAAACAGGGAAATTTTTCAGAAGGTGAAACTTCCCATTTTTAAATCATCATTAATTAACTTTCCCTTCTGGCATCTTCCCCAAAGCTGATCTAGTTGACCCCTTGCTTTGCTGGAAAGGGCTGATGAGGTCACAGCCCAATCTGAACCTAAATTCCCACCTTACACCGCTTGTATATGAAGGAAATGACATATTTTAAATCCAGTTTTATTCTTGAATCCCAGGGTAACATGAATCCAACATCAGGACACAGCTTGTTCCTTGAAACTAGGCTAAAACAATTATTACTGGAATGTTTCAAGAGTGATTCTTGTTGCTAAGCTCCAGAATCATGCTAATTTCTTTGCTTAAGTTTGCAGGATCATTTTCTTTTTTAGATTTTTTTTAACCTAAGCTGACATTCTTTCCTGTCTCAGGAGAAATTTCTCTATTGCTGTTAGAGCAGCAGCTGCAAGCTGAAAGCTGCACATACAAAGGGACACTTCAGCAGATCAATCCTCTTTCCTTTTTAAAACAGGGTAATCACCTAACAAGAAAGACAGCAGGATGCACATTGAATGCCAGCCTGTCCTGGAAGGCAGTGGGGTTCAGGGCTGTCCTCTGCTGCTCAGACTCTGTGTGACCCCATGCACGTCACTTTGGATCTCATCCCCAGCTCTTTGTTCGCTGTTGGAAAGGTCTCCATCCAGCCACCCATCATCACAGGGGTTCTGTCATGCTCTCAAGGAGCCCCGCTTGAGTCCCAGCAGCTGATGCCTTCCACTTACTTCTGTGCCAGGAAATCCCAGAAGTACATCCCCATCCCAGGACAGTGAATTTGATGGCTGCTGACCTTGGTCATACCTCAAGCAAGTCAAACCCAATCTGCTAGCAGGTGTTCTTTACAACTGTCCTCCCAACTCGAGGCACCCTGAAGCATGGCAATCAGAGTCAGGTGAGCAAGGACTTCATGTCATGCTTCCCATTTGAAAAGCAGAGAGGAAACAGCTCAGAGACATAAGGCATCTTGGCTTTGCGATCTTCAGGCGTCCCTCAGGCCATATCTTCTTCATCCCAGCTTCCATTCACATGGATAAGATTGCCACTCCCCTCAGACCAGACCAGCCTTGTCTCCACTGCCTGGTGAAACCATCCCTGGTCTACACAAAGCCCTGAACCACTCCTGGAGTGGGAAGCTGACATACCTACCAATGGGGATCCTTGGGAAGGTTGCTGGGACAAGAATGGGATGCATCATACAACAAGGCTGTTGGTCCTTGTCTTCAGAAATGCCTTCCTCTGAGGAGGTGGGTGTCTCCATCCTTTTGAAGGACCATTATTAGATGGCCTGGGTCAAACGGGGCTTAAAGATGGCTCTACCATAGTCTTGCTATGAATGATTTAACTGGGAGAGAGGTTGACCTAACAATGAGGATGATCTTTCACCTTCTGTGTTAGAGCATGGGCATATCCATTAGAACGGCACAACATGCCTCATTCACCAAACCTAAACCCACATTCTGCTTGGGGTGGGAATTCCCTGGGCCTCTCTCCTGCCTGCAATTACACCTCTTAAACAAACTGCTAGTAGGAGTCCTTTGGAGAAGTGTAGATGTCCAGGGTAGGCTCACAAATATGTAAGCCAGAAGGGATCACAGACGGATGGCCCACCTAGTATCCTAGACAACCCAAGCCAGAAAACCATTGGTGGCTCCTACATGGACAGCCTCTTTGAGCTGTGTCCCTCTCAGCTGAAGCAGCCCACAAGCAGCGTGGCCGGAGCTGATTTACTCTGTCTTTTGCCTTGGAGAAGGTTGCAACAACTCTATATGGAAGCAAGAACGAAACTTCTGCCAGGATGTGATGGATCACATGAAGCCCCCATCCTAGCCATGAGTCCCACCAGGTTGGAATGAGGATAACGCATTTCCAGACCTCTGCAGAGAACCTGTTTGGACCTCTTCATTTTAACCTGTTGATTTTGGGCTCAGCCACCAGCTCTGTAAGGAGCATGGTGCAGAAGGCACAGATCAAACAGTCTTGTTTGTTTGTTTGTTACAGTGCTGATCACATCACCAGCCTGAAGGCTAGGATTGTTCCAAGAGCACTGTGGGAATTAAGAACCCTGGAGAAATTCATATAAGCCTGGACACATTTCAATAAGATCTGGGCTCCTATGTTCCGTTGGCTCCCTTTGAAGATTTCAGCCTTTAACAAATTAATAACAACAGGGAGACAAACATAGCATTTTAAAGCAGACTATGTCCAATCCTTAGCAGAGGACACAGGGTGTGTGTCACTTTGCAGCAGATGAAGATCTGACCCAGAGACAATTTGCTTTGTTTGGGGAAAAATTCCTTCCTGAGCATCTCAAACAGGTGAGCACTGGGCTTTAAATCCACCCAATTACCTTCAGCACAAACGTCCTTCAACCACAGAGGAACATTAGAAAAAATGCAGGAAAAGTTCCCTAAGTCCAAAATGAATTTAAATAAGCCAAGAGTCGAGCAGCAGACTCATTAGTCTCACTGCTGTGTGTTGCCTCTTATTCCTGCCGTGGCTTTGCACTTTCCAACAGCTGTTTCTGTCGGGGGAGACACCTCCCTTCCTGGCTGGGCTGGAGGATGGGAATTTGGACACCCAGCCCTGCCTGTTCTGACCAGCATGCTGTGCCCTAATTGCAATCTGCCATCTCAGGGAAACAGACAGATTTGTTTAAATAAAGACGGCCCCGAAAGCACCTGTCCCCAGATGAAAATGATTCTGTCTCCAAAGCCAGTATGAAAGGTGCAATTTGTGCTCGTGACTGAGTTTTATTAAAAGCTCCCCCAGACTCCCTCATACCATTATCAGAGTAGGCACTGTCGCACATTTCCTCCAGACACATCAGAATTGCTTCAGGGCTGGAAAAAGAATCAGTCTGGGGGTATGTAGAGCAGTATTTGGGTAAGCTACATGTACGAGAGAGTTAAAAGCATCCTCACAGGCTGTTATTTTAGAATAGCGCTTACTCAGATTAGTCACTTCACAGCTTGCCTTGCTGATCAGTTTTTATTACAGATTCAGGGGATTAAATCCTCACCAGCCACCTCACTATTTGTTGATTCATCCCAGAAGGACTTGTCCTTGCAATCTTGCTGTGCACCTACACTAGAGATGCCGTTGAGTGGTACCCACTGACTCTGGTACTGACTCTGACCATACAAGTGCAGAAGCTGCTTGCTTCTGTCCTCCCATGTGATAGCTCCTCAAGGGACATTGGCAAACATCCTCCTTCAGCTTATGGCCTCTCTGTCATGCGGCATGGTGTAATATGGGCACCCTGGTAGAGGAGTCGTCTTCCCTGCATTGCTGTTCAGTGCCTTTCTACCAACATTTACTGTGCACATCCTTGACAACTTTGGGTTGAGTAAAAGTGTTTTGCAGCTGGGATGACACAGCAAATGCCCACCCTGACCATGGACCACCCAAACCCAATGTAAGCCACGGTGCACAGCAGTATGCCATGGCCCCTCTTGAACCCCTCAGCACAGCATGCAGGAGCTGCTGCCTGGGAACAGAGTACAGGGCCTGAAAACCAAGAAAAGGCCCCAAATCCCCATTATTTCACTCGAGGGAGTATCCATTGCTTCCTACCTGACCACCGCAGCCCTGCAGGAAGATCCCTATAGTCCTCAAATGCCATGTGATCCCATGTTCGGTCTTTGCTTCACTCCTCATCCTCTCCCTCTCCTGCTCTTCTTTCTTTTCCTTTCTCACCCTGGTAGTGTTTTCTCTCTTATCCCCTTCAAATTTCCCCTCATTTTCCCATTTCACTTCTCATTTTTCCTCATAACATTTTTGTCAAAAATCATGGTTACTTAGGTAACTTACAAAATAAAGCTCTTGAAAAAAGCCTAAACTCTGTCTCAGGGAGAGCAAAGATGCTTCTGAATATTTTAGTTTACCCTTAAGCCAAAAAAAAAAAGAAGGCAGCAGATGCAGCAGCCTGTATTTTGTCCGTCAGGAGAGAGGGACTCTGGAGGGATTCAAGGTCTGATCCTGCACCGAATAGGAAGTGTGCTCGTATTATACAGGCTCAGGTACACAGCTTTGCCCTTTCTGCCTTTACCAGTGTAATCTTATTGATCCAGGTGTAAAAAGACATGGAAAGAGGATGCTGAGGCAATCAGACACTGATGCAGAATTATAGTTTCTGCAAGGTCATGCTGCTACACAATGCCAGCATGATGCTGGGGAGCTCGGGAAGCGCCAGTGAGTGCCAGCAGCCAGAGGACATGCCCACATAGGTAATTTGCTGCATCCCCATGTTTTTGATGAGGTCCTTGGCCTTTTTTTGTCTTTTCCCATCTTCTCCCAGCCAGTGCTGAGTGATATATGCCACACACTGGCCCAGATGGAAAGTTTTCCCCAGGAGGATCCATACTGGGAGCAGTGGGCGGTGAGGATTTGATATCGGGCACACAAATGGTGGGGACATGACGGCTCCGGTCCCTGACATTTGGTACATGGCGGACTTTAATAATGCCATTGCCCACCTCCAGCAAATGAGTCCTGGAGGAGCTGCAATTCTGATTGTCAGAGAGGGAGAGAAAGGGTAATTAAAAGGCCCAGTGACAGGTAATGAGAAGGATGGAGCCACATGTCTGTTGAAAGACCTGGTGCTCTCCTGGTCCCTCTCTCTGGCACGCTCCCCTGCGCCCATGCAAGCACATCCCTCCACACGTCCCTCAGCCTGGGACCAGGAGTGACCTTCTCCAGAAACACAGACAGAACCGGACATCCTCAGCTCCCACTGCTGAAAGCATCAATTAGCACTAATTGGACGGTGCTAGAGTGAGTGCACATAGTAGGGGAGGAAGGACAGGGACTGTAAGGCTTAGTAGATTTCCTTCTTTTGCTTGAAAATGCAGAAAGCTATGTGATAAATGTATTTCCACGTGAGTTCCAGAAGGATATTTTCTCAGGATGGAGCTTTTATTCAAACGGTAAATACCAAATTCCCCCAATGAGACACTGAGCAAAGTACCCATGGTCAGAGGAGACAGAGGATTGATGCCTTGCACTTGTATTTCCCATGGAGCAACAAAAAAATCTTTGGCATGCCAAAAATAAGTGAGAATCTCTTAGATTAGATAACACATGCGTTTATTGGTCCCGGAGTCTCATATGACTAGATTTCTCCCCTCAAGCATTTATGATAGCCCTGGTTTGTCTTCTCCCGCTGTCTTATATGTGAATGTCATTTCACTTCTAATGGTGAAGGATATTACAAATTTGAGTGAAAAGGACTTGCTTTGTGTATTGTTATTTTTATTGTCATCAGACAAGTGTTCTGACCTCTAGTGTTTCTACATTTTTATGATCACCTACATTGAAATCTCCCCAGATTTATGTACTGTAAATGGTAAGCGCTTTGTTCTTCAGACCATGTGCCCAGGATCCAGATGGCCATGTTGTGACGGTCTGTAAAGTTTAAGGGCATTTGGGGAGCTAATAAGAATTTTCATGCTGTTGCATTCAAAACTCTCCCAGTAGGTAACCTTCATGCACCCCTGATTGCCAAGTTTCATGTGGGTGATGCCTTCATACATTGGATTTCAAACTTTCTAATATTTTTTTTAAGAAATAAGCTCAAGATTTTCTGAGGATGTCTCCATGAGGATGTTAAAGGGGCAGCTCCTGAGCTAGGCAGTTCATCCTTCATGTGGCATAAAGAAGACATTTCCAAAATGCATTTCATTCTCTGGTGGATGAATCTCAGTAGGAGGGGGAATGATGGCAGAGCTGATAGGGATACTGAGACAGAAACATCCAAGAGATAAAACTCCTTGTTTTAAATCTGTCTGTAATAGCAAAGACAAATTGTGAAGCTGCCTGGAAAAGCAGGATAGCTATTGATAAAGAGGCAATAAGGGGATTCTCAGAAACTGTGAGCAGACACAGCACAAATCAACCCCCCAGTTTCGTGCTGCAAAGGATGCTAAGAAAATTCACAAACAATTTTTTAAACTGGAAATTGCAGATTTTATGAAATAACGTGGAGTCAAGAATGTGTCCGTTTCTAAAGAGAAAGGGACAGTGCTAGGAACAGTCTAATATTAAGGAAAGAGATCCACTTCTCATTGCTTTTGCTTTGGCCAGCTCAGGTAATTTAGAAAGATGCTTCATGCTTTTTCAACAGCTGTGGGAAAAGATATGGTATCATGGATCCAGAGGTGTACGGCAACAGCCTAGCTGAGCTTTAGGAATTTAGTATGATCACATGAGTGGCACCCCCTTACAAACTAATGAAAATGAAGGGAAGAAAAGTAATTCTGAAGGGGAAAAAAAAAAAAAAAGGCAAAAGAAAAGGCAAAAAAAAAAACCCAACCCAAAATGTAGTCACTGAAAAAGAAGAGTGATTCTGGCAATTCTAACTGTAACTAATAGAACAAGTACTGAGTGAAATCAGTACCTACACAGTGGATAAAGAAAGAGAAGAAAGCTCAAACCCACAAGCATATGCCCAAGTATATAAAGCGTAAATTTCAGCAGAGAAATTTGTTGCCTATTTTTAGCTGAAACTATTAGTGGATAAAGCATTTCTGTTTGGATTTTATTAAAAGCCTTGCAACCCTGCTCTCTGAATAAATTCAAATACACATTGCTTAGCCAGGCTGCAATGGAGGGAAACTGGGGTGTGAAATGTATTAACCATCTATGTAGACTTGCAGAGCCAGAATACTGCTCTGGGATACTTATGAGGGTGTAAATAGGAGACCATGGGTGGAAACTCAGCAAAAGAGTAGGTCCTCACCGGAAGATCTTTCAAGCTGCAGGGAAAAGGGAAACAGGAATCCATTTTTTTAGGCTAACTCCTGCTAGAGCACCTAAGACACTACTGTTTCTTCTCCAACCTTCAGGTCAACTCTTGCTTTCCTTCAGCACAGCTCTCAGTTCCTGATCACAATTTTAGCTTTACCTTTCTTAGTGCAGAGTCACATTTTTGTAATTTAACTCAAGCAAATCCCATGAGCTAAACTCTGCATTACTTTGGAGCAGCAATCCTCCAGCTCTGCTCTCTGCACGACTTCCTGGTCAGACCACAAGGCTACAGAGAGGGATGTTATGAATTTTCAGGTGTCTCTTCCAAAATGTGCTTGACTGCCATTAGATGAGCTTTGTCTGCTTATATGTGGCTGTCTTCAGGGAAGACATTTCTATCTGACCACATCAGCCTGGGGAGAGCTTGCTGGTGTAGCTGGTAGAGTCTAGGACACAACTCATCCCATGCTAAAGAAGATACCTTCATTCAGCTAGGTGGATCACACCACCATCTCCACTGACTTCACTGATTACATTTCCATGGAGAGTTTGCATACCTAGAGCACATGGACACACCTACACCTTTTGCTACTTTATTTTGTGATGTCGTACCCTATGAGCTGGATCAGGTCTTCCAGGTAATGCCACCTGGCCATCAAAAGGACCTGGGTCTCCCATGAGTCCTGTGTCCTGTCAGCCAGAACTGCACAGGTGTCTCAGGAGTTCCCAAACAACACCAGACACCTTTACGTGGGCAAACTGAACCCGAAGTCTGCTAATTTCTCTCTAGATGTCTCCGTCTCCTCAAGATGTAGTAAGGACCCGGACACCTCATGTGAAGGCACCTGAACTTCAGTGTCACAATCTGCAAGCTGAATCCCAGAGCTAATGCTGGAGAAGATGGATCCTCCCTTCACAGGATTTTTGATCTGGAGGTACCAGACTATATTCAGGTGCTATGACTCTCCGGGTGCAAGCATTTCCTTCTCTGGATAGTCTTCTCCATACCCAGCATCCAAGTCCCTGGAAAAACTCACAAGGGTTTCTACCACCTTTCAAACTGGTCATTACCTCAAGCCAGTTCTGGGTTTCTTTAGGTGCTTTTCCCTGGCCCAGAGCAGCTGAGGGGATGCAGCACTTCACAGCAGCTCTCACTGTCAGTCCAGCAAGAAGACGTGATGGAGTGCCACGGGGCACACAGAGAGATTAAAAGCAGAGGCTTCAAGTCAGAGACGTTTTAAAAATGTGTGTGCTCAAGTAAAGGACTTTTTAATGTTTTAATAACAAATATTACAAGATATTTTTCTCCATGCCCAGTGCCTGCTGAGCCATCATGCTGAGCCTATATTTATGGCACTGTAAAGCACAATGAAGGCAACAGCGCTAGGAATACTAATAGCCTCAAGTTTATTACACCAAGGCTGAGTGCTTCATTTTAATTGCATGGAAACATTTAATTTGTTAGATGAGGTGTCATGTAGTTTTCCTCAGGCACCAGTAACTCATATCCACACTGGGACAATCTAACAATCTAGGGGAGGCTTTAAAATTGAATGGATTTTACTATTTCTTACCTCTTTGGTGGACGTGGGTGGCCGCATTCTTGGGCCTTGTAGAGTTAAAATATTTGTGCCTTTTTGCTGCAAGACTTGATTGGGGAAATCCACTTCTTTGCAACTGTCCAAGGCAAAAAGGGGTCTGAGAGGCATCACCACAGGGTGTAAGCAGCCTGGTGGAAGGGCCACGCATTCTCACCTCTCCCCATCTCGCCATGTGGACCGAGGATGCTCACTGCCTGTCCTTGGTGGCTGAACGTTCTAATGCAACCAGCCAGTGACCCTTTGCCGTAGCGATGGAAACACAACATTTTTTGGAAGCCAGGGTGGGAGTTCAGAGCACATCTGACCAATGAATCAAAGGCATTGTCATGCTTCTCCTCAGCAGCCCTCCTGATCATTTTTCTGATCATTTATAACAGTAACATTTAAGGAGTAAAGGGGAGAGGAAACCCAAATGAGCAGTAATGGGTTTATGCTCTGAAGTGGTGTCAAACCAGAGCATGTCAGAAAAACAAGCATTTTATGAAAAAAATCTGCTTAAGAAAAAAAAAAGGAAGCTTGCCAGTACATCCCATGTGGCAAAAGGGATGGGGCAGAGGAAAATCAAAGCCATTTGGAGACAGGCCGGGTCTGTCAAAATAATGATAACAGCTCCAGTTTCCTGCGTAGTTCACACGTGCTCCGACAGTGATGATGAACATGGAATAAATGCCTGAGTCGGCAAGATTTCATTTACCTCTGGTGTTAGGGGACCTGTAGCTCACATTAGACTTCTTTTCCTCACATGCTGATCTAACGTGTTTGGACACTGAAGTTAGTTAGAAAACTTCACATTGGAAATGAAAGGTGATTTATTTTTTTTAACTGCGCAGAGAAGTAATGACTGCAAGAGCTTTGCAAAACCAGTGGTAAATACCTTATCACTCCAGGTTTTAAAGTGAGATAGGACTTTTTTTAAAAGATATGCTGCAGTTCAGCTCTGAGTTTATGGGCTCAATGCTGTCATGTCTGCGCTATGGAAGAATAATTCTCCCAGCAGGAATTACCAGGGAAGAGGAATATTATGCAGAAGAGGAAACTGTCTGATGTCCTTAATAACCACATTATCTCCTTTGAGGCAACAAAGTAGATACCATGGCAATAAGCAATCATAGTGACACACACATGATGTGAAGCCATGTGTTAATGATGAACATCCTGGCCCAGACCCACATTTCCCAGTTACCTGAAGCCTCTGGGAAGCTGGGATTTGCACATCTCAATGGGCACAGTCCTAACACACGGCTGGCTACACACAGCGTGGCCAGCTGTCAAGTGATCCAAGGAGTGATGCGAGCAATCGAACACGGATGTCAGCGTTCAAATCTGCCATGGGCTTTTACCTCTCTTAAATGTCACTGCTGAAGTTGTCACACTTTCTGAGCTCTCCCCTCTATCCAACAGCAGCGGAGGCTTTTTAAAGAAAGTTTGTAGAAGGCGTCCACCGGAAAACACAGTGCAGGAGGCCAGCCATGTAAAAGCAGGGGCTGCAAGAAAGATTTTCATCCTGTTGCCAGATTACCATGAAAGAGGGAAGTCACAGGGGTGGTTGGTCTCCCGAGCATGGATTTTTGCACCGCTTCTAACAAGTGCTACAGTAAGAGCTCAGAAGGGCTTTTCCATAAGCATTTGCTGAAAATTTTAAACAAACCTCTTCAAATGTGTCAGTGACTCTTTTTCAAGTGTGCATTTTCTGCAAATAGTCCTGGCACTGAGATTGTTGAGGCAACAGCTACAGAAATTGGCTGCCCCCAGCTGGCACCCAAGAATGGTTATGGGGATGGAGTTTTGAATTGGTTTATGAGGCTAAAAGCGGCCTTATATGTAAATGGCTATTGGATTTCAGTCATTTGCTCCCACACTGAGAGCAATAGCTCATATTTAGTTAATGCACAATTTCTAGGAACTTGCATTCAAATTTTTAAATTGCCCCAGAAACCTGATTTTAAGTTTCTCATCCGACTAGAAGCACAACGTTTATTATGTCACCTCTCTGAATTAATGGCTCGGGATATTTCCACCTTGGCCCTAAACTGACATTAGCACAGAAGCACCTTGCAGACATAAATAATTTCACCATTATCATCAAAGCAGTCCTTGCCACAGAAGGGAAGGTTCAGCTCAGATGCGGAGTTGGTAGCCCAGAGGCACTGTGATGTGACTCAGGTCAGCTGGAGAGGCACTGTCCCATGTAACTCTCCTGGAGGCCAGACCAATTCCTGAACCTGTGATCTGTCACTGCTTTCAGACATTATCCTGCTCACAGACTCCTTACAAGTAACAGAAATGCCAAGAATATTCACAAGGTCATCAGTTTTGGATAATCAGTAACCCTGGGTAAATCACAGGTCGCTCGCAGAGATTTCATGAGCAGGAAGACGAAAAAAAAAAGTTAGAATTAATTCTTTCCCAGACATCTATCACTGCTTTAGTTTTGTTAAAAAGAACACAAGGAAATTATATTTTCAGACAATGGATTAATGTTCATGGACAGCACAGAAAAATCTCAGTAGCAAACAATTTTGAATACCAGACACCTGTAGAAAGCTGTGACTCCTTGAGCAATGATACCAGCTAAATGGTTTGATGCTGACAAAAAAGTGTTGTCATTTCTTCTTTCCACACTTTTTCATGGCCATGTGGTACTTCTGTTCTGACTGTAGTGCTCATGGATCTGATTTGGCTCCTCCACATAGCAGAAAATTAGCCGTTTTTTGATCTCAGGCAGGATTAGCGAACTTAATTGGCTTTCAGATATTACATTTCCATTGCTAAATAAAAGCATATTATGGAGCAAACACCGTGTCCTGTTACTGTTGCTGTCCCAGGTTTAGTTTTGGCCAGCTCCGGATATCGACCTGTGGGGAAATGCCTGGGAAACATGGTCCTCATGTTGCTCCAGGCACACGGAGCTGGACAAGACACACAAAGAGCAACGACACCTTTGGGGCAGTGGGGTCCCAGCACAGCCAATGATCATAAGCATGGCCGATCTGTTCAGAAGAGCTCTTAGCCACTCCCAAAAATCTCAGGAGTTTGGTTGAGCTCACCTCTTTGGACCCAATTTGCAATGTGAATTGTGGTGAGGCACTAGCTCAGAATGAACACAGGGACTGACGTGCGCCATGGGGTCAGGACATGAGTTGCACTATATGGCTAAGTGTTTTTTCCTTGATTTGGGACCTTAACTCCCCAACTGACCACATAATTAGGAATCTAACTATGGGCATCTAATTTTGTAACTCTTGACCATTGGGCTAAACTAATTTGTAGCTGTCCTCTTATCTAGTAATGAATTTATAATAGGAAAATAATTTGTCCCTCCATGCCAAAATAAGTATATTCAGGTGGGGGGTGAGGGTGCTCTCTTTTTTCCTTTTTAAGGAACAGACAAAGGTACTTTGTGTCTGATTTGAATTTCAGACAAACATTTAACAGATCACTTTGCTTTCCCAAATGTACAGTGCAGCCTCTAAGAGCAAGCTAAATTGCTATAAATTAAAGTTAAATGTCAAAAAGGCAAAGATGTGCAGGAATGCAGGAGACAATCTCTGTGCAATTGGGGTTGTTACTGAGCTGCTTTTATCCACTTTGCCTGCATATTGTTAAGTGCTCTTCCTGGAAAGGGGAACTATTTTTTCTTTCCATTTTTAAATAAGTCCCAACCCCCTGTTCCACTGAAATAGGATGTTATGATTTCTCATTTCCAAATATCATCAGAGAAAGAATTATGATTGTCCACTCATTGTGCTTATCATTTAATTTGAGTTTTGCAGCCTGCTCTTAGAGAAATGCCATCCTTTTGCTATAGCGGGTATCACCCTGCTCAGTAAAAGGGAAATTAAGATGCCAGTTCTACCTGTGCCTGTAGTTGGCCTCTGTGGGAGGGAAGTAATGAAATCCCAGCTTCTTCTGTTACTTTAAAATAGAAAATATAAGGGGAAATGCAGTGTGAGCTGTATGTGACAGACCAGAAAATAAGTATCAGTGTTTCAGTAGCTGAATCTCACCTATTAAAAAAGTATCTTCTGTGAGGCCAGCCTGCTTTTGCCCTTCCCACTTGTAGCAGAACCTCCTTCCCCAACCCCTCAGTCTCCCTGCAGCACGAGCTGGAGGACGGGAAGATGCCTGAGCTGGCTCTGCACAGACAAAAGTGGGGCTGAGGGCTCCCCTGCAAGCCTCATCTCCTGAGATTATATGATCTAAGTGCTCCCCCTTGCCCTGCAGACCTCTGGATCTCTAAAACCACCTCCAAGGGATGCTTTGAAACTGTTTTCTTAATGACATTGAAATCCTCACGGCGAAGTTACTTGCTGTATAATGCAGTACACGAGTAACACGGATGAGTGTATAATATGGTAAGTAAACAAAATCTACCTTATCTGCTTTGGGGACCCTGCTTATTGTCCTAACCTTCCTCTGCCCCACCACTTCCCAACCAGCCAAGAACCAAGCAGAATGGTCTGTACAAGATTTCTGAGGGGAGTCAGGAGCTTGCCTGGGTGCAGGGCCTCTTATTTCCTGGAGAACGTACACCAGCTTTATTTGAGGTCTTGTGTGGATCCAGCCAAGACAGAGGAAATGGGACTCCAGTGTCAAAGACACTTGCCACTGCTTTTGAGGTTGCCCAGAGTCCTGAGCTTCATGCTACCAGATTTACAGCTATAACATAGAAAGTCACTGATAGGGCTTGTTATTTTTGACAGGTATGTTTGAGACCCCCAGGAAGAACAAGAGCTGTGGACTGAAACCCTGTGAGGTGTAAGGACTCATCTTGGCTCTGGGACAACACATGTCTTGGACTGAATAAAAGCTTCCTGCCAAGATCTCGGGATGAGACAATACGGGTGGGAGGATTCCTCTCCAGCGAGAATCCTGGATGTGAGCATAGTTCAGACTCATGTCTGATGGAACTGTCTACATACATTTTCTGTGAAGGATGTGATTATTTTTTTAGGCTGGCTTCCTAAGGAAATGAGCCCTTTATATAACTAATATCTGCTTGTCTGTCTTAGTCCTCCTTCATAACTTTTGAAACCATCAACAAATTTCAGACATTATTTCTGGCTTCTACAAACTTTATGAATACGTCTGGTTTAAATACACTCTGGTCCTGTCACTGGGCAGCACTGAAAGGAGCCTGGCTCTGTCCTCTTTGCACCCTCCCTTCAGGTATTTATAGACATTAGTAAACCCCGAGTCTTCTCCAGGCTGAACAGTCCCAGCTCTCTCAGCCTTTCCTCATAGGAGGAAGGCTCCAGTCTCCTGATCATTTTTGTGGCCCTTTGCTGGACTTTCTCCAGGCTGTCCATGCCTCTCTTGCACTTGGGAGCCCAGCGCTGGACACAGTGCTCCAGATGTGGCCTCACCAATGCTAAGTAGAGGGGAAGGATCACATCCCTCAACCTGCTGGCAATGCTTTGTCTAACACAGCTGGGATACAATTAGCCTTCTTTGCAGCAAGGGCACAATGCTGGCTCAAGGTCAGCCTGGTGTCCACTAGAACCCCTAGGTCCTATTCTGCCAGGCTGCTTTCCAGCTGGATGGCCTCCAGCACATACTGATGTCTGGGTTGTTCCTCTCCAGGTGCAGAATTTTGTAATTCTCCTTGTTGAACTTCATGAGGTTCCCATTGGCCCATTTCTCCAGCCTGTCAAGGTCCCTCTGGATGGCAGCACAACCCTCTGGCATATCAGCCACTCCTCTGTTTGGTGTCCTCAGCAAGCTTGCTGCACTCTGCCCCATCATCCAGATCATTAATGAAGATGTTAAACAGGACTGAACCCAGTATTGACCTCTGGGGTACACCACTAGTTACTGGCCTCCAACTAGACTTTGTGCTGCTGATCACCACCCTCTGCAGTTTCTGCAGCATGGCCTTGGTGGTTTCTTTTCTTGGAAACTAGACCTGGAGATCTGATTTGTGGCTGTCCCTGCAATAAGGTGTCCAGAGAGGATTCAGAGCTGTGTGTCAAAAAGCTCCGTGTAATCCCTGGAATCCCATTCTGTGAGAGAAGGGTTTACAGCAGTGTTACACATTGTGATCAGCTTGGAAGTCAGATTGCTGGCGTGGTGGGACTCTTGGTCTTCTTCTTCCTGGTGTCTTGATCCTGCTCTCCTTAAGACTCAGTGAGCATTTTGCTAGCAATTTCAGGTTGGAACAGGATGATACTCTTAATTCTTTGCAGCCATTGCCTTTAGTTTAGTTATGGGTGTTTAGTTATGAACAAACTATAGGGAAAAAGGATCAACTTCTAGAAAACCTGAGAAGATCCCAGGCAAAGGTACAAACTCCTTTCTCAGGAGAGCAAGTCCTCTGTAGAAAAGGGAGAAGAAAGGATAACATAATGATTAAGTCTACATTGATATACACACTTGAACATGATGTCACCCCCCAAGGAGTCACACTGAGATGCCCTTTTCTATTTATGTCATATCCTAAAGCCTGCCCACAAGCAGGCTGTACTTATTCCATGAGTGCTTTCCTACATTTTGCCTTATAGCATAACTCTTACCTCATCTTCATAAAGAACTTGCACCCCTTTCATTGCCAAGAAATTAGTCTTAGATAACAAGTCCGTGGATGCTGTGCTGTATGTCTGTCTTAACTGCATGTTCATTGCAGCCCATGCACTTCCAACAGATAACCTCAATCTTGCCTTCTTTGGGGCTTTGATGTTTTGTATGAACTTACAAGAAAAAAAGTATGATACAAGCCTCAGAGCTCAATGCCCTCTCCTGAAGAAGCAGCTTCTGCTTCAGTTTCTCCCTTTAGCTATGCTTGCATAACTGTTTCCTTTGATGCAACAGTTTAAATTAACACTTTGGATGAGCCAAGAAGCCTCCTGCCCTTCCGAAAATAGCCAATGGCAAATCGCTTTCCCTCTGCTTCCAGTCTTCATGTTCTTCCTCCCATCTCCAAACTGATAATGGGGATGTCTCTGCCATCCCCAAAATAAGAAGTGGACATGCTGAGTTCCTTGTGCAATCCCATACTGAAAGGCACAACACATGTGTCCAGAGGGGGCCAGATGTTTCTTTTACACTTCCCACAGGCTTGTTTGAAATGTTCAGGGTCCCAGTCCCCACCGAAAATGAAACCTTTACAAAAATCACCATCAAAGTAGATAATTTGCCTTGCCCTTTTCTCTCTCTTTCTTCAGTGCCTCAGTTCCCTCCAAACATCTTTAATCGCTTCTCAGGATCTGCTCCAAGTCCAACCTGGAGATATGTTTAGTAATGTTTAGTATCAGTTTAGTAACATTTAATACCTCCAGGGTCCCTCTTTTCCCTTCAGGAAAAGATGGAGGTGGAAGTGTAGAGTTGTTTTTTTCTACTGAGGCACATGGACTGTGTACATGTATCTGCCCCAGAGTATTTAGGCTCCCTACACCAGCAGTAGCCAAGCTCTCTGGATCCTCAGAGACCTCAGACCTCCCTAAGAAGTAGCCAAACTGAAAACAATGCAGAGAAAATTTGCTCCAGTGCACCAGCAGCAGAAGGTTGATTTATGACCCATTCATCCATGACATGAAGACTCACAAAGTTTAGAAATCACTGGCCCAAGAGTTTTAGGAGGTGGTGACTGCATCCAACTCACAAAGAAGCAAAACAAAGGCAACAACCCTGCTAACTTTCTGAGCAAGAGAGCTTAGAGACGTTCCTGCCAGGGTTATTCATGACAGCTATTCTCTTCTCTTGACCTGATAGAGTCTTGTGCTGCTTTCAGCGCTTTCAGGCTTCATGTTTTTCATTAAAGTATTTTCATTTTTGCTTTTAACTGGTTCCTCCAGAAACAAAAATAAATACAGTACCCCTATATATACATATATATATGCACTCACACACACATATATAAGTTACGCTTCATAAAATTTCTACAGAAGCCACCAGCAGGATTGATTGAAACAGGCAATTTCGTAGAGAGCTGCAAAGTTCTTCCCTGAATCAGTGAGTCATGATGCCCTATAAAACACACACTAAAACGTCATAATGACCTACCACTATTATTTCTTCCTTAAATCTTCACTGTGAGAGGAAAGGGAGTTTGCAGATCGAGGGCAGGAGGAATTGAGCTGACTGCAGCACAACCTGAGGCTCACTTCTGCAAGCACACCTGTGGAGGTAAGGCTCTCCATTGCTGACAGCATTGTGGTTAAGTGGTCAAGGAGAAGACAGGACATGTGTTTGTAGGGTGAGAAATGACCCAGGTCACTTGTTTGCATTCCTAGGAATAGAACAGGTTGGATGTCGGCAGCATTGGACATTCAACCCATAATTTATTTGGGTCAGAGAGAAGGTATGAATGAAATAAATGTCCCTTTACACACAGACACGTGCGCATGCACACACACACACAACCCACTAATGGGTTTTCTCACAGTCATCTTCATGACTATGTGCAAAGATTAATTTCTTCTTTCTTTTCATTTTTCTAAGATCTTTCTCTACTTCCCAGTCTCCCACACTGCTGTTTTCTTTTTTTAATGGATAATCGTGACATAAAATGGAAGAAATTGTGTAAGCTTGAAGAAAAAGGGATTTCTGGTTGGATGGTTTGTTTATTTACTTCTGGAAAAGAAATGATCAGAAATATTTTCCCAGAAAACAACATGTTTTGCTTGAAAAGACCTTTCCTCTTTGTGAAACATTTTATCATCAAGGTTTCTGCCAGTTCTAAGGTTTTGCTGCCAAATGAATCCTGAAGTGCAAGTGAACTCTGAACAAGCAATCTTAGCTTTTTTTCTAGTCAGAACTCTGTGGAAATGGGATAAGCACCAAATTATCGTTGATTTTCATTGAAATTAAGAAAGCGCAACTTCCTCTGGAAAGCCATGAGGATCAATATACAGAATGACCTGGAGTTTCTGATAGTGTGTGAAGTTGTCTGAGGTTTCAGCCACAGTGTTAGACCATGATATCAATGGTAAAGACAGCCTGAGGAAAGACTGTGGGATATTTCTAGTGGCAATGGTACTGAAGAGTTCATCTCAAGGAGGATCAGAAGGCAACAGGGTGTAATCCAACTCTTGCTTCTCAGGTAACACCACCATGCAAGTCCCTTGTTCTCATATTCCTCCCATGAAAGACAACCAGCTGGCAATGAGAAATTTCAGCCTGTTTTGAACTATATCCTGGTCTGGAAGTTGGGGAAATATTTTTAAATCAACGTGTCAAGCCAAGGCCATGAAATAGGAAATGTGCAGAGAGAAAATTGCAAATAAATAAAAAAAATAATAATCATGCAAATGAATGTCCCATTGGACTGGTACTTCATTGCCTTGTATCTTGATGCAACCACTTCCATCTAGAGTTTGGAAGCCAGGGCTTTGCTGGCCCCTGTGGAATGCATGACAGCTCTTAAAAGAAGACACTGACTTCTTTTCTGTGTCTGTCAGTGCTGAGCTCAAGGAGACCCTGCGCTTTGTTGAGCTTTTTGTACTATGGTATTATTAATAATATGGTCACACACTTGTAAAGCAAATGGACAAGAAGGCATTGACTCCCTCTGCCCTACACAATCCTCCAACACTATCCCAACTTGTTTTACACCTTCACTCCTGCCCTCATGACACATTAAGGCCCTTGAGGTTATAATATTTAGTGCTATAAAACTACTTTCCAGTGGGTTGCAGGGTGGCCTGCACATGATCTAGGTTATAGTCCATGAATGCATCAAGAGTCTTAGGGAAGCACGGCCCCAGAGGAGACCCAGGGAAAGCACTGGGTTGTGTGTGTACCACCAGTTCTTTAGATGCTCTGGTGTTTTTGAAGTGCACCCTGCTCTAGCAAAATCGTGGAGATCAGTCACTGCATCATTTGGATTTTGGTTCAAAGATTGCTCCTTTGCCCTGTTTTATTAATTGTATAGACATGTCCCAGTGATAATTTCTAATGCACTCTTTTACCCATCTGCAGGTACAAAGGCTTCCCTGTCCACAAATTAGTTGAAGGATGTTATGCTCACTGGATCAGCATCATGGTTCAAGTGAACAGGGACTGCCATCTATTTTAGGTTGCAATTAATTCCTTCCTCACAGTGCTGATCACCTTGCACAGACTACAGAAAGAGCTTTTTTGACTAGTTTGGTTTCCACTCCAAACTTTTTGAAGGCTGATGTGAGATCAGATGAATGATAATGTAATAAAGACCCTACTGGGTCAAACCATATGCCCAGTACCATCTCTAAGCGTGGCTAAAAGCAGATGCCAAGTGAAAATTATGAGTAAGAGCACCCACATCTTCTAGCTTTCAATAATTCAAGGCTAAAGGACTTTCAGGACTAGGTTTAGTTTCTATGAACCTTCAGTGGATGGCTTATTGTTGCCCACTCTCCTCTCGAATAAGTGTATTTATTATCCACACCATCTTGCAGCAAGGAGTTCCTCTACTCCCTGTTGTGCTAAGAAAAAAATCCTTTTGTGTGCACTTTTTTTCCTGAATCCATCTGTCATTAACTTCCTTCAGTGATCCTTAATTGTTGTACTAGAAAAGACAGGAAGGAATTAATCCCCTCCATAGTTCTGCGGCACTAGTAGTTTGACCTGCAGACTTCGTTATCCCTTCTCAGGTGTCTCTTTCCCAAGCTGAATCCCAGCCCCAGCTTCTTATTTCACTACTGAGTTTCACCAGACTCATGCAGGGTGACTTGAGCGGTGATCTGAACCCAGCTCTGGCAGTTTTGCAAGAATAAGTAAAATGCATGTTTCCTCATTATCTCATGATGCTTTGCTGATACACACATTTTTATTGACTTTTACTGGATTTTGATATGTGTAGGTTCTTTATAAACAGACACCTGCAAATTTAGTTGGGATTGACAACCTAGATGTGTGGAGAGATACAGTAGCATAAATGTCATTGAAATGAGACACAAGAACACCAAGGAAGATGAAAACCTTGTGATATGGAAGATACAGCATCCAGACAAGTTTTTTTTAAAACTTAATTTTTTGTGTCCAGATCCAGATACTGACATCCCAGTGTGAGAAAGCGGATGGAAGTCCATGAAGGTATTCATGATGCTGTGAGTTAAACACATATGTGAGTCTTTGCAAGACTGAAGACTCAATTAGCAAAAGGAATTTAGGAATACAAATTAATTTTAAAAAATCACTTTAAACACTTCCCCCCCACCCAAGTAAGAGGCTTTAGTGTTTTATTTTTCTTATTTGGACCAAACTCTGGTTTTGTTGTCAACATTGCTGAACATCTTGAATTTCCTTTGATGTGATTTAAAAGCTATTTCCAAAGGAAAGAGAGAAAGAAGGAAAGAAAAACTTCCCAATGCCTTTTTCTTTTTTTCCGTCTGACTTTATTACATAGTAAACAAAGCAGATTTATTTCTGTGCACACCTGTATTATTTCTGAAGAGCTGTTGAGCATCTGTGAAATGAACAGATTGTCTCTTTTTTTTTTAATAAAAAAGCCCCAAAAACAAAACTCGCAGAGCTCCAGGCTCCTCTGTGTCATCATCCACATCGCAGCAAAGTGAATGTAGCATCTCTGCTATCCAAATCCAATAACTCTTCAAACCTCTTCTCCAGTGGTAGAAATGGTAACAGGAAATGTAAGCCAGAAATGAGTCTGTGTCTCAGGGCTTTTAATTATGTTAATAAGTAGTTCTGGGAACGGAGGAACTTATGGCACTTCAGTAGACTCTCTGGTGTCTAATAGGGGGGTTTAGATCATCCTATGAGCTTCAATAATAAAAAGTCTTTCTGTTTAATTTTTTGAAGACACTCCTTTTATCCAAATGATTCAAAAGTTACTGCCAATGAAAAAGGGTAGATGTGCAGAAAGATACACAGGCAAACTGACAGCCTAAGCTAAATGTCTTTAGGAAACCAGGCCCAAAACAGATGGATGCTGGTCCTGTGTATGTTGTGCACATGGACCTGGACCCCATAGTTGGTTCCCAAACTGCGGATCAGGGAGCACGACTTCATTGTCATGCCACCATGAGCTACATCAGCATTCACATCTTATGATGCAATCCTTTCCAGCCCCTCCACTAAGGCTCTCAGCAAATACAAGCAACCATAGACTTTTTCCAGCTGGTGATGAAGCTCATCATACCTAGGATCTACAGTACAGGATCTCTTTAGGGCAATGAATTTGTCCATCACTGCTTTGGGTCAAGCTAGTTTTAACTTCTGCACCAGCAAAAGATTCTCTACAGCTTTATTCTCCCTCTATCCCCATCAGAGCTAATTATGTTAAGTAAAATATTTTACATGGACCTTTGCCAGGTCAGTCTATGCAGCTTGCTCCTCTGCAAAGGCAAATTCATGCTGGAGTGATGCGCCAGTAATCCTGCAAAGAGTTAAAGGACATGAAAGCCCTTCCAGAAGCAGCTTAGTGCACACAGGCAAAGCAATTGGGAAGCGGGCACATTACTGCCGCTGAATGAGTGACCTGTAACGTCATGATGACACATCACTATTGTTCCTTTGTAGAATATTTCCTTTGGGAGCAAAATGAGTGAGAAACGAGTTCCCAAATGATTGCTATCAAAAAAAAAAAAAAAAAATTAAGGGGGGAGGGGATAAAAGGGAGAAAAAACCCAGAAAGGCTTCATAGGCTAAGAGCAAATTACTCCGCAATTCAGAGAGTGATTTCATGGACATGCTGCAGGGATAATGTATTCTGAGTGGCTAGAATTTCATTTAATTCCACTTCATTGTTGAGCATCTTTTCCAGTGGTTTTATGACTGAACGCTGTGTGCCCATTTTCCTTGTTCTTAATCTGGCTTTTTGACAGTCACTCTGGATATACAGTGTTCGTGTTTATTTGCATGACACCTCTTTATGGTATATGTCCTGAGACAGAAGTGATAAAAGGAAAATGTTCATAAATTAACCCTAATTTCACTACAATTGCTGTTTAGGCTAGTGACTCAAGGTTTTTGTCTCTGCCATGCACTCAGGGTAACACAGGCTGTCAGTCACTCATGGATCAATTAATTGGTCAACCAATCTATTTTTCTACCTTGCAGAAAGCCCCAGAATTGCCTGCAATGACTGAGGGGGATAGAGAGCTCTGTGAACCTCAGCTTAATTCCATGTTCCTTGGTCCAGAAGCAAGGCTGGGACAGTCCTGTGCTGAAATCAGGAATATCTCTTGGGTTTCTGTAGCTTCCTCATGAAGCCACATGAAACCTCAAGCATTTTGATCAGGTTAACAGTGAGATCTGGGGTTTGTTTGAGCCCCTAAAATGAGAATTAAATTCTGGCAGCATCAACCACACACAATCTATGGACAGAAGGAAGCTGCTGAGTTCTGCACAGAGAGTTCTTCCTAAGCAAAGCTTTCCAAAAAAGCAAAGGAAGTAGAAAACACAAATGTGGGTTTTTTTTTTCCACCCACACAAAGTTCAAAACTCCCATTTGAGGGGAAAAGGTGCAAAAAAAAAAGAGGACTGTGACTTAAACTTCTTTCCTGATATGCCTGTTCTAAATACATGTGTTTTCTGAGCTCAAGAAGCTCAGCTGTGCACACAAGGGGGACGTTATATCAATAAAAAGCATTTTTCAGGTTGTTGCAGGTGCCAGCAGTTGCCTCAGCTTGGACCCAGAAATGTACGAAAAGCCACTGGAGCCCCCAAAACTGGTTTGTGCACAGGCTTTCCTAAAGGCTTGAAGAGAGGCTCTGAAGTAGCAGCTATACAGCAAAAACTGTGCAAATACTGTTCCAGGTATTTATCTCACATGGTTTCAGTTCCTTTATAGTACTATTGCCTCTTGCCTTTTCTTGAAGGCAAGATAACTGGCAAGGCAGACCTCTGGTTCCAGGCAGTACCCCCATTCTTCCTACTTGTTATTCAAAGACCATGGTGCACCTTTAGCCATAAGCTGTTAATCAGTTGCAGCTTTCAATATAATTTCCTGGACCATTTATATTGGCCATAGTGCCACCAGCTGGAAACATCAAATTATTCAATTTTTGTACCCTTTCTGTTTTCTTTCTCTTCTCTCCCTGTGGTGGCTGGATCAACTGGGCTTGTTTGGCGGCAGCAATGTGGCAGCAAAATTGTCCCAAGTAATTTTTCTCTTGGATTTGTTCCGTCCTTGGAAGGTCTTTTGTTACAGCAGAAGACAGGGAAAACTCTTGGACCCTGTTCATTCCTATTCAGGCCCCAAACAAATAATCTCTGGGAATTAAACTAACCATCTTCCTTCAACTGTGAGCTCTTCCTAAGTGAAGTGTGATGGGTGGAGGGAAATAGCGGCATCACAGGTATTGGAGCCTGCTGTCCCCCTATAGGTAAATGATCACAGAGACATGAAGATGGTCAAATTTGGCTGGATGAGAGATTTTGCAGCTCAGTGCAACTGGGAATATTTGCCTGAGTGTTTTCTTGTGCAGCTCCATCTGCCTGTATCCACTGTTCTCTCTTGCTTTATAATTAGCACTAGCACGCTCACAAGGACTGATTTGTCATTCTGTCTTTATACAATTTCCAGCACAATGCAGCATTGACACAAGTCACACTCCCATGTAAAACCACTATTTGTAGATCAAGAAAAAGGACAGCATGGCCTAAAATCCCATTTTGGCCCAGTGGTAAAATGAAGGCAACAATTAGAAATAAAAAGACAATAGAGAAAAAACAGAGCTAGGGAGACAGTAATTAGCAAAAATGAGAAGCTATGAAATTCAGATAGTTGGTTAGGAAAGCTAAAGACATCAGGGGAAGTCCCAGTCTTAAAGAACTCTAGGCCATGTTAAAAACAGGAGGGATCTCAGCAATGCTATTTAGCTCATTGCTAGTTGAGGAGAAGAAAGTAATAACCTGTTATCCATCCCTCAAGATGTTCTCACCTTGCTCTTCCATTTTTTAAATTAATAGGAAATAATTATTTTTATTTCATGAATATGATTAGTAATAATTATCAAGGAAGATATTAAGAAACTGCTAGGAATGCAAAAATTGTTAGGTCATTATAATGTACTTAAAATGTTGGCTGAGGAGAAATCTGCACAAGAGTGCAGTAAGCCCTGCACTGCTTAACATGAGCTTTTACTCAAAGTAAATATATTATTGGTCATGACTGGGATAGGAAGGATTTTAAACAGACAATTGCAAAGTTACCCATAGAGATTTAAGGAATGCAGACCATGTTAGGGAATAGGGTTAAGGGGTCTTGGAAAGCAAGCAGCTCACCAGAAATTCCCACCATGGTGCCGTAGCAAAGAGATGAACAGAGACCCTGGAGAAAACAAGAAGGGAGTTGTAATTAGGAAAGGAGAAATGTTTTCCGCTTCTATGCGAGACACCAGTGAGACTGAGATGTGTAGACCAGCTGGTTGTCTGCTGTCAGTTTTGAAAAGGAGTTTAGGGAAAGGTCTGAAGAGTGTCCAAAAAAAAAGTGCAAGATAAATTACTTGAGAGCTGGAGAAAGTGCTCTGCACTGAGATTTTCTGCAATCCAATCTGCTTAGTTTATCAAAAAAAGAAGATGGAGGGGTGACTGATTTGATTAAGGTGTATAAGTACTTTCATAGGGAGAAAATCGTGGTTAGCAAAGCAGTCTTTAATCTTGTGGAGAAAGGTATATTTATTACTTGAAGTGGAATCCTGACATATTCAAATAGAAATAATTTTTAACAGAGTGATGGACCATTTGAACAAAGTGCCATGGAAAGCACTGCATGTCTCTGCAGCTGAAGGCTTTCAAATCAAGACTGAATTTTTTCTTCAAAGTGGAAGTCACATTTGACTTAAAGCTCTCAATATGCTGCTAACCAGCTAAATTCAATAACAAATAAGAGGTCAAATGAAACGGTCAGTGATGTCTTCTGGCCTTGAAGTTGCTACATCACCAGCACAATGCTCCAGGGTTTTGCTGTTTCACAGGCTTTTTAGGCTATCAGGATTAGGCACAAATGCTCCCCAGTCACCACATCTCCTAACCCCCCCCTCCAACCTCCTGTTATCACATCAAATAGCTTGGGCAGAGCAGTGGGCATCTTGACTTCTGCTTGTAGTCCACAGTGTCAGCTCACTGAGAGATGACCTACTGCATCTCAAACCACTTCTATGCTCTGGGCTTTATTTTAGTACCATTTTTTTACCTTCCATTTACTTTTCCATTGTTCGGAAAGAGACCACTGTAAAAAACAGCCTCACGTGGAACATAACAAAAGCTGATGCACCTCATCCAACATGGCCTTCATTGATCCTATGATTTAGGGTGGAGCCCGTGAGTATTTTTACTAGATTAAATGGCTTTGCTGGAAGTGCACTGAAATGGCACATTTCCCAGGACGTATATTCTTAGTCGGTGTGAGCACAACATCTACCACAGCCTCGCTGTGGCTTTGAAGGCCTGCCACAATGCAGACGAGAATGGATATATGAAGGTTGTAAACTGGAAATGCAGAAGTGGAAAACTCTTCTTCCTGCCCAGATGACAGAGTTTTGAGGATATCTCTAAGCAAGTGGCAATTAAAAGAAAAAAATATTGTGTGCCTCCCTGCATTCCAGGGAGAGCTCTGCAGAGCATCCTGCCTTGCACGATGCAGCAGCCCAGGCAAGCACTTCCCTCACTTCTTTGCAATCTGCTTTTGGCAGTCCACCTCATACCAGGCTCCGGCAGCATCTCTGAGTGCTGATCTTCTGTCCCTTTGGACAATGTTAAGGAGGTCCCTGGTGAGCATCACCCCAACTGAACGCCAAGGAGGCTTAATTGCAATACCAATGGTTAGCTGAGCTGCCAGCTGGGACTCAGCGCACGTTGCATCCACAATATGAAAGTCATGTCACTGAAGCAGAAAATAGGAATGTGTTGAGCCATCACGTGGCCTTCTATAAAGATAGAAGTGCTACCAGGGGTTTCTAGGCTATTTGTGTGCATCCCCTCATTTCCTAATTATTATTTTTTTCCTCCAGTCCTTTCAGCAATAAATAAATAAATACATAAGCATTCTCATTCCCATGATAATAGCTGGAGCGTCTATTTAGCCCACAGCCTTTCGCTGGTATTCACAAGTCTTGGGCTGGCATTGGTGACTATGATTTGAATTAAAAGGATGTAGCAGGGAATTTAAAATCAATGGGCCAGATCATTAGCTGGTGCAAGTCAGTGTAGACCAGTCAAAGCCAGCAGAACCAAAATTATTTAGATTAAGCAGGGCTATCTGACTGTATGCATAGGAAACCCTGCCAAACCTGTCCTTACTCATACCTCCAAGCTCTTGCTATTTGCTATCCTCTGCAGAAAGAAAGGTTAATTATCATCATCTGGAAGCACTGGAGTGAAATTAAGTAAAGGAAGATTTAGGAGGTACATCAGGAAGCATTTCCCTGCTGTGAGCTATTAGCATAGTATATTCTCACAAGGAAGGTGAGGGGTGTCTGATCACTTGTATCACTGAAACTTGGGGTGCTCAAAGTGTTGGGGAAGATGCTATAAGGAGCAGCACCCGTCTATCCTAGGAAAAAGACCTGAGATCTAGCTGACTACCTCTGTTTGATCCCCTGTTTCTGAATGATCACATTTCCCAATGAAAGTGCTAAGCAGGGCACAGGCTATCTGAATTATTATCCAAGCAAACACTCTCATTCTCAAAATCTGGGAAGTTTTCCAGCTTAATTAACATTAACATTTGTTTTCACTAAGCCGTCTGTCAATGTGCCACCAGAAGCACTAAATATGAGCTCTGAGTACACACACGGGTAGGTAGCAATTCAGGTGGAGCACGCAGTTTTATTTCCAAGCTTTGTTCCTTACAAGGTTCGTTATTTCTCAGGTCTGTAAATCATCCCCTCTTCGAACTGCGGAGCCCTTTCCCTTGACACACAGTCTCATTGAAAGCTAATGACCAAACATCATGTAACATCCTCGGCTCATCTATACCCAGACATGAACCCTGACTGCCTTTTGCTGGTACTGATGTTTGGAGGAAGGGGAAGGCAAAAAAAATGCTTTTGGAGTGGCATTGTGTTCCTGTTCTGCTTCACAGCTCCATTCAGATGCAGCTTTCTTAAATATCGGTCCTGAGCATGCAGAGGTGTTAATTCTTCATCTTCTTGTGCTCTCTTTCCCTTTGGTCAGCTTGTGGCTTTGATGATAATCAGTTCTCAGAGACAATGGTGAGAAAGCAGTCTGATCCACTGCAGAAGGTGGCTGAGGTTGGTCAGTTACGTAGCAGGTTGAGAAAAAGGGATACAGAGAGAGGTAGGTTGCGGTCATGGAGGGTGGCACCCAGGATTTCCTGTCTGTGTTGTACAGCGCTGGCATAAGCACGCTCACCACCCACACACTCCTATTGCTGACATCAGCTAAACCCTCTGGGCAATTTTGTGCATCACCACTGCAAGCAGCCTTAAGCTTGCATGACTGGCACATAACAACACTGGTCTTACCAACCTAGACAGCCTTGCAAATGTTGTGTTTCTCTCCTGGATGAACTGCTTTCGCGGAAGCTGTATGAGAAAACCAGGTTCTTCCTCACATCTGTTGTGGTTTGGGCTGAACCAGCCACTGAGCAGAACAAGAGATACTCTCCCCTACCTCTCTGCAAAGAGAGGCAGGACAGAGAGAAAGAGACTTATGAGTTTAGAAGGAACTAAACTAATGAAATATTAATAATAAAATAAAAAGGAAATAATGAAATATATACAAAACCATATCAGGCTCCCACGATGACAATCACGACACCGGCTGGCACTGGAGAAGTCCCAGACTGGACTCAGTGACAGACAGGAACTGGATTCTGGATCTAGATTCAGGATTGGGATCAAAGGCAGACAGAGTCCTCCTCAGACACTGGCCATTGAAGAAAAAGAGAGACAGCTGACCCTTTGATCCCTCAGCTTTTATACGGAGCATGAGGCAGATGGGATGGAATACCCTGTTGGTCAGTTTTGGGTCACCTGTCCTGTCCGCTTCTCCCCGCAGGTGGGAACCCTCTACACTCTTCCGCTTCCGACCCTCCAACAGGGCACATAACAAAGTTAATTGCTCTTGGTTGTTATAGCAGTAAGTATAAGCAAGAGCCTCTCTGCATACCATTCCTTGGCATCAACTGCAAACACAGGTCTTATCACTCTGAGAGCGAAGTTTCCATACAATATGCTGTCAATTGCAGCAGTTAGAAGAGGCTTAGCTAAAAAATGAAGTTACTGAACAGAAAATTGGTTCTGTTTTACCTCAAACCAGGACAACCTCTGGCCATGCTCCATCTTCTGGTTAGTTCTGTTTAAAAGGAAGATTCATTACTTCTGCCACCAGCAACAAATAGAGGCTTACTCATACCGGGGTGCAAGGACCAACACTCTGGACGAGTCGCTGTTGCCATTGATCCCTTCCCCTGATTCATCTGATTCAAGCACAGCTCCTCTCAAGCATATATACACCTCCCACAAGCATTGCCAGAGATCTGGTACATGATTTCAAAGACACAGTTCCTCTAGTTCCTCAGAGCCAACCTTTCTATTTTGCTTGAACCTCCCATGTGGAAAAAGCCACAACTTGGTCTCATTCATGTATGTGCTGGCAAACGCATGAGTAAAGAGCTCAGCTACAGACACCAGGTGCATCTGACTTGGGTTAACTTCAAGCAGACTCACAGGGAGATGGGATTTGATCAGAGACATTGTACAGATTGGGCTTTCTGAATTTCTTGCTGTATTTCTGTGCAGAGGAGATGGCTCCCCTCGAGATCTTGCGCCTGGTGCTTAATTGGAAGTGGAGCTATCACTCCATCCTCTGCTTGGCAACAGAAGAAAAGGTTGGCATGGCAACCCTCTTCGACATGTAAAAGGTTGTTATAAAGGGGACAGAGATCAACTGTTGTCATGTCCACTGAGAGAAGGACAAGAAGGAAGGCATCTTAATTTGAATTTTAAAAAGTAATAAGGGATGGTAAGGAAAACTTTCTAAGCACACGATAGTGAAACGCTGCACCTGACTCATGGGGGGAGCCACAGCATCACCTTCACAGTAAGGTTGGATGAATAGGTAAGATAAAGCTGTCAAGGCTGGTCTAGATGCTCTCAACCCTCTTCAGGTTGGGGAAATTTCATGAAGCTATTTCAGCTGCAGTGTTCAGGGACTCCTCAGATGTTTGAGCTCTTCTTGGCTCATCTCTTCTTTGCATTGACAGGCAAGAAGCTCTTTGTTTTCCAGTTTCTCCCTGTCTCTGTCATACTGCCATCAGATGCCATCAAATCTCTGCATCCCTGCATGTTGCACCCTGTTATAAATCCCTGCCTGGTCTTGCGATTTAGTGCACTTTCAGCAAGTTTGAGGACGTCACCAAGCTGAGTGGTGTGGTTGACATGCCTGAGGGGCAGGATACCATCCAGAGGGACATGGACAAGCTCGAGAAGTGGGCCCGTGTGAACCTCATGAGGTTCAAGGCCAAGTACAAGGTCCTGTACCTGAGTCAGGGCAATCCCCAATAACAGTAGAGACTGAGGGATGAAGGGATTGAGAGCAGCCTTACCAAGAAGGACTTGGGGGTACTGGTGGATGAAAATCTGGACATGAGCCATCAATGTGTACTCCCAGCTCAGAAAGCCAACCATGTCCTGGAGGCATCAAAAGAAGTGTGGCCAGCAGGTTGAAGGAAGTCTTTCTATGCCTCTGCTCTGCTCTGGTGAGACCCCACCTGGAGCACTGCGTCCAGCTCCAGGGTCCTCAGTACAGAAAAGATGTGGACCTGCTGGAGTGAGACCAGAGGAGGTCCAGAAAAATGATCAGAGGGATGGAACACCTCTCCTACAAGGACAGGCTGAGAGAGTTGGGGTTATTCAGCCCGGAGAAGAGGAGGGTCCAGAAAGACCTTATGCGGCCTTTCAATACTTAAAGGAGGCTTATAAAAAAGATGGGGACAGACATTTTAGTCGGGCCTGTTGTGATAGGACAAGGAGTAATGGTTTTAAACTAAAAGAGGGCAGATTTAGACTAGATAGAAGGAAGAAATTTTTTACAATGAGAGTGATAAAACACTGGACCAGGTTGCAGAGAGGTGGTAGATGCCCCATCCCTGGAAACATTCGAGGTCAGGTTGGATGGCACTCTGAGTGACCTCATTTAGTTGAAGATGTCCTGGCTCATTTCAGGGGAGGTTGGACTAGATGACCTTTAACGGTCCCTTCCAACCTGAACTATTCTATGATTCTATGTTTTATTACTGTGTTTCTAACTTTGTTTTTCAGATTCCCAATGAACAACTAAACTATTTTCCTAATCAAATTCCCTTGACAACTTGTAAACAGGACCTGTCTTTCTTGCACCATATCCTTCTTTCTTTATCCTTCTCCTCTTACAGGACACCCCAAGACTACTGACCCTAACCACACTCAGTCTGGCTGCTTCTGAAACTTAAAATATTTCCACTTCACAAAGTCCAATTTCTGAATCAGAAACTCAGCTTTGTACCAGCTGGGCCTTCTGAGGATTCAGATAGGGCAACATAAGAGATGGCAGCTGAAGGATCCAACCCTAAAAGAATACACACTAATGGAATGGGAATCTTAGGGAAAATTAGCCCTTTTATCAATCTTTTGGGGATCTCAGTTAGTCCTGAACCAACCCAGCCTCTCTTCTACCTAAAATATCTGGACTGGACAACAATTATCCAGAAAAAGAAGGGGTCATCTCCCTGCAGCTGCAGAGCATCCTTGGTGATGAATGTATTCCAGATGCCCTCAAAGAAATGTGAAGAAACAGTGCAGGGACACTCCGGTAACCGAATTCAACCCAGCACATGCATTCCTTACGCCCTGTTCTGCAAGTCAAGCTCTGCATGAAACTGAACCACCCTGCTAATTTGGACCACGTCTCCTTAAACTGGGTTTTTCTGGACAATAGGTTGTGGGTCCGTGATATCTGGGTTTAGACCATTTCATGTCTTTTCTTAGCTCATTTTTATACCTGTTTCTAGTCCATTTCAGGGCTTCCTGGATGAGGCAGTTTCTTATATGCTGGGTTTTAACAATAGAAATTCAGAGATCATCACAGCTAGTCTTTGGCCTTCAGGAGACTCGTGGTTATCCAGTGTAATCTGTCTAACAGAATGGAGAACTGCACACACTGGGAACTGAATTATTAGGAGACCATGGTGGGGTAAGGAGAAATCTAAGACTGGAAATATCACACCAGAAGGAGCAATAAGAAACATGACTACAATGCATTAACTCTGGACCTTTGAGATCTTTAACATAAAACACTCGGTAGCAATTCTTTTTAGTAGGATCAAGTAAGGATCAAGATGGTGCTTGCTATGAGTAAGGAGGATAGAATTGGCCCTTCATTCCAATTTGTTCCTTAACTTTGCCCATTAAAAAAGTAAAACAAAGCCCACAAAGCCACAAGACAGAATCTCAATCTCTCCACAAAATAAATAATAAAAACAAGCAAACCTCAAGCATCTCCCATCCCAGCATAGAATCTCAACCTGCTATAAACACTGCTGGATTTAAATATGAAGTATATTCAATGCATCAGCAACAGCAAAATATAATCCATGTTATTTCATATGACAATGCACAGAGTACAAAAATAGAAAGGCCCGCTCCATTAAGCTTGCATCTCAAACTGCACTGAAATTGTAATCAACAGCTTCTTCAGGGCAAAGGAAGAGAAAACGAAGGCAGAAGAAAAAAACATTACATGGAGGCTTTTTCCATGGCACTCCGAAGAACCCAGTTCCAGCCTTTTTCTGGCTCCCTGGACAAGTGCTCCAGTGTGGTCACTAAAGCCAGGCTCTGCTAAATTCTGGATTCTTTACCAAAGTCTTCTTTTCCAGGACTGCACGTGGAGCTGCAAACCGGGAGAAAGGCAAGATCTACCAGCAGGGTCCTCACAGCTCCCACTGCTCCACAGCCCTCCTTCCCTGTCCTGACTCAACTTCCTTTATGTCAAGAAAAGCCACATGGAAAGCCAAGACTGAATGGTACAGGGGCCCATCAGTGGATGAGGAAGGTTTAGTGTGGGAGGTGTTAGGGTATGTTTAGGGTGGAGGAGCCTGACCTTCAGTGCAGGTTCCTTGCTCTGCTTGCTGCCCATTCAGCTCTCCCCTCCCCTGTACTGAGGTCATAGGAAGATGACATCGGTCCCTTTTGGATGCTTTCCAGCAAGATTTTTCAATAGACATTGGAGTATCATGCAGAATATTTCCACAGCTTTTTTTTTTTTTTTTTCACTAACAGAACTGGTTGAGGTCACCATTTTAAAAGTCAAAATTCTGTAGACAATCAAACCAAGGAAACAACAAGCTTAGAGTTAAAAATGCCAATTTTATTAGTTTTTTTCTGGCATGACCTCACCCCTGGGATGTAGAAACAGGGGCTAAATTCTCTGAGCAAGGAAAACAAGAAAAGTTTAGAAAAAACAATCTCTCTGGTGCTGCTCTCTTTGGAGCATGTCTATAATCCCCAAACTCCTTCCTCAGATTCCCCAGGTTCCGTGCAGCTACAGAATCTGATTTCTATTACACTTTTTTTCCATCATTGATTTATGTAAATTAGATAGTAAGAAATACCAGCACCCCATCCAAAAGGAGAAATGCTGGTTTTACAGGCTCAATATTTCACACAGATTATTCATTCTTCCTTGTGAGCAACTTCTTTTTTCCCCCTTTCACATTATATTTTTACTGATAGCATTAAATGCTGAATGTAGGCAATATCTTTGATATATGGACAATTTACAACACAGAGAGAGAACCTTGACAGGGTTCTTTTTCTTTTCTTTATCATCTTGTTCATAAATTATAGCTGCTCCAAAAAGGGGGCTCAGCAATGAGAAATCTGGGCCGTGTTTGAGGGGTGAAAACATGGCCTATCTGTAACATATGACTCGTCAAGCTGCGTTTGATACATATATCTCCCGAATACACTAAGGCAGTTTGCTTATGCCTGAGGGTTGTATAAAGCCTCATAGGACAGTTAATTTTTTTCTTTTTTTTTTTTTTTCCAGTGCCCTCCTGAGTGCTTTCCTTTTTTGGGACAGCTTGGGAAGGGACAAGAGGGGAGAGCTGACAGGATGAATTCATGCAAGAACAGCCACACCAGCTCAGGCCAAAGGCTTTTCTAGCCACACTGCAACTACAGAGTCACGCAGGCCAGTGATGGCCAGCATTTGCCACCCAAAGAGATCTCAGGAAGGTTGTAACAGGCTGGCGGACTTTGCTACGCTTTACAAGTTGCTGGTCTTTCTGCCATCATTCGGGGATAGTGGCAATCCATTCCAAGTCCACATCTTACACTTTCTCTCCACATTTTCCCCATTATGCCACCACAGGAAAGGTGCCAGGCTTGCTTTTCTGCATAACTGCTGTAGGGATGAGCACAGCTGACAACTTTCCTCTACCATCAGAACAGCAAGTGTTGTGGGGTTCCCTTGACTTGCATGCAAGGAGATGGGGTTACGTCCCTGAGTGGTTGTCATGACATTCATACAAGGAAGGAGATGCCTACTTCTCCATCGTCACTGACAGTACTCACACCAGTCGGACACAATTTTGAGACTGACTCTGGAACCTCTCCACTTTTTGCCCTTGAGAGTTATACCCGTGGTGTCCCCTGGCCCTTTTTCCCCCAACTACCTTCAAATTCAAGACAAATGCCATTGGCAGAGACCACAGATCAAGAGTGTAACCTTCCTTTCTAGGATGACAAGGGAGCATGTTCAAGGCCTTCCCATGGAGAGGAAAGGCACCTGGGAAGAAGAGAGCTGGATGAAAGCCAAGAAGGAAAGGGACAGATGAACTTTGAGTTTCCTTCTTCTTCTTCTGGAATAAAAAGTTTCTCTTGCTTCCTCTGGGTCACAGTAGCAGCAGAGTTGAACACTTAGCGAACTGCTAGAAATGGGGGGATGAGAGAAATACCAGGCATAGAGCTGTAGTGATGCGAACTGAAAACACATGGCATTTTTTCAGAAACTCTTAACCCACTCAATGAGCTGCTGCTGTGTAAATGCAAACTTCTCACCTTGAAGTTAATCACGTGAAGACACATTCAAAACATACAAGGAAATGGCCCAGGCTGGGTGGCCCCATGTTGAGAAAGTTGTTCATTACTGTTGCATCTCATCAACGTCATTCAGAGCTTCCTAAGTTCTGGGTGCTCTGTATGCTTGGAAGAAGTTACCATTGGATCACACAGGAGATCTGGACAAGAAAAACACAACTTCCACAACCTGTTAACCTTGGGTTACAGTTTTAGATCGTAGACTGTTTTTAGAGGATCATTTTAGAAGACAGTACTATGTGTGTTAGTGGTAAAGCTGTATTAATCTTACTCTTCATGCATCTGTAGTCATTTTCTGCTGGTTGTAAGCAGCATTTCTCTGCATAATTGTATATTACCCCCGGGGTCTGTGACAAACGGAATTTGTGTTTAAAATAGAGTTGTTAATATGATTCCCCTTTTTGTTTTTCAACATACAGGTCAATGCACACCTTTTATCAAACATCTGTATGTAAAATTACAGCAGCTACCTTCATGCTATCTGAAGTCATGGTTCCTGCCTGGCTACTGGTTCCTGGATCATGACTGTGAAGCTATTATGAGTTGGGATAAAAACAATGCCAACACTGACAGCTTTGGCACAGGCTTTCCTACAAAACAATTGCCTGATTGCTCTGTCTCTAAACCTCCTTCCACATGGCTACTCCTGTGGATGGGTAATATGCCTCCAGCTGGGCCCAGAGACCTCTTTTGAAGATCAAATCTTCAGGAAGACAGAGTCTGCACAAATTTGCTGCTTAATGAGGATGTACTGGTTTCACCCAGCAAAGAATGATGGTACTTAAACTAAATCCTAGAGTTGGGGTAAAGAAGGAAGTTTCTTCTTTTGCTTCGAAACCCTTGTCCAGCTCACAGGGTCTGCAGTCCTTTTGCCTTCTTTTGCAGGGTGGCCCAGAGTCCATCAACTTATTTCTAATCTGAGTCTGGAGAAGAGCCATCCTTTCTGATAACTTTGCTCTTTTCCACCAGATAGATTGTCCTAACAAAATATACTGCTTCTGTCTACAAACTTGGTCTTGCTAAAAAAATCAAGATTTTCTGTCATGACCATGACAGTGCTCTGGCTGTCTTATTGCCTTTAACTGGAGTACATTTCAGTTTCTTTGGACTTTTCTATCTGTCCTTACTATGAGCCATATGGAAGCATTTTGCAGCTTGTGGAATTAGTGATCTGTCAATCCTCTTGGACTAGCCACATATTGATGAGTTGCCCACAGTTCTGCAGGTGGACACAGCATGGCATAGATAGTCCCTCCTGTGCTGTGAATTTTTTACAGTACCATAATCAAGTTATTCCACAGTTATCTTATTCCTGTAGGGAATCACAGGTTGTGAGCAAATTGAGGAATATATAGTCTGTCTATATGAAGGAGATACTTACATATATTCTCTGCTTATGAACTTTGCACAGACTGGTCTTGCTTTAGTACAAATCACAGAATCATACAATCATTTAGGATGGAAAAGACCTCTTGAGATCATCTTGTCCACCCCTCCTGCTCAAGCAGAGTCACTTAGTGCAGCCTACCCAGGACTGTATCCAGATGTGTTTTGAGTATCTCCACAGACAGAGACTCCACAACCTCTCTGAGCAACCTGTTCCATTGTTTCACCACCCTTACAGTAAAAAAAAAGGTTTTTCCTGTGTTCAGATTTCATTTCAAGTTTTTTTTTAATGGGCACTCATTGTCTCTTGGCTTGTCACTGGGCATCAGCAGGAACAGTCTGGCTCCCTTGTCTTGATTAGCTACAGTCAGGCATTTATGCACACTGCCCTCATCATTCCATTTATGGGACAAACATATAAGCCCTATAAGCAATATCAGAAACATTGCACATTGCGCCCATTTCATTCAGTTACATACCATGTTTGAGAAGAGGTTCATTTGAGCTGAGCAGTTAGCTTCCAACACTGACAATGGTGATTCATGGCAGGAAACTGCCTGAAATCCAGGACCTGGACAGAAGTTACCAGTGGTCTGGACAGGGTCAAGTCAAGGTAGTCACCATCTCAGCTTTACAAACTATGTTCATTCTATTGTTTCACTGTTGTTCCCATCATGATTATCCTCAGTTTTTTTTTCCCTCAGCTCTATACCAAATCCATAAGTGATTCTGCTAGACCCTGGGCTTACTTCTCTGGGATCCCAGTGAGTCAAGCTGTTTTGTCACCTGCCATCCACAAATGGGTTTTCCTGAGCTTGAGATCCTTAAATCCACTGTGTCAAAGTAGACAGGCTTAACATGGACCTTGTATTTGTAACTTACAAATAACATATCCTTTAGCACAGATCTCCCCTGAGCTGTAGACTGCAGGTGATGTTCAGTTTCTCCTGAATTAATCTAACGTCAAAAGAACAACTACAAGGCCTGTTATCAAGAAAAACGTTGCCTCTAATTCCTTGTTCCATCTCACAGCCCCATCAGATATTTCCGTTGCCCCTTTCTCCTGCAGAGCTCATGCTCTGGCATGAAGCAGAGCCATAATTCTTTCAGAAGCAAAAGACTTTAATTTTATTAGCGCTAAACCCCTGGTAGAAGCGAACCCAGTAGACAAAAGAGGAGCTGAGAATTGAGAAGCTGGAGATCAGCCTTCGTGGTGACTCACGGGACTCATGACAACACATCAGCGTTCAATAAAATGTCACACCATGAAAAATCCTCATTGTCTGGCCATAAATCCTTTTCCCAGCTGGGCCGTCTCCCTGTCTTCTGCTCTACTAAAGGCCACAGAACTGTTCAGACTCACTTGTAGAGGTCCCTGAACAATGTGGATTTCAGGAAGTGAGCCAATACCTTCCCAGGCTGGGGCTTGGGAGGTCATCATTTGGCTCTGACAGGATCTGGATTGACATTTCTTTGGAGCTAGGGCTGAGAAGCAGAGTATTAGCCAGACGGAGAGGCAGAGCATATGCCTGACTACAAGATAAACCTGTGAGGAGGAGGAAAGTGTGGCCTGTAGTCACTGCCCCAGTGATGTTCATCACTCTTTCTTGTCTTCCATGACAAAATGGAGTAGCTTCATTGTTGGCAACAGGGAGCTTTCGGTTTTGGAGTAGCCTGTTACCATGTTGTTGGAGCACTCATGGGGGACAAACAGACTCACATCATTGCAGGCAAAGGAGATAGCTAGGCATCACTTACTGATCTCTTGCTGTTTGGGTCAATGCTGGAGCCACCAACCAATTGCAGTAGGGAAGAAGGTCCCTCTCCCCTGCTCCAGCTGTGGTCACTGCAAGGCCTGTTTTGGAAGGTGGGATCCCATGCTGAAAAAGGCAAAGCTCTGCCTATTTTGGGGATTCCACTGGGACATTGAGAGTGGCTGGTGCTTAGGACTCGTACCACTTGGGACATGCCTAGGGGCACACATACAGACAGCATATGGTAGGAATCATCTCCTCTAACTTTGGGGACTCTGCCTAATCCACAAAGAGACAAGTGCCTCCTGAGGCTTAGTCTTCCCACCTGAGAGAGTGTAGACATCTGCTTTGGAATGGACGCATGGCTTTTACATAACTAAAGGTAAAGGAGGTGAATCCTCCCACATGAAGTAGTTCCAGAAAGTAAGCAGTCTGCAAGATCAGCTCTGAGTCAAGCAGACTATTGTGTTTCTGGATCATGGATGTGGGCCGTTAGAAATTAAAGTAGAATGTAAGCTTTTCTTCCTATTTTAGATCTAGCTGTATCACATGTGTCACTCAGGGCCAGCAATGCTGTCATAAGCATGTTGCCTTCACAGGCTGTGAGCAGCAATTGTGGTGCCTACATCTGAGATGCCTTGTGCTGACAGCGGACATGAAAGCAGGTGAACACTGGGCCTGACAGACACTACGTATGGCCTAGGGTAAACATTCCATAAGGGTCAACACATTTGTTGCCTCTGACTTCAGTACAAGAAGGAACGTGTCCTTTGGTAACCCATCTTAAGTCAAAGCACAAAAGACAATTTGGGAGTTGTTTTCCGGTGCTGAAAAGAGGGCATTAGTCACCAATGTGGTGATAACGTGGCCATCCTCCTCCTCAGAGCAAAGAGCAAGGTAAGTGGTGAAAGAGACACTGTGACCTGGACACAGCTGAAATCTAACTCTCGCACAAGAAGCAACCTCAGTTCTGCTCCCTGCCTGGCAGAGCAATATTTTAGAACGTTCGTGGGAATAATGTAATCAGATCAGGTGTTGTCTCCCTGTCTACCTTCGTCCCTGCAAGATGTGCATTGAGACTGAGCAGATATCCCCAAGCTGTGCATTCCTACTGGACAGATGGACAACTACCTCCAGCCATGCAGAGAAGCTGTTCTTGGCTTTGGCGGGCACCACTCCAGAGGGTGTGATAAACCACGAGCCAAGATGTCAGTGAACCTGTTCTCTTTTTTATCCTGGACACTATCAGTGCATTTACCACTTGCAAAGGAAACCATTTGTCTACAAGGTTTAACTTTGGTAAGGATTGCTACCACCAGGCATGTGCAGTTAACAAGTTTGCTTCTTCTCCCCTTGAAATCACCAGAATATTTTTCATTGACGTTGTAGGAACCAGTATCAGGCTCTGAAAGACAAGTTTTTTCCTTTGGATGATTTGAGCCTAACAAAAAGCTGTTTTGTTCCATCCCACAGGGATGTTACACAGTTACACAGCTGGGGCCCTGGAGAAGATTGCACTTCTATTTTATGGAGAAGCAGTTCTAAAATAGTCCAGGGAATGACTGGAGAATGGGAAATTCCCATCTCACCCCAGATGTTTCTCATAATCAGCCCTTGCTCTGGCTGGCTAGTTGCGTTCAGCTGCCCAGGAGCAGTGCGTTTGGGTGAATATTGCATTGTCCATTGTCCATTGCATTGGTAGCTAAAAATTTGGGGCATGCAACACTGAACAGTATGATGGGACAATCTTCCCCTGCTGCAAGCTCCTGTGCTTGTCTCTAGTAAGGGCAAATGTGATCTATCCAACTGCCTTAAGACAGGGCTTCTAGAAATATCCACAGATAGACCCAGAGTTCGGAGCTAAGTAGAGCTGCTTCTTTTTTATTCCATACAGCAAATAAAACTGATTTCCGTTTAACTACTTCCCGCAGTGGAAAAGTCACCATGGTCTGTGTTAAATGGATCATTCTTGAAACTGGCTGTGGACCTTTCAGCTGAACAGGTTTTCCAGGAGAGCTTTTTCACAACATTTAAATTTGGTGTGGGAAAACTTTTGATTTACATGATACAAGAATGAAATGTCTCATTTTGTTTCTTAATTACATTTTTGATATGAAGTGATGACTTCATTGTGATTTTGGTCTCAAGTGACATTTTTGTTTCCTGTGGACATTGCATTAGCAAAGTGGGACGTCCAGACTTTAAGTTGCATTCTGAGCTGATTTTGCTGAAGAATTTTGTCTCTAATAATGCAAAAGGCAACCCTTCACTGCCTAAGCTGTGTGATGCATTGTGAGAATCAATGGTCAAGCTTAATATGGGAGGTATATTTCGGCCAAGGAACAAGGCCAGTCATACATAGATGGTAGGGGGCAAAATGACATTACAAGAATTATGTCTAAATGAGAAAACACTGATCAACAAAAGACGTGACTTCCAGCAGAATACCGGGGAACGTGGTAGTGAACTCAAGATAAGACTTATTGATTTGGGAATTTATTTAAGCACCCTCTGGGTAAAAATTCCTGAAGCCAAACTGTCTGGCTTGTCCGGATCTCTTGGAACTACTAGGCTGCAGAAAATTTTGCAGTGTCAACCTTCTTGTCCTAGTTTGCAAGAAAGAGCCAACCTTGGTATTTTCATGGGGATGGGGACAAATTTTCCATTCTATTCTGCTCAAATTAGCCTTGCCATTTGAGAATGGGTGCAGGACCCCTCAGTTAAGGAAAGAGGGGAGTTGTAAACACTGGAGGTGGAGGGTTGGAGCATCTGTCGCCAGCGGTTGCCTTTCCTCCACCCACTTCTTTTGTTATGCCTCTGCCTCAGAAAATACACCACCTCACTCCAAGCTCACAGCCAGCTAGTTATCCTTTTGTGATACATACTGAAGAGCTCTCTCATTTCAAATTACTGTTCCCAAGCAGGTACTTACAGACAATGATAAATTACCCCTTAACCTTTTCTCTGTAACACCAGGCAGCACATGACTCCCATCCTTAGATAGGTGTCCTCCCCCTGCTCCCGCCATCCTCATCTCCAAACCTTCAGTTCCTATGGCTCTTCCCTGAACTGCCTCCAATTAAATAGCATCCTTCTGGAGCAGAGATAAAGTGAATGAAAAACAGGGGCACAGAGGTACCCAGCCAAATGCAAAGCCTCCTGTGTCCACCTTGGTGTTGCTGGGCTGATGCTTGTTCTGCTCCTGTTTGGCAGCAGACACTTGCTGAGTGCTCTTGCTTGTCACAATTGCAACGTGGTTTGGTGTAAGGTCCTCCACAATTCCTTTCCAAATCACACTAATGTCTTCCTTCCAAAAGGGCACCTCAACACCTAAAACACCTCCTCTCCTCATACTGCCTGTCTTCTAGAGACATGTTAAGCAGAATGACCCAAGGACCCTTATCACTACAGTGATTAGGCAGCACTGGGTTGGGAAAAGTGGATTCTACCTCATGGCAGGACGTCTGGTCCAGAAGATCCCCGTTGGTCCTAATTTCTGACATATTATGAGATTTCAACCCTCAGATGTTATATAACTGGGAGGGAGCTGTGTAAAGAGATAAAGGTCTCCTCCCATGACTACGGAGGCTGCAGAAATCTCGACAGGTTTCAGCCCTACCCAATATAGCGTAGAGTTTGTAATATCCTGCTCTGGTAGCATGTTCTCTGTCTTTTCTCTAGTCTGAGCAAACACTGAAATGAGCCCTACACAATCCCTCCAGCTGTTCTTCTGACATACCTGTTACTTGCCTACCACTACTGGGAACAGGCAAGCAACACGCACTGGTACCTCATCAATCATCTCCAAATGACACACCGTAACATGTAGGAAGCTTAAATCAGTGGCTGCCAGAGAGAAGTGTGCTGTTGGGGTAGATGAAGCTGTTTTACTTTTCTATTACATCTGACAGCTGGACCAGTGCCAGGACAGCATGGTTTCATGATGTGTCTCTAAATTACAGTTGGACTGTGACATACTCCATCAGCATTAATTCTATCCACAAGACATTCTGAGCAAGGAGAAAGGTCTCTTTCAGTCTGCGAGTGTATTGATCTGAGTGCATGGGACCCTTGGTGGGAATGAAAAAAAGTGCTGGCATTTATGAAAGGGAAAGAGGCTGCATTGTATTTGGTGGTTGGGAGAAGAAGAAAAGGCTGCTTGTCAAATTCAATGAGCGGTTTCATATGTAGGGAACTGTTTATGGCCCCTTCTAATTGCCATAATACTCCTGCTGCATCCACAACTCTTTTTCTAGCTGCTTCACTTGCTCTGACAAATCAGCTGCCGTGAGAAGACAAAACAGTAAAGTAAATAATTTAAGCAATGGAACGAAGGGTGACCAATCCTGCAGATTTCTCAATCTCTGCTCTCTGCCTGCAGGAAGGTGTCCAAATGACATGCAAGGACTAGCCATGCCCTGTCAAGTATTGGCCTATTGACCTCTAGCTGTGGCCAATCTGCTATGCACACCTTGAGGGAAAGGCTGCCTCCTTTCCATACAATGCATCTCATAAATTGTGCTTTATCATCCGTAGGAACTGGCAGCAAATATCCTCTTGAGTCCAGCTTGTTGTTGAAGCATGAGGGGCAGGTTGGCCTTGGTTAAACTTCAGAGCAAGAAACATCCTTTGGAGCACAGAGTTCAGCATCACCTTGAAAAGCATGCACAACCTCAGAAGTTAGGTCCTGGTCCAATGACTTTCTTTCAGAATAGGTTTCACTGGAAATCATGTTTGGTTATTGGTTAACAAAGGACCCATGAACCTCACCTGCGGTCACACTGTGAGCTCTTTCAGCTGCTCACTTTCCCTGCTGTGCTCTTGCTATGACACAAGATGTGGTCTCCAGGGGGAAAAAACCCTATTCATTACCAAAATCTCCTTCATTATATATATATGGTCACAAAATAGTTTCTGAAAAGTCTAGGGACTCATTCTAGGTGTCTAAGGCTAGTTCTTGTCAGTTTGGAAATCAAAACTTGACAAAGAGGCAGGCAGTTAGTAGGATTCATTGTCTTGGACTGGTAGCATTTGAGGCATGGATGGACATCTACAACAAATATATATGGATAGGGGCAACTGATGTGCATGAACCCTTCCTTGAGACAGCAGACAGCCCTGGCTTCTCTGCTTCCATTGAACCAGCAGATAACTGCTGCAAGTGGTGGGATAGCTGTCCTCCAGCATCAGTTTGTCAGTTACAACAGGTTACAACACCACAAAGTACTATTGACACTCCCTGGTTGGATAGTTGGAAGAAAAAAAACCTCTTTCCTTGAATATATTTTACTTCCCTCCAACATCTGGAGATTGCTGGATACCCAAGTATATCACCACTTTATCCTAAGGAAGAAAACTCCTCAGCACTTGAACCTTTAAAGAAAAATTACAAGCCCATTTCTTGTTATACAAAAATGCACAAAAGGTTTGTTATATTGGTGGTTTGATGGTGAAGAGCTCTCAGGAAGCACACACAGTGCTCTCATTATACTCAGCAGACTGACTGGAGTGCCTGGGTGGGAGTACAAATGCCTTTGAACTTGCCTGGTTGCTAATGACAGACGCTTGGCCTATTGTACTTAACTAGGGTATTGTCTGCAAATTGCTGCTAGTGGTCTTTTGTCGTAGGCAGGAAAGATAACCTGTCTTTCCTGCAGCAAAACACAGAAATGTTAACAGGATCTGATGTCTCTCTGTAGTATGAATCATAAGGGTTTGGCCAGACACATCCTTGCAACACAGAATGGAAGAAGAAGGGATAATTTCAAAATACTCTAAGTATCCATTGAATTCTTACAATAGTCATTCCCTTCTTTCTCCTCCTCCACTTTTTAATGTCAAAGGGAGCAGGGTTAAGAAGTGCTTAAGCCTTTTGGGACATTCCACCTGCAGAGCTGAGGAAGGCCTCATTCTTTAAAGGCTCTGCGGTGCTCATCTCCCTATGAGGTTTTTTTGAGGATCCGAGTCTTTACGTTGCATCTGCATTGCCCAGTGAGTGAATTCTCTGCTGCTTGGTCCCTTGGTGGTCCACAGGGTGCATATATTAGTCCATTCTCAACTCCCTCCAGGAGTGAGAAAACTCTGGCACTAAATCTGAGCACAGTTCTGGGGATATTTAACCCCGTGTGGAAAGTCCTATAAGCAGTAGGTCCTGCTCCAGATCCCCAGGCCTCAGCGCTCTGCCATCAAGATTTGGACACCCTGAACTCCCTTTACCCCCATGCTTCTGCACCATAAGGTAGGCAATGCATACCTTCAGAGTCATGCAGTAAGGCTGGTTACATCACAGGCATTGCTTTATTTTAGGTTCTTTGATCTGAAAATACACACATTCAAAAATAATAATTGCTTGCAGGCTAGAGGGGCCTGGAGGAGAGGAAGCACTCCAGAGGTTTAGCTGCAGCAGCATGGACATGAACTGCTGTGCACCACGTGGTTGGAAGGACAAAGATTGCTTCCTGGTCAGAGGATTTCAACACTATTTGTGTATCTGTAGACTCTCTGGAGAAGCTTTACAGAAGCACCTAGGAGTCTGAAGGAACATATCTGTAGAAATTCTCTAAAACTGTCATTTTTACAAATCCCAGTAGGCATCTCTACGTCTTTAGAACCTGAGTGCCTTTAGAAATCTGTTTCAACTTCACCAGTTTAAAAGGAGTTCTAGCACCTCCAGACTGCACAGAGCTTCAGGGACAATACATATCAGTTGGTCATACATATGAGTTGCTTGCAGCTTCTTCAGAGTTGGAGATAAAATCTGTGCCCCTAGAGCAGTTCAGTTGCTTTAATCTTTGTCCTTTCCCTTAAGCTGTCAACTGAGAAGTCACCTGGGATCCTCTGGCCATTTACTGTGGGACATTAGAAGCTGCTGGATGAAGTCTTCTCATATGTGTTTGCATGGAAGGGGGGGACTAGAGGCCGTGGCTTCCCAGTTACAAGACCCCATCACCAGTGGTCCCTTCTGCCTATGTGTATGGGGGTTTAACTTGAGCTATGAACCACCCATAAACTGGGTTAGTCGAGTTCTCTTTCAGGAAAAAGGTCCAAATGAAGGAGGAGAGTGGCCCTTCTCCCCACTCTTCATGCAGCAGCTTGTGAAATTGATTAGCAAACACACACTGAGAAGAAAATAGGAAGATTAAGAAATGGAATCACCATTTCATAATAGAATAGTTGGCTTGATGAGGGGGAAAAGAAAAATTAAAAATGATAGGGTCCCTCAGCAGCACGCTATCTCCAGAGCAATATCGGAAGAGAGCTAAAAAACTCAGAGAAAGACTGAGATTTAGTATTGTTTTCTTCAGTGTTCAAAGAGGCAAGGACAAGTATGTTGCAATTTCTTCTGTAAATCCCAGCTCTTAGTTGAGCTGTGACAGGACAAAACAGGAGAAGAGACATCTCCATGCCCTGAAACTGGGGAGAGATACCCTCCTCTCCAGATAAAACGAATTGTTATGATTAAATTCCTGTCTGTACCAGTTCCAGGTGTTTATAATATTTTCAGGAATCTGAACTCCTCTTCAGCCTTGTGGGGAGTAGGGTTCATTTTCCCCAACCAGAGACATGAAGACTGAAAATGCCACTGAGTTGATCGCTTTTGGCTCACTTGGTAGTCAATAACAAGAAATCCGCACTCCCAGCAGGTGATCTATTTCGGCTCATTTTGGTGGGATGAATCATGCCATAGAAGTGCTATCGATGATAAAGAGAACTGAGGATGAATATTGCTAATGGAGATGTTGCTGTGAGTACTGTGCTGTGTAAGGTCAAGAGAGATGCAATCAGCATAAAGCACCTATTCTGCAAACGCCATCTCCTTATTTCCTATGGATAGAAATAACCTCTGGCATCTATGGGATGTGATCTTACATGTTATAGCCACCTCTCTCCCTTGCACAGAGATGCCAGGTCTGGAAGTGCTTTGAGGTAGGTGAAATGAATTACTCCTTATAGTCATGACTGCATTAGGCACAGGAGTAGCACATGGATCTGGATCACTCCAGAGCATCTGTTCTGTGTAGGGGTTTCCTTACAGGGTGCAGCTCCTTTACTGTTGTCCTGATGCAGCAGAGTTGTAAGAGTAACACAGATAAATCACTATTGTGTGCCTGCTACTCCCACTCGTGGGGATGTTCCTCTTGGGAGGTCACCAGCACCCCCAGAGCCAGTGAAGACAAAATCCCAAGGTGTCTGTGGTCTCTGCTGGAGGGACAGTGGGACAGAAAGAGATGACCTAAGGATTCTGTTGTCTCTTTGATGCTGATATTGGTCTGGACTTGAATCCTATCCTCCCTCCCTTCAACTACACAAGTAGGGTGTGTGTCAAAAGACCCAAGAAAAGAGACAAATAATAATAATAATCAGATGCAAGGAAGTTGATGGTCCCGGTCTTCCCGAAAATACCACTCTGCTGGAGAATGAAGGGAAGGATTGTTTGGGTCCTTGCAACACAAGGCACTGGATGGAGTGTGGCACAAACAATCCTTTTAAAACCAGACATGACCTGGCCTGCTCACCCCTCTCTCCCAGTGCAGGGCTTGACATTTCAGGCCAGCCATGTGACATGCTGCATGAGATCACTTTGCATTTGACCTAGAGTGCGTCATTAGAGAAATACTCACCCATCTATTCCCAGTAACACTGCAGTATTCATTTTGTAAGGCATCAATTGCAGCAAATTAGCTGCCAGTCACAGAGGAAAATATTGCTGCTAATGAAAACTTCCCATTTAGCCGCGCAAAACTCATCATTAATGTTATCACTAACATTATTTTTTATTATTTTTAATTTATCCCTGTGAGGCATTGAGGTCAGGATCAGGGTTCAGTTGTTTAACTTTCCAAAACACAGTGGTGAGTAACACCCCCTGCCTGGTCAAGCCTACAGCCTAGATCTGCTTGGCTGGACATTTCAAAGGGATTACAATCTGATGAGAAGATGATTATTGACCTCCTTTTCCCCCTTCTCCTTACTCTTTGTGGCAATCCTTTCTTCAGCCATGTGTTTGCATCCATAGTGAGAGGTAGGAACTGCTCTGGCTGTAGACCAGCTAGCTCTGCAGTGGCCACCTCCAGCCACAAGTTGGACATAGGCAGTTGCCCAGAATAGGAATAAAACTCTTGAGAACTGAGCTATTTCATTTGTTGTTGGCAGTAATTACACCCATGGGCAACCACGGCCATCAGGGATGAGCCACAGAAGCACTGCAGCAGCTCCAATAGTCAGGACCACTTGTGCTAACACCCAACACCTGATGCATCAGTCTTTGCCCACTGGCTCCCTCCCACTTTTAGCCTTTCTCAGAGGTGAACAATTCACAGCACACATGGCTGGTCAATGTGGATAAGAGAATCTGTTGGATGATAACTCTCTTGTCCTGAGGACAGGGTTCTAAAATACTGTCTTCTACCACACATCTGTGTTGTCCCAGTTCAAGCAGACAAAACCTTCTATTTGATCCTGGAAACAGAGAGGCATTTTAATTTTAAGAAAAAAAAAAACACAACGGATTAAAAAAAGGAAAACCTAGCTGCCTGTCAGGGTGTCACTGGTGGTCAGACACAAGTCATAATTTGAATAAGCAAAGGACAAAACTGAAAACACAGCAAGAACTTTTCCAAGTCAATGTGGTGTACGCTGCATTAATTCTGCATATTAACACAGACACAGAAGCTATAAACAATATTTACACCCTCACACCATTACCAGCCAACAATGATGGCCCACAATAACTCCAAACCAAAAAAACCCTCCCAGTGACGAGGTTCATGGTGGCTGAAGAGCATCATTGTGTTTGGTGGCATGGAAAGAGGAATAAGTGCTGGTGGCTAGTGCATTTTAGCAATGGGTTGACTCAGTAGAGTGAAGTTGAGGAAAATGTTCTGAAGACACATTCATCACCCTAAGTTATAATATATAACCAACATGGTTATGAAGGGCCCAGTTGAAAAAACTCTGTTGAAGGTTCACCTATCCTGCAGCGGAACATCTTGTGGAAGAAGATAGGATACCATAAAGCAGTGGAAAAAAGCAGAATTTCTGTCCTGGGGAAAGTTTTGATGTTTCCTGGTTTTTCCTGTTCTGAGTTAGGATGAAAACGTGACATATTTAAAAAAAAAAAAAAAAAGAAAAAAAAAGTAAACAAAATTCTTAATTACAGTGTGGGTTTTTTTTACCTAGAAGTGACAAAATGTTTTACCTCGGCCTCTCCAGTGAAGTGAAAAGAGTTGACATGCCAGAATTGAATCTCTGTCTGTGTTTGTTGAAATTATCCCAAATGTCACATTTTTCATATGCCTGTCATGGTTTCAGGCTGGGTTTCTCATCCAGAGCCCATTTCTTAGGTCTACCTGTGGCTAAGTTCATGTCACCTGTAATGCAACATGTCAGTGGCCCAGATTTGCATATGTGTGCGTGTGTCTATATGCAGGATTACAGGGGCTATGGGCTTGTTCTGATCCCAGGTGTATCTTATATTTACATACTTTTTGCCACAGGATTTCAATTCAGGTCAGATCAACTCCAGAGCTTCCTCTGATTGCATCCCAGGCAAACTCTTGTTGAAACAAAGGGGAATTTTGCAAGCTAAAATCACTTTGCAAAAAAAATGAATGAGTTTGACTTCATTTCCTTTCCAGCTGTCCTGTCTGGCACCAGAGTGCTGCCAACTCTGGCTGACAGCACATTAGCCTGAAACATCTGAAACATCAAGAGTTACTAAGAATTTGAGTCATTTTATGTTCTTTTCTAAAGGGGATGCTGCCACAGACAGAGAAAGAAGGTAGAAGACAGGGTGACTGAAATGCCCTTTGGAGAGTAAATGAGATATGTTGGCTTGTCCCTGTCTCAGACAACTTTTGGAGTATTAATAATCTTTCTTCCTCCAGGGGATTTATGCACTATAATGAATTGCTGGCAGTTCTCCCATTCACCACACTTATTTGTTAATTTAGACTGAGCTATAAATATTTACCTCCTTCTTTATTCCATCTGCGGAACTTCCAGCTCTCTGATTGTAGATGTGGCTGTTTATTCATAACAGCACAGTACAACCAGGCTGCTCTCAGCTCACCAGCTCCTGCCCCTGGTTGGCCCAAGTGACCTCAGAAGTTGCTCAGTTATCTCCTTCTCCCCATTCCAGTCATCCACGTTCTTGGCTGCATACCACATTCTTTGTCTTCCTACTTCATCAGCCTTCTCCAGTGGAGTTGCAGACTTGCTCCATCTTGGTCTCTGCTGCCTTATTCAAAATCTTCTATCTCCAGCCATTCACTTGGCCTTAGCTATTCCAGAGAGTACTGACATGACTATCAGTTGATCCCAAGTGCATCTGTGGAAGTTCTGCAAGTCCTTTTTGGCATAACCAGGTGCTTCTGAGATGCCCAGGAACTGATTTTAGTGAAAGAGGCAGAGACAGCAGTGTGTTTGTCTGAACTGTGGTGGGTGAGACCAAGATGTAAGGCTGGCAGAACACCTCTCAAGTTTCTTCATTCTGAAGCATAATATCCCTCACAGTGGGAGGACCCTCCTGCCCAGTCTCATAATGGAAAAAGTGACATGATTTTGGGTGGCCATTTTGCATCTCTTGGGGCTGCTGGGCCTTGCAAGTAATCACTTCACTGAATAAAGTGCAAAACCACAGCTTCCCCCTTTCTCGTGACTGCACACACCAGCCACAGCTTGTCAAGACATCAGATCAGGCTGTCCAGTCACATCTGGCTTGCGATCCTAGAAGGGGTGAGAAAAGACCATGTCATTTCATTGCTGATATGGGGTGCTGGCTGTGACAAGCAGGACCCTGTTGCAGTAACCCACACTTGATGCAGAACACCGAGGATCTCTGCCAGCACATTGCTATTTTTCCACACCTGTTTTGCCCTTCCCTGGCTGCTGAGGAGCCCAAGGGTGAAATGTTGCTGGTGGTGAACAGTACAGCTTCCCTTCCCTCCAGAGAGGCCAGACCCCACTTGCAAAGACAAGCTTCAGTGCTTGGACAGGACTTTGTGGCTTAAATCTTGGTTGAGTATTCAGTAGATGTGTGTATGGGGAAGTGGGGCTGCAGTCTTAGATCCCCAAAGCAAGGCCTGGAAATGTTTGCAAACCACCACAGGACAGGATGAACCAGACTACAGCTCACCACTGAAGGCTGGCGACTCTGGAGCCTGGTGCTGCAAGGACAGGAGCTCAGCGCACACCTACGCTCAGCAACACCAGGATCTGTTCCTGGGCGTACCACACCATCACCCAAGTGCTGGGGTCCTCTTACTCTGGGACTCATGGACATGATTTTGGGAAGGACGGAGGGGAAGGCAACAGCTGGAGGACCACGCAAGCATGCTCTGGCAAATGTCGCTGCCTTGGCCCAGCAGTGACAGCCGCTTCCAATGAGCCGGTGTGAAACAGCCTGTCTGCCTGAAGATGCTGTAGGAGTTTGCAGGGAGGAGAAGGGAAGAGGGTAATGAAAGCAGCGTTTGGTGAGGCAGCACATGTGCAAGTTTCAAATGTCTCCTGTGCCTGCAGGGATGGTATGCTGCTCGTTGAACCAGGCTGCTAATTTCCAAATTGATACTTACTCTAATCCCATCCCTGAAGGTGCCATTATGGTGCATTCAGTAATGGGCTATTATTTGGGCTTGTTGCAGGGGGGCAGGAGAACGAAAAGAGGAGGCAGGGTTTTTTTTTGGAAAAGCATGCTGATTTTGGAACAAATCAGCATTGAGATGCTCCTTCCCCAATTTGCAAAGTGATTAGACTGTTTTAGAGCTATTCACTCTCCTTTGGTTTGTCTACAGCCTTGTTTTGGGGAGGAATTTTATGGAATTTTACTGCCTCATATAACACTTATCCCTGGCAATCAATATTGATTTTAACATAACATTTTGTTTTAAGACTCCTTTTGTTGTTTTGCATTCACTCTGCATGTTAAAAAGGTTTATAAAATCCATGATATTTTCTCGTTTCATGAAATCTTATTGGGATAATTACCTTGCTCTGTTGACAGATAGTTGTGCCTGAATTATATAAAGAACACTACTTTTATCAGCTTTTCTTCTATCTCTTGAAGAATGCTTTCCTACTTTGACATGCATTGGGTGTACAAATACAGAGTAAATAGTGAGAAATATTTACTGTATCCAGTGTAACTTTAGTTACTTTTTTTTGCCTTGTGGAAAAGAAACCCCCAAATGACACCCAATGCTTTCAGGTAGAGTGACCTTTACTGTAAATAGGAAACCAAACAAATGAGAAAGAATAATGGCTGAGCCTTCAGGACAGAGCATGCACTACATGTCTGTCTTTTCTACCCATCCACACTCAACAGACTGCAGAAACAATCAACCAGCTCTGGAGATGCCAAGGGAAGTATGTCTCTGGGAAAACCCTTCCCAGTGAAAGCACTTTCATGAAATTATCTCTATGAGTTTTGATCCTTCTGCTTTCAGGACACATCTGCTAGACAGAGCATTTTGATCCTGTGTTGTCATGCTCGTGCACCAGTTTGGCTACAACTACAGTGATGTCTACTGTCGATTTTGGCATCACTTACATCAGCCAAAGCCAGGTGAGGTGTCCACCCCTGCATTGTGCTACCTTTTTTCTTCTATTTGGTATCAAGATATGTCCCGGGCTACTTTTTAGTGCCTTCCAGAAGTTGGACATGAAGGCTCGTGTCACCCTCCAGCCTAGATGGAAGTTTGTAAAAGCAAGGAATTGGGGTCCTGAGCTGCCTCTGTTTCAGACCTGCATACAAAGAAATTTTTCAAACACATAGTAGGAAAAAGAAAGGCTGGGACATGTGCACAGGGAGTAGAGATGAGACCATCACAGGAGTTGGACAGTTGCAAGATGAGATGGGGAACCTGGAGGAGGACTGTGTCTGACAGCCTAAAGGCTGACCCTAATTAACATTGTAGAAAGAGAGCCATCTGGGGCCGGGAGCTCAGGGAGTACCAAGCTCACTGCACACTGTGACATGATGTATTGGTCAAACTCAAAATTATTTTTCATTTCACTCCTTTCTTAGGGTTGATGCCTCCATACAGTCATCTCCTTATGAATCAAACTACCAAAGTCATTGCTCATGGGAATCTCTCCTGCAAATGTAGCCCACAGTTAAGAATAGTGCTTCCTTTTCATCTCCTTGAGACCCTGCATTCCCCTACAAATTATCCCTGGTTTTTGTCACAGACTACATTGAACCTATGGACATCTTTGATTTCTGGACTTCCAGAGACATAGTGAGGTAGAAACATAATAGATAAAACTGTCCTGGTTTGGGATATTCCCCAGCAAACAGTACTTTTCTTAATCCCTCACAGGATGCTTTATAGTATATCTATGCTTTAGCCGGCCGTTCCCAGGCATTTCCTTCTCAGTTATTAAACACAGATCACTGTTAAGTGGATAGCCCTGCACAAGAACAGCCAGTGTCAGAACAGGACTGAGTACCACAAGGGTTCCCAAGCCCAAGGGTTTCCAGATGTTACAAGGAGATTAGTCTTTGGAGGCCTGGGCTCCCCTTGCCAAGGCTTTGATTTGCCCCTGTAGTGCTGGGTGATATCAGCTGCAATCAGAATAAAGCAGTGCGGTAAGTGTTACATGAACTTTGCAAGAAGCTTAGTCTGGAAAAACCTCAGGAAAGAGACAGGAAGAAGGAAGAATGTGTGGATTTATCTCATTTTAAAGAAAATACCTGTCCTGGAAGATTCTGATGTCTGAGCTGCAGATGGGCAGAGGCACAGCCATGGTGAATCAGACAAAACAGCAATGCAATTGCTTCCCTGGGACAGTCACCAGATCATTAGTTCAAAGTTTCTCATCTCTGTCAAGACTCTCTGTGCATTTTCTATCAGGGAAATAGCAATGTCCAAGAGGGAATAAGCACTGAATTGTAGTTCTAGGTAGGCACACGAAAAGGGAGAAAAAATATCACTTCCCACAGATACTAGAAAGAGAGATGGGCCCTGCTGCCTTGTCTCGGGTCTCAGGTAGGTGGTAGCCACAAGGGATTGAGTTTGTGTAGGCACAAGACACCAAATACACAATAGATGATTTAGGGAGAGGGAAAGATCAACTCAAGATGTCTCAAAGCATCCCAGGTAGCATTAACCAGCTACAACCAGAGTCCAACATCCACTCTAACCTGGTGTCTAGGCTCCCTTGAGAGTCAATGAGAACTGACTGGCATCTTCAGCCGTCAGTTGACCTCACTTCTCTGAGCTTGTATCAATATTAGCACGTAAAAGGGACTGAACCCATTCTCTGGTCCTAGGGGAAAGTAGCATGACATGGCTCAAGACCACCTCACCTTACTCCTCCCTTCTCTTCCTCCCTCAAAAAAGTGTGGCTGTGTCCATTTGCCTTCTAGGGCCTGTGGCACCTCTCTACCTCTTCCCAGCCTTTTTAAGGCCATGGGCTAGCTGGAGGGCTGGCTGAATGAACCTGGCCCTGTTTGGTTGGCTAGGTAGGACTGGCTCACCTCCTGCAGACTCTAGGTAGCTTGGACTAGATTCCCGCATTTCAAGAGTGAGCAGTAGGTGAGTACATCTTCTTCCTCTCTTTTTCTCACTAAATGGATCAGTTTGGATATTTAGCTTAACAGTGTTATGGCTGCAAGATAAAATGGCATATTTAGATATTGACTTTTAGCTTTCCTAGTCATAGCAGGATCCCAGCAAATCGGGGATTCTCTCTGTCTCACCTCGTATCATGGGAAACTCCTTGGAAAAGTGGACTTCATATGCTTTTAATTTCTTTTGCAGCATTTCGGGGGTTGGCTGGATATTTGTGATCCCTGATTCGTGACCCCTGTGACTGAGGGGTACAGACTCCATAGGTGGCCTTTTTCATCCATGTGTCCCAGCACTCTTAGGTTAAGCATTGCAGAGCTCTCCTTGTTATGCCCAGTCAGATGGAAAGAGACATAGGACACAGCAAAGGTCTCGCAAGTACTTTAGGCACTGAGCAAATTCTGAACACCTGGTCTTTTATTCACAGTGGACTGCAACCAGGACTAGAAATAACTCAAAGCTGCCCAGCTGAGTGGAGGATTGCATCCATCAGAGCCCATCACCACTTTCTTCTACAAAGCCACGGCTGGGAAGCTCAGCATGTCTTGTGCAAATGGCTTGACATGTCTGAGTGACTAGGAGTCACAGACCCATCCAATGTTCAACCCCACGTTACCGTTGGATTTGTTACCTTTCCTCACAGCTGGGACCCCTGGAGAGGAGTTTGTTTTAGCTGCATTTAAACAGGCACAGATGGCAAAGCCAGCTGCTTGTTCTTTTGTTCTCGTTGGCACCGCAGCAGTGGCTCTCGGTCAATTAACACTTATTGCTGTATGGCTGTTGGTTTTCTCAGGTTGGCGGTCCCCCTCCCTCCTCACATAACAGCCATGCTTGAGTCAGAGCGAAGCACCAGGGGCCAGATGAGAGCTGGTTCTTAGATGCTAAATCCTGCAAAGCGCTCTAGGCTTCGGTGGTAGCAGATGACTTCCATTGTTGATGTTTTCCAAACCACAGTGATGATGTAACTGGATGGTTCAAGTGATAATAGTTGACCAAGTTCCCTTAATATGGGGAAGTACAACAAGCCAGAGGGTCATGCTGCTCTGGTCCCACAGTCCCAGGTCTAGAGGGACCTCATCAAGCTTGAGAAATGGGTCAACAAGAATCTCATAAAGTTCAATAAGAAGAAGTGCAAAGTCCTGCACCTAGGGAGGAACAACCCCAGGTGCCAGTATATGCTGGGGGGCCCAGCTGGTAACAAGCGTGGCAGAAAAGGACCTGGGGGTCCTAGTAGACACCAAGTTGACCAGCAATGTGCCCTTGCTGCAAAGAAGGAGAATGGTATCCTGGATTCCATTCCATCCAATTCCATTCAGATTGAGGGAGGTGATCCTTCCCCTCTATTCAACACTGGTGAGGCCACATCTGGAGCACAGTGTCCAGTTCTGGGCTCCCCAGTACAAGAGAGGCATGGACATACTGGATAGAGTTCAATGAAGGGCCACAAGGATGGTGAAGGGAGAGGAGCATCTCTCCTGTGAGAAGGGGCTGATAGAGCTGGGACTGTTCAGCCTGGAGAAGAGAAGGCTCAGGGGCGTCTTATTAATACATATAAATATCTGAAGGCAGGGTGAAAAGAGGACAGAGCCAGACTCTTTTCAGTGGTGCCCAGTGACAGGACGAGAGGCAACAGGCACAAGCAAAAACACAAGAGGTTCCCTCTAAACATCAGGAAGCAGGTTTTTACTATGAGAGTGACTGAGCACTGGCACAGTTTGCCCAGCAAGGTTGTGGAAATCTCCCTCTTTGGAGATCTTCAGAAGCCATCTAGACATGGTCTTGGTTATCCGGCTCTAGGTGGCCCTGCTTGAGCAGAAGGTTGGGTCAGATGACCTCCAGAGGTCCCTTGAAACCTCAACCAGTCTGTGGTTCTGTGATTCTGTGAAGTCATAGCAACCAGCTTGTATATCCAAGACAAAGTTCTGTATCCTAGAAAGGACCAAAACTACATTACAAAGTGCAGACTCGCTAGTGGTCCTGGAAAGTTCTGACTTGTCTCTTGCAGCCACATGTTGTTCTCTGAGAAATTACCTTTATTTGGTGACTGTGGAGACAGGTTTTAAGGAGGGTCAGGAGAGAGAGGGATGGTGGGGGGGCACTCACACAGCTTTATGAGTCAGCATTTAGATTCTTCAAATACAAGGTGAATAGTTCGGTGTGTTTCAGGGATTCATGGGCTCAGGCCCATGGCAAAGACCACCATAATATTTGCCAAATGCTACCATGGTTTTAAAGTGAAAAAGACTAGATTTAGATTAGATATTAAGAAGAAATTCTTTACTCTGAGGGTGGTGAGACACTGACACTTGTTCCCCAGAGAAGTTGTGGATGCCCCATCCTTTGAAGTGTTCAAGGCTAGGTGGGACTGGGCTCTGAGCAACCTGGTCTAGGAGGGTTGGAACTAGATGATCTTTAAGGTCCCTTCCAACTCTAACCATTCTATGATTCTATGATTCTATGCTGATGACAATCATCACAGAGGAGCGGAGGGCTACAGAGTTGTTGGCTTACCAGGTTGTGATATAGTCTGGTACCACAATGGTCCTTAGAGAAGGTGACTTAGAGAAGTCTAGATGTCCCCTGGTATATATGTTTCATTAACGCCTCCTTATAGTCTGATTTTCTTTCCTTCATCACACCCAAGAACCAATTTAAACTTTCTCTTGAAAGTGCAAACTGTTTTGCATGGGGTTTTTTGTGTGAAATTTGCTTATGACTGTCTTGTGGAACAAAAGCGGGGCGGGAAAGCAACTCAACCTGATGAACAAGGTGCAGATGGTAGATACTGAAAACAAACTTTGCTGTTATCCAGTGGCAATCCCTAGCATGCTGGAAGCTCCTTAGCTCAGTGAAGTGTTGCTGTGGCATGGAGGCACCTCCTGAACTCTGAGGAGAAGTCACCAAGCAAAGGTCAAAGACAACTCCAAAACATCCTCCACTAAATGTCACTGCATTCCTGCATGATGGCATTTTAATGAGCACCAACTGTTTGCTTTTTGTCAAGATTTCCAAATAAGTGAAGAGAATATGACACTGGAAGGAAAAGAATCATATTTAGGCCATTTCATAATGTCTATAAATCTTCCTCTCTCCAAAAGTTAATAACTGCAATTAGGAGCAAAAGGAGACAGTTAAGCTCCAATAGCTGTCAGAGAAGTGTGCTATAAACTTCTAGAAAATTTAAGGAGGTCTGTATGTCGCCACTAGCAGGCATTGTGTTGCAGAAAGGGTTAACAGAGACCTACAGGCACTGATTTTAACGTCCTGTCAATTTGTTTTTCCCTGTGCTCTGAAGAACTCTCCATACTCACACAGACATTGCATTGGAGATCTTGCTGAAGCCTGCTTGTCAGCAGATGGACATGGGGAGCTCTCTGGAAGAGTCTCTGGAAGAGAGGTTGAGGGTTGAGCCAGTAGTCTCCTTGGTTTAAATGAGTAGCCCAGCACTATGGGGATGTTATCTTGTCCATAACCTGAAGGTCACTACCCACTCCCAACCTGCACAGAGCTGTGAAACGACCTGCAATTATAAAGCAAGAAAATTCTACCCATTCTTAGCTTTTGATGCCCTGACGATAGAGCTTACCGTTCTAGCTACTTCCTATAGCATTGCTGAGAGCAATTTTTCAGTATTACACAGAATCACAGAATCATCAGGGTTGGAAGGGACCTCTGGAGATCATTGATGCATGGGACAATGGCTTTGTGCCCTAGGTATACTTAGTCATTTCCCCTCCATGGCAGCAGCAGGGTCAAAGCACTGTGTATCCCTTGGCAATGCTAGCCCAGCGCTGGTGTGCACACTGCAGTGTGCCTGTTGGGAAGATATCACTCATGAAGATCCTCATGATATCTGTGACATCAGAAGACAGACAGAGCCTGTGCTGTCCTGCTGATGCATATGATAACCAGGGATGGAGCAGGTCTCCATAATCTTTTTGCAATGCTCCTTGTCACCTATCTTCTGCATCTCAGTCATGGCTTTGCTGGGAACTTCTTGAGTCCCCAACAGGTATGGCTGCTTCTTCACCTGAAAGGGAAAGAACCATCATTTGACCTTTGGCTGTTCATGATTGGAACAGAGAGCCAAGGAGATGCCTGAAAATCTGGGCTGGCTGTCACGGCTACTAGGAAAGAGTAAGGACAGCAGCCAGTGCTATCAGAAGAAGTCATTTTCTATTCTCCAGCAGTAGCTACCATATCACATACAACCCCAGCCCATCCCCAATGGAATCAGGCTTCACAGACCCTGGGGCAATGGTCAATAAGATTTTAGTATCCTGACTATTTCTGTGCACCTCTGCTGTGTTGTACCCACACAAAGGCAAAGCAAAATCATCAACACTGGAGTTGTCTTTGTTGCAAAATCCTTCCTCCTTCAGCTGAGGAAGCTTCTCTGAAATCATATAGGATTTGAAGGGGCATGCACACAGCAAAATAGTTCTAACTTCACCCATTTTAGGGCATTAGAGCACACACATGGACACACTAGGCAACCATATGCCCATACCCATTTACGACATCTGTTAAAGAGGCAAAGTCCTTTGCTCCACAATGAAACAACTCCTCCGCACACCACAAGGCATCTGGACTTGATTTTTCATATCATTTTATATGAGAGAGGGAAAAAAGTCACAAAGCAGTTGAGGGGCTTGCTGAAGGTCATGGTGTTCAAATGTGTAACAGGACCTTTTACCTTGGGGTTTAATTCCCAGTCCTGTACGTTGGCCTCTTGAAGAACAGGCAGGATTTAAAAAATACTCAGGGTAAGAGGAGAGCTGAAATCCAGGCAATACATCTCTAGAACTTAATTTAGCCCTAGGATAATGCAAGCAATTATTTAGCTACATTGAAGGGGATGTGTGTTGTGAGGGAGGCCACTATATGTGGTCATCTGAGGGATTTACTTCCATACAGAGATGGAGGGAAGCAGGATTGTGGGAAACTCAGGAAACACAGCAGTCCAAGAGCAGATACCAGCCCAGCACCCACTTCCAAACCAAACATAAACCAAACATAAATGCACATCCCAGTGAAAGTCTGTTCTATAGCCAGGAACTGAAACCATCTCCTCTCCCCTTAGAAATAAAATAAAATTAAAAAAAAAAAGTCCTCCCTCTTCTTGCAGTTGAAAATCTGCCAGTTTGTAAGTGCTAACTATTATTTCAATTTTTCTCTTCAGTGGCTAGAAAGTGCTAATATTTTTGGCTCTGTCCCAGCTGACCTGACCTCTCTGACATCCTATATCACATGAAAACCCTCCTGCAGATCTATGTTGGTGATAGTGTCATAAAAAGCATGGAAGGGGAGGGAGGAGAGGGACTGGGGAGGGAAGAGAAAGGAATGATTAAACAAAGCAATAGCCAGGCACCCACATAAAAATCTATCTATGTGATGAAGCTGCAATAAATGTTGCACATCAGAGCTTTCGTATAAATGGTCAGGGTAAAATATATTTTTATATATATATGAAAGAGTAGTTTAAAAATTACTCTGAGCCCACATTCTCCCCC
>VZSZ01004996.1:12615-128385 GCA_013398815.1 Ibidorhyncha struthersii | reverse complement strand
TGTAGCATGTTATTGATTTTTTATAAGTCAGGGCCAAATTTATTGTAGAGACAAGTTCATTATTTTGTAATCCCACAGCTCAATCTGCTCTGCTGGCCATTAACCCTCAACAGTTCCCATGATAAACTCCCTGTGAACTCTCTCCATGTGTTGCCTCAATGAACTGCAGATGAATTTTGCTGAGTGCTCGTTCAGCCTCGCCTGGGTATTCATTGTGCTTTTTGCTGACACAGATCTCAACTCACCTGGGTACTATAGCAGTGTCCACAGCCACCTCGGCTCCCACACAATGCCACTTCCCAGGAACCACAGTCCAAACCCTCATCACTCATTTAAAAACCCTCTGTGGGTCCCATCCATGCTGACTAAGAGCAGAAGAAAATAAAGGCTAAGCAACCACATGCATATGCATTAAATGCACCGACTCTATTAATTCTCCCGCAATTCTTAATTGAATTCATATCAATGATTCACAAAGCATAAATATGTGGGGAAAGGAGCTTTTTCACAAGCATGATGGCATAATTGGTGCTTGATGGTCATGTGTGAGTGCACATGCATAGGTAAAATACAACTGCGTGCTACTCTGCATTGGCACCACTTACTTTGAAAGTACACATCAACGTGAAGCTCCGTGGTGGGGTGCTGTTACAGCCCTACACAAGGGCCCCAACATTTTTCTGATCGAGTTCTACATGCCCAGTCAAGTAACATGGGAAATGCTGTGACACAAGGGTCAAGACAAAATAGCAGTAAATGCTACTTTTCTTATCCAAATGGCATTTTATATCCACCTTGCACAGGTGGAAAGCTCTGCTCTGGGTAAAACTTTGCTGGGAATGAGGCAAGGGAAGCAGAATTATAAAAAACAGTGTTGTGAAATTATGAGGGGAGGCAAAATATATTTGCCTTATATGTGAAATCTATCTTGGTAAGTCATTTGATAGAGTAGATGAATTGCTCATCCGAGGCAGGTTGAAATACAGAGTGTGAAGGAAAGAAATAATTGAAAGCAGCCATCGTAAACATTCAGGGTAAGGGAAATCATGCGTTCAGGAAAGGTCCTAATCATCTGGTGACCATGAGGCAGGTTACAAAACACAGGGCAGCGTCATGGAAAAGGAGCTATTACTTCACTTACCACTTTACTCTAACTCTCGTAAATCTGTGCTCTTTCAGCATTCCCATTTCTCAGAGACACCAGGCACTGATCCTTCCCTCACTGGTGTAACGGGTTGGCTTGATGGAGAACCCCTTGAGTTTCTTTGGCCCAGAGATGGGGAATACAGCACCAAAGAGGAAAATAAACACAGGTGGACAGTCAAATTATCATTAATCACTGAGTTATAGCTAATCAGCTGAGATGCAGGTTTCATTAGGACAAGAGTTGCTGACCGGTGTTAGTTTATTAATTTGTGTCAATGGATTTTGGTGGGATGCTTTTCAGCAGGGCATCTAAGCAAAAGGAGCAACACTCAACCATCACTCAGGTGCAGGACAGTTACTAGATGTACACAAGCCCTGCTTTGAGAGCTGTACAGGGATTTTTTTTAATACGGGAAGCTGTCTGGCATGTGACTTCTTACTTTGCCAGTGCAGCAAGCAATTGCACCATGAGCTTAATGGATGCAGACTTTATCCTCCAGAAGGCTTTGCCTCCCTGCAGGCATCAGCTAACTGAGAGTGACCCAATCACCTCCTGAAGGAGGAGTGGGAAAGACCAAGACATGGTCCTTCCCCCCATCTGCCCTATTTCTTCCTCCTTCTTCCATGCTCACACAGTGATTTGAATGGACAATGCTGCTCATAAGTGATTGATGAAGACCTGTCATGGACTTTAGATTATTCACCTTCTGGTTCTTCTGGATGGATCTGCAGGAAGCCGGGAAGCAGACAGTTTTGGACCTTGCAGGCTGTGAATACCTTCCTCCCCTGTAGCTTGGGACCCTGTTCATCTGCTAATGGAAGGAAGGAAGGAGGACCCCTCCAAGCGCCAAGCACAAAGAAGGTGCTGACCTGCCTACCAGAAACTCGAAGTCTCTTTTTTTCTCCAATGCCTTGTAACTGCCCTTCAAGCAGCTACAGCTAGTCTCACTGACTGCATAGGATAACAGTGTTTTTTCTCAGCTGGGTCTGCCTTGGAAACTAGGCGATAACCTTGCTCAGCACCAGCACTCATTTCCATGCAGAGCAAGTCAAGCACCTTTGCTACGGTCCTAATCACAGTTGCCTTCACCAAAGCTGTCTCTTTGCTTTTCATAGGACAGTACTGGGCTGTGACCCCTCCTGGGATCAGTCAATGATATGTACTTGTTGATGGGTATAAAACCACCTGAATCAAGGTGGGATAAGGAAAGTTTATTACATGGTGTTACTTAGCTTGTGCTTCACTAGGCACTACCAGCTCACCCAAAGGTTCATCGGATGGTGTTATTCCCCAGTCTACCCATCTCCATACACCTACAGGATAAGCCACAAGGAAGAAGTAACAACTGGAGTTGATCATATTATTTCCAGAAAAAAAAAAAAGCTACAGTGAGAAGCGACTTCATGTACTTCAGATGGCCAACTACAATCAAGGAGTGATCAATTTATTTTGTAAATAATCTGCATCTTAAAAATGCATTAGCTCCACCATCTCTGGAGAGCTATATGGTTTTAAAGTCACATTTCTGAGATGGTTCAGGTGTTTCCTCCTTGCTTTAAGGAAGCAGGGGGTTAGGGCAGGAAGAGCAAGAAAATCCTGTTAATGGGGAACCTACTAGTCTTGGGACATGCATATCACAACACACAGAAGTCTTTCTAGATCTGGCCAGCTAAATAGACCGAGAGGGTTTAAAAGCCTTTTCTCTCACCCTCATCCTTCCTGTCCCGTCGCTGGTGTTGAGGGGAAGGGAACAAAACAAAGCCAGAGCCAGTGGAAACGCTGCCACCTAATAGCCTCTGTCCTTTAATAAAGCCTCATGTCATGTGTGAAAACAAATCACTCTTCCTCAGGGCAATGAACTCACTTCCTAAGCACCTGCCAGGAGGTTTCTCAGGTTTAAAACATAGGAGGACCTGGTGTTTGGAGGTTATTTATTTATGTGTTCGTTAATTCTGATTCCTGTACTCATATGACAAAAGCCTCCAGGAAAAACGGGGTTTGAATAGGTATTTCAGCTGCTCTCCGTGACAAGCCAGTGCTTTATGCAGCCAACACATGCATGGAGGCAAAGCTCCTTGGCAGAAACCAGCTAACAAACATTGCACCTCCTGTGCACGGTCCCTTCAGGTGGCTGCAAAATGAGGGGCAGGGGTGTCCCAGGGGCGAAGACACATGGGACCAGGACTCTTCCTGCCCTAGTGCATCTGAGCAGCCATTTCCACCCTCCTCCTGTGCTGGGACGGGGGGATAACTGTTGGACCTGATGCCTGCATGGGTCTTTTTATGGCTGTAAAAATAAAGAGCTCTGAGCTGTAGATGCTATTTCAGATAAATCCAAGAAAGGAACAGGTATAACAAGTGAAGTTCAGTCTGGCTACAAAAATGAATAGCACTGGGGCTGGGTTTTCCTAAAAGCAGCATTTATTGTTGGCAAGGCTGTTGCTCATGCCTCAGCCTTGCCAAAGACATCTGGTCTTTTCCTCTGTACTCACACTGCTGATACAACCCTCTTCTCCAAAGGCTTGGATGCAGCTTCGGACACAGGAGGTAACACAGCATCTTGGATGCGATGGGTATCAAGGAAAGCCTTTGACATCAGTGAGGCTGACATGCGAGCTGGACCAGGGCCCCACTTCATGTGTCCCGGCTTGACAAGTTAACGGAGCTTTGCCAATCTGCAGAGACACTTCAGACTTCCAGGACTGCGCATCTCTTTATCCAGGTCACTTGCTTTTTAGGCCTGACAGGGGCCAACGCAGCTTTTCCTCTGCCTGCAAGCACTGGCTGTGTTTGCAGCCATCTCTTGGAAGTAAAGCAAAAAGTTTTAAATACTCTTTTTGCTTCCAGGGTCAGGGAAATGAAAAAAAGTTCTGAAAAGTGCCCAGGAATTAGGAAAGGGTACACAAACTTGTTTTATGAGGGGGGTCTGGTGATGAGCTTTTCAAAGGAGAAATCTGTTTTCTTTTTGGAATTTGGGACAGAGGGACCATAGCATCCAACAGTTGGGAGTGGACACTGGACATGATTTAGTGGGGAGTAAGGCACACAGTTTTACCTAAAGAAGATACTTGGTCATTGACTAAAATGATTTAGCATTACCTCAACATTTGTATAGCAAGATGTGTCTTACTTGGTTAAGCCAGGCTAAGGGCACGTCCGATCACCAAGGGAGCTTTCTTTGGTTTGACGGTGTTCAGCCCAAAATCATGCGTGTTATTCAGTGTGTTTGGTGGAAACTACTTTTACCCTTTCCAGGACACATGTTGTGCTTGTAGAAGCCTTTACCAGCCCTTCAACTTGTTTCATTTTTTAAAGAATGAGCAAATCAACACACCTATGTCTCATAGGAGCTGACTGGCAGCCTTTAAATCTCCTTCAACAGCAGCAAGGGAACTGAGATTAAATGGCATGAAAAGTCAAGATTTGTGGCCCTTGCAACTTCTGTGATTTATGGTCCACAGACACAGAAAAAGACTTTTTAACATCCCACCCCTTATTAAGCTCTTCCATTGACTGCTAGTTAAATTTTGTCTGGGAATTACCCAGAATAAACATTTAAATCTCCAACAGCATATTGAATAACATTGTTCCAAGAAGCATAAATAAAACAGATCCATGTCTTCAGCCATCTGCACGCAATCACATACTGTTTATGTTTCGAGCCCTGGTCCAGTGAACTTCAAGATGTAATGTTTTGGGGAGATGCATCAGGCATAAAGATTCATCCATATCCCACCAGCTCTGGTACAAAGTGGAGATGACAATGCTGTCTTGTGGTTGATGCAAAAGCCATCGCACCTTCAGGGGAAGAAAAGCTGTGGGTGGAAGGCAAATGGTTTATAGTTACTTGGCTGTGTTTGTTCATGGAGAAACAAAGGTCCAAAGAACATTGGTCCCCGGGGCCGATGGAGTTTGGAGCGATGGAGTTCAGCATTTCACTACAGCTCCCACTCCAGAGAAGGGTCCCCCGTTTTTGCCTTTCAGCCTACATACAAAGAGAGCCCATTCCCATGGCACCCTGAGGCTCCCCTCCCAACAGGGCAGGAAGCCTTCCACACAGCATGAAGCCCCCTCAGGGTCACCTCAGGTGTGTTGAGCAGGCCCATCCTCAAAGTGCAAGCACCCTACAAACAACAGTTCTTCTCTGTCTCAAGTGACAGTTGCTTCTGGTTTAAATCCTTGTATCGTTTATGTTTTAGCTACACCTCATGCTGTCACAGCTTGCGGCCTGTGGCCTTTAGACTCTCTGAGGGCACCAGAAGTTACTCCAAAAGGCAATTAGAAAACTCATTTACTGTCAGTCTTTTACCCCTTAAGCTGTATTCACATGCCTCAGTGTGTTTTCTTCATTGCCAGCAAGGGGTGAATCAAAGAAGGCTTGTGAAGAAATTAGGGAATGAAAATATCATATATTACAGCACCTTTTCATGATGCATTCCCTAAATTGTGTTTGGTGTCCAAAGCATCACTGTGAGAATTTTTTATGATTGTGGGCATGAGATAAAGAATATCTTGGTGGTTTAACCCATGTCACACAGGTTAAAATCTCAGAGCAGATCCTGATTTCCAGCCCCGTGAACAGACAGCAAAACACAGCCTCTTCCCAGCCCACCTTGGGGGATCAGACCAGTTTACAGCCAAACACTCACCAGCTGACTAATGCTGGCTCAGATGACTCAAACATTTTTCTCTGCCTCTTTCTTAGACAGGCAACTGAGAGCTAAAATGACTGTATTAGAAGATATTGGCAGGAGGAGCAACTTGCAGCCCTCTCACCTAGATGGTGAAGAGGACAATGCAAGGTTCAAGACCCCTCATGGTGCTTCTTACTAGGACTTTCAGCTCCTCAGAGAGAAGGAAATTCTCCTCTGTTACATGAGACTGAGATGCTGCAAAATGGGGCAGCTGTTCTCCAAACTAGCACAGCACTGCTGTAAAACAAATAATTAAAAAATATAAAGCAACAACTTGAGAGAAAAAATATACTGAATATACTTATACTTAAAAAGCTTAGATGTACACTGCATGGCACAGTATTTGCATCCACAGCCTTTGACCAACTGATTTTGGCTCATAAAATGTCTCCAAATCCCATGAAGTGTCTTAAAATCCTGTGTCATGGCTGTCAGGCAGATGAAGAGACTTTCCCTCCTCCATCCAGCAAAGCTGTGCTGGACAGTAACCAGCACATCAAATTTGGGCTGCTCCAGTGTGGGAGCACATGACAGCGTTTCTCACACTGGCAGGTTTGCTAATTACTGTGGGGACTAAAATGACATGGGCATTGGTGGAATTGGCTGTTTGGAGATGGGTTGAAAATAATTTACAGATATATTTGTATGTTTTCCAGGAACAAGTGGACAAGCTAGAAAATTCTGTGACAAAATTTCTTTTTCTCTTTTATCATAGGTTTTCTGTTGTCAACAGGCTATGTGTAGATGGGTGCTACGGAAAGAGAAAGGACAAACATTTCTGTGCTTTCATCACAGTTTTTCCAAGTTTGTGATTTTCCTTGTTTTGTTTTTCTTTAATTTTGACAAATCAATCCTAGGTTATGGAAAATTGACCAAAAAATAAATATTTCCACCTTTCCATCTGACTTTTTTGGCTGAGAGTAGAATTGCAGTGCTGGAGTTGGTATGGACTGTGATTGACTGGTTTATGTGGAGGGTGGAGAGATAAAAGTATCATCCTTTCAGTTCATCCACTGCAACAAGTGCCATAGGCCTTATAGCAAGGGAGGGTTCATATGTCTACCAAGCCCCACCATTCACACAAGCCTCTTATTATCTTTCTATCTGAAGATGAGTTCAAAGAAATTTCTTGCATACAGGCCATTTGCTAACTCTTCTGCACTGACCTTACGAGCATATTGACGTCGCAGGAATTGATAGGACCACATTGGTGCGTCTCTAAGGAAGTCCTTCAGAAAATTGTTCCAGGACTCTGGGGGCTTCCACATGAGGGTTTCCAGTACCTCTAAGGTCCAGGAAGGCTGTTGAGGAAGGAAGTAATCTGTATTTGCAGTCATGACATATTATACATGGAGCATGCTGACACAGAAGAAGATGCTGAGTGGAAATGATAGGAGTTGGGCTGGAAAGACATGAAGATGATGATGGGTTTCACAGACTCATGGAAAATGAGTTAGGAAAATCCATACCTATCTCATTTTGGAAAAATATTTGTCTGATCTGATCTCCAGCTTCCAGAGCTGGATTTCCCACCCGTTCTCTAAGAATTTTGCTCCAGCCTTCTACTTTGTCTACTCTAAAGCCCCAAATTAGTGTTTTTCTAAACACTTTGCCAAGAATGTTTCATGCTTCTGTAATATCTGGCTCCAGTTCAGTCAAAAATATGATGTGAATAGCTTTTCTGATGATGTTATGTTGTAGACTTTACATCTCTTGTTGGATTGAATGAAAAAGCAAAGAGGAAATACAAACTGGGGAAGAAAATGAAAGCAATGGAGTATCTCCAAAGCTCAAAACAAATTAAAAAAATGTTTGAGTTTGAGTTCTGGGCGTACATTCAGGATGGCTCTGATTTTATTTAGATGGGGTGGCCCATTTCTATGTTTATTAGGATTACTACACTAATGAAGGCTTAAAGAGAAATGCCGCAAGTACAAATGCTGGGAAAGTCTTTTATAGATCTAATGACACTTAATTTCCATAGTAAATGCCTAATGTTTAACGAGTATTTTAGTCTTTCCCAATTTACATATTTATAGTTAACTTTTGTAGCTGCTCATAAGTAATTAGCCGTCTGTTTAAAAGGAGTCTGCAAACTATACAACCACATGCTCATTCCAGTGATGGTAACCAAAAAACAAAAACCCCACCAAAAAAATTGGGCACTTTTCTTAGAGAAATATTTGATTACAGGTAGTTGAAAGAAAGCCAGCAAAAAGAGAGCAAGGGATTACATAATGAGAAAAACACAAGGGGGAAAAAAATGGGACAAAATGATATTGAGTCTGAATCTGAAGGGAATTTCCCCAGTTATGGGAATATTTGCTAGTCACCCTGAGGGGAAAGGTCCCAAACTGGTCAAACCACTGCAAGACACCAGTCTGCGTGATGGGTTGGCTGGCATTTATCCATGTTCATGCAGCTTTGTCCACAAACAAAATAGGGAGAAGCCCTGGAATTCAAGGTATATCCTTGCTCATCAAAAGGCATCTCACAGAGGTGAAATAGCTGACAGCAAGGCAATGGCATAAAGAAATCATCTAATTCAGAAGTTAAGGGGGTTCTTGTCACTGGCCATAAACCCTTGCAGAAAATCATAACATCTAGCTTTTTTTATTTTCACTCAGTGATTGCTGTGACTAAATAAGAATGAAAATTAAGAGTCAAAATGAAGTGTAAAGAAGGTGTGTCGGAGAAATATTTGCTGAAACACACCTTGAATGTTACTGCTGATCAACAACATTCAGAGAAAGGCTAAGTCTGTGGCGAGGAATGGAACTGAGTTTCCAGGCAGATATTAACAAAGCCATTTATTGTACTGGCCCATAACCTTCCTACCAAACACAATAATTGGGTGTTTAACCTTTATCTTGATAGCATAAACTAGTCATGCTCTTCTTTTTCTCAAGCATTGCCTATGGCTGAAGTCTGCGGAAAATGGCAAATACAATTTTTATATATGTGTATTAATCTGGATGTGCATCTAGGCCAAATATCTGTCATCCAACACAAGACCAATGAATCAGATTCCTTTTAGCTCTTACTAATCATCACTGATATCAACAGAATCAGATGATGGTAACCGAGTTTAGCACATGAATTCGTGTTCACCAGTAGTCTGATTGGGTGTTGGTTTAAGTGCTAAGCCTCCCATCCGGATTAGTGTCATTACAGCTCTTATGGAACAAACGGCTCCGAGAGATTGGACACAACTGTCCTTGGACACATCTTGTTGACAGGAGAAAGGGCCAGAATGACGACACTAAGGGTCAATAGATCCCATAAGGTATCTTTTGTCTTCTCTCACATTCCCCCTTGACCATCCTGTTCAACCATTGCCACTTTTGGAAGGCACAGAGGCCGCTCATCAAAGCACCTCAATTGCTTCAGTGGTTGGAAAACTTTTGTGTTTCCCAACACTCCTGTCTACCTTTGGCATGAGAGTTTATGCACATTGGATCTGCTGCAGAGCTGAATTTCATCAGCAGAAATTCTTTTGTATTCATTGCAATATGCTTTGATATTTCTCCATGTTGTCTCTAGCAGTGCTGTGCTTCCCTGCTCCATGGTCACATCCCACATCTTCCATGGACAGAGAGTGCACAGGAGTTCAACCCTGACCTTTCCAGAGCTGTAGAGACATCACGCTGAGGAGGTGGAGGGCAGCACTTACAAGTGGTTCTGATGGATGGGAGGGAGGCAAACCTGCCAACAGGTCTTCACCCTTCCACAGGCCCTTCTTCTGAATAGTAGCCTCAAGTTCTCAAGAAATTCTCAAGAAATGTAAATGCATTGTGCTACATTTTCTAGCCATGAATTGCACCACACCAGGGCAGTTTAGGAGATGGTGAAGCCACTGACCTTGCAGTTCTATGACCTCTTGATGTCTATAATTTCAGGTTGTTGGAATCTGCAGCAAAAATATTGTTCCAAATTCATTTAGCATTTGACCTAAATTGATCTAGCAGGAAGATTCAGCAGGCCTTTTTCCAATGCCCTGTTATATTCCAATGCCGTGTTATATTTTTTTCCGTTTCCATCAGGCTCATGGTATCTGGCTGAAGCAGGAGGGCTCAGAGGCAGGAGCACCAGGGTAGGTGTAGAAGAGCATAAGAGAGCAGGAAGGGTGAGTGGAAGCAAACAGAAAGTCCAACAGCATCCACAGTGATCAGGACATCATCAAGTGACTTCTTGTCACCACTGATCCTCCCTCTCTGTGGGCACCAGCCATGTGAAGACATCACCAGAAGCCATGCTGCTTGGATGAAGGCCGTTCAAGACAAATCTTTCATTATGTCAAGTGGGGTTATGATTGCACAAATAGGGTCGCAAGGAAGATCAAGCCACTTTTCCCATGGACCTCCAGATTATAGCACAGCTCAGAGAAAGAAAAGGAGCATTTTCATCAGTAAAGCAGAAGAGCTGTTGGGTGTGACAGCATGCCACTCACATTTCTCAAACTTTTTAGTTTGCCACATTCTGGGGTCTTTACTGCAGGCATTAAGTCGGTGACTTTATAAACATCTAAAAAGGAGAAGTTGAGGAAAGTACAAATGAGTTTCACCTCAGTTTTAATGACTATAATTTTCTCTCATAAAGGTAATTTCAGTAATTAATGGCTGCATTCTTCTATTGTTGCAGTATTTGGAGATGACACAAAATGAGCAAGTGTTTTTGTTTCAGTGACAATAGGAGAAGATTAGCTGGTTGAATGCTGATAGGAAATGTTTGGTGGGAGGAATAAGCAAGGAAGGACTGATAACAAATTTAGTGGTATTGTTTCTTCGCTGTATTATCTCTGTTTTACTGGAAGGGAACTGCAGCAAGAGCAATGATCTGATGGGATGCTGAAAATCCCTTTCTCCTCCAAGGAGCTTGGTGGTTTCAGTACCTGGACTGACACCTCAGGACAGCTACACCCATCACACAATACGCAAAAAGTGCTTTCTCAATTGGGAGCATGCCATGGGGCTGATTTAAAACGTCTTGGCTCAAATCTCAGTTCTTCCCAGATTTCACAACTGACCACTTAAACTCTCTCCTTGGGCACCATCGCATTAGTGAAGAGAGCAGTCTCTTCTTTCTAGCTTCCATGGAAGGTCCCCAGAAGGGCTTGTGGTCTCCCTGTGGTTTGAACCAAAACTTGGCCAATGGGAATCCCGGCACAGGTGAGTTTGTGGTTTTGTTTTATTTTGTTTTAATTTCAAATGAAATCTCCAATATAGTTTGATAGTAATAATAAGAATAATAATAACTATTAATATTAATAATAATAATCGTATGTATCAACTTCTTGGATTCCTGCCCAGTAATGCAGGAGTTATATACCCTATGGCAGCTAGCACTTCCCAAATGACGCTATCTGAAATAAGTTTCTGGTATCAAGCCATGATGGAACAGGAAGGTATCCCCTGTGCAGATGGCCTGGCTAGCACTGCTCACATGAGGACTGACTTCCTCTCTTCCACCATAGAGGTCTGTAGTTACAAAGTCTTAATGAGCAATTCAGAGGGTTATTTAGGTGAACAGCCAACTTGACAAGAGTTGCCTTCTGCGTTCAGCTGGCTGGAGACTTGCTAGATGTTTCCAATCTAAATTAACTTGTCTCCAAAGACTACCTCATGACTTTGCTTCTGAGGCTAGAGGGCAAGGAGATAATGAAATCCAGACTTCACCTGCAACCTTCCCAGAAAAAAACAATTATTTCGTACATACCTGGTCCCAGAATGGGGCCGGCAACTCACAGAGGTCCCTCTGGAAGCACAATGAGATTTTCTGCATTTAATATATTCACAACCACATTTCACCAGGGGAGGTTGAGTTTCACCTTATGACGGTGATTTTTTTCCCCTTTTTCCTTGCCAACTGATTTCTGTTTGTTCATCACCCTCCGCTCGTGCTTTGCCAAGGAGGGAGTATGTTCATGACTGTGTGTCATTTCTCTTCCCATTCTGGGACAAGGGATTTGACTCAATGTTTTTTGTGCCTTCCGCTGATGCCACTTATCTCCAATATCTTACACTGCCAAACTGCACCTGTCAGAAAGGTTACAGAAGCTTGCCCAGACACATGTGCCATGTTTTTGGCTCACTCTCCCCATCTTTTACTGCCATATGTTTGTTAGCTGCAGAACTGTGAAAGAGAAGCATTTGAGCACTGCTTTAGCAACAGACCTTTTCTCCCAGGGCTCAGAGACTAGACTCAGCCGGTGGCTAAGAAATCAACCGTGAGGAGTTCCCTGCCTTAAAAATACGTCCTCTGGTTTTGTTTTAAAAGTTTGAAATCTTAAAAAAATAAAAAAGTTTCCTAAATGAGGAGGCTGATCTATACTTTGCCTTCTGCAATGTGCTCCTTTCCTGTACATGGTAGTCCATGCAGCACAGCTGCTGGGATGGAAACTCATGAATGCCTGTGCAAAATCAACCTTTTTAATGCAAGCTGGTTTGAGCCAATAAGGCTGATCTTCCACCAATGCAGGCAGGACCATCATACATCCTGCTGGTGCCCAGCCACCTCCCTCTGATTCGTGGTATTCATCTATTAAGCAAAGAAAAGGATGCTTTCACACTAGCCTTTCATGTCTCTTTTTGCTGACCAATCCAGCCAGGGAGCATTTTTTTCAGCAACAATATTTTTGCAGCATGGGGGGGCCACAGTAACTCCATGGCATCCTAGCCATAGCAAATGTCATGAAACTGGGTTTGTGTTAGCTAATGAGAGGTCTTCCTGATGTTGGATACACTCCATTTCTGACTGGGCAACTCGTCCTCGCTCCCAACAGTGATCTGCCAGGGCTGCCCCTTCCCAGCACTCACAGCTGGCTGCTGTCATGGTGGGAAAATGCTCTCCAGTCCCATTTCACTCAGTACCACCTTGTTTGCTCTAGTCACAGGCCCTACTCTTCCTCTTCCAAGGCAGTAACTGAGCTCTACTCCTCCAAAAACACAAAGCAGCTGCACAGCCAAAACCTCCCTGGGGGTGCCAGTTCCCTACTCACTTGAAGAAGTGCTCTGCTCCTGCCTGCAGCGGGCTGTTGCTTCTCTACCTTCACACAATCCTTGGTCCCAGCTCTTTGTTTTGAGACTGACCAGATGGAAATCAGTCATGAATTGTGATATCTCCTGCTGAAGGTGGAGTTACACGAATCCAGGAACAGGATACTGGCTTGCACCAAGGGGGAATTTGAAGTGAGAGGAGTGGACCGCACATGTTCACTACACAGCTGATTTATCTCAATTCTTTTTTGCACCATATGAACTCCTTTCTGCTTTCCAGAGCTTGTTCTTCCCCTTGGACTTGTGAGGTTGGAAGATCATATTGGAAGGTGAAGATCATATTGAAGTCACTTATATACACTTTCCATCTGGCTTTCCGCTTCTGTTGTGTTTGCTCCATCCCTCTCAGGGGTGAGTCTGTGGCTTTCGTCTCGGTGATATCTCACCCCACAGAGACAAGGTCAGAGGCATTTCACAAAGGGATTTATTAAGAGTGCACCTCATCCGGTGTTTCAATACTGCCAGATCTGGGGTAGAGCACGTGTTTGGCAGCACCAGGGCATGAGGAAAGGAAAGCAGTGAAGAAGCTGTCACATGCCTATTTGTTAACAGCAGTGCTGGCTTACTTCTTTGCTTTCCTGACCTAGTTACTCCATCCTGCTCTGCGCCAACCTAGAAAAATATTTTGGACGGGGTCTCATGTTGAACTGCCAAATAAGGTCTGGCTCAGAACATCACCTTGGAGACTGCTAAGTGGGAAAAAAGAGGAGTGGGCCAGCACATGCAGGAGTGAAACGAAGGAGCAGGGATCTTTGGAGAGGAGAGAGAAAAGGCAGGAATTCCCTAATCCAGCATCCCTTCATGGACCACATACCATCAACAACCACCTGAGGAAGGTGCAAACATGATAAGTGGTACTAGTGTGTGATTTGGGTGGAGGGATACTGCCATTAACCCACTGTGCAGGACCAGGTGTAACTGCAAAGGCAACAGAACATATGGCCAGACTGATGCGAGAAAAGATCTGGTTTAAATAACCTATTATTTCCCTTTCCTTTTTCAAGACTATATATATGTGCAAAATCATCCTCCAGATCTGGTTTAGAGCACAGGGCTCTAAGAGTTCAGCCACTGCAACTGGGAGCAGGGAAGGATGGGCAATGTTGGCAGGGCAGTGAAGGGGTGAAGACAAATCTCAAGCCATTTCCATCCCCACAATATGATTGCAACTGTAGATGCCCAAGGCAGACATGGGAGAAAAAAAGTGTGGTTTAGCTCAAGCTTTTAAAAACAATTCTCCCACAAACAAAATATGCAAAAAAAACCCAAACAAACAAAAAAAAAAGGCATTCAATTGTGGGTTGAACCAAACCTGGAATAAACCCTTTGTTTCCTTGTTTCAGCTTTTTCTAAAAATAAAGGCTAACAGAGGTCAATTTTGAAACATCACTTCAAACCTCCAAAAAGGAAGTATTTTGTGCTGAAATTGGCAATCAAAAACCATTTCACATCCTCCAAAGAAAAATCCCAAACTCTTTGTCATGTGCTTTTAACCAAAATGTTTTGCTAAGTCCAGCCAGAATGAACAAGCATTTCTAGTCAGCCTGAATAGATTCTTTTTTTCCAGTGAGATAAAATACTCTACCAAATGTATGCATTTATTTATTATGCATTTTGGCCTATAAATAAAAATGCTGCTTTATGCCCACAAAATGCACAAGCTATCATTTAAAAAATGTTTATATTAACACTGGAAGTTAGGCGTACTGCCTAGCAGAGAAAATAATGTCAATTACCCACACAAATAGCTTTCCAAATCTCCCAGTGCCTGCTTTCTGCATGAGCAGTTAGATCCATAGAAATTAGAGATGGGAAAAGATCTTATTAACATATCTCATCTACCTCACTGCTAGCAAAGGTTTGTCCCCCACTGCGTGTTTTCTAGTTAGATTTGCCCAGACAGGATTTAAAATGATGGGGGTCTTTAGGGTAACCTGGATTTTTATATATATATATCTTCATTATCAAACAGAAATATTGAAATTCTTCAGTGGAAAACAGCGACTTGGAGTCTGGCTTCTGTATAAAAGTCTCTCACCTGTAGTCAACATGCAAGAACTGAGAGCAAGCACTCCTCTGGGCTCAGCTTTGCAGAGGTAATGTGCCCTGGAGATATTTTCATCACTCCTTGATGGCCTGGCAGCACTGTGACGGACAGGGGTGGAAGCTTGGTTAGACAGGGTTGCTCATCTTCCTCCAGCCTTTGGTCCCTCTGCACTGCGCTGGTACTGACAAAATGCATTTCTGGTGGGAGGCTGCGGAGCAGTTTCCATCCATGGGCTCTATGGCTGTGCCTAGCTGCTCTATTGCAGCCCAGATGGTTTTGTAGGCATTTGGGTGCTGTCTGTGAGATGCTGCTTCAGTGTGGCCTGGGCTCTGTGACCTGCTGTGTTCCCCAGCTGAGCTGTTCCCACAGTGCATTGGCCTCCATGGCAAGCAAAAATGTCCATAAAAAGGTACCCAACCTGCACCAGGGCATGGGCGGTCTTCAACATAAGGGCCGCATGCAGTTTCCTGGCGTCCCCAAGGGAACATCTAAGGTCTCCACTAACCATAGGTGCTGGAGCTCCTCTGCACTAAAAGGCACTTGCTAACATGGGCCAGGACAGCTTGAGGAGACTGCAAAGCTCTGTGAAGTCCCAAGTCAATCTCTTGTGTGCTGGGTCCTGAACTTGGGTCACAACAACCCCGTGCAATGCTACAGGCTTGGGGAAGAGTGGCTGGAAAGCTGCCTGGCAGAAAAGCACCTGGGGGTGTTGGCTGGCAGACAGCTGAATATAAGCCAGCAGTGTGCCCAGGTGGCCATGAAAGCCAACAGCATCCTGGCTTGTATTAGAAGTAGTGTGGCCAGCAGGACTAAGGAAATTATTGTCCACCTGTACTCGGCACTGGTGAGGCCGCACCTCTAATACTGTGTTCAGTTTTGGGCCCCTCACTACAAGAAAGACATTGAGGTGCTGGAGCATGTCCAGCTGGTGAAAGGTCTAGAGAACAAGTCTTACGAGGAGCGGCTCAGGGAACTGGGGTTGTTTAGCCTGGAGAAAAGGAGGCTTAGGGGAGACCTTATCACTCTCTACAGCTGCTTGAAAAGAGATTGTAGCAAGGTGGGGGCCAGTTTCTTCTCCCAAGTAACAAGCGATAGGACAAGAGGAAATGGCCTCAAGTTGCACCAGGGGAGGTTTAGATTTCGTATAATGAAAAATTTCTTCACCAAAAGGGTTGTCAAGCACTGGAACAGGCTGCCCAGGGAAGTGGTTGAGTCCCCATTGCTGGTGGTATTTAAAAGATATGTAGATGTGGTGCTTAGAGAGATGGTTTAGTGGTGGACTTGGCAGTGCTAGGTTTACGGTTGCACCTGATGATCTTAAAGGTCTTTTCCAACTTAAATGATTCTATGATTCTCGGGCTACTTGTGTAGTTGCTCAGTAAAAGAGGACAACGCATCTTTGTGGCAACCTTCAGCAGCTCCATGAGTTAGTTTCTGGTGTAACTCCCTTGCTGACACTCAGCTTAGAGCAGGGGAGCTTTAAACATATGGAAGTATGGTCGCTGCTGAGACTGGACTTGCAGGAAGGTCCAAAGTCTGGGATGTGGCTGCAGCAGCTGCTGATGGCTATGCCATACTGCATGGGGCACTAATTCTGCAGACCCAGATGGACACAACCTGCTGCTTCTAGCAGCCCTGTTCCTTTTCCACCTTGGAGTAGCCCTGCCATCCCTGCAAGCAAAACACTGCAGATTGCAATGCTTTAGAGGAAAAAAAAAAAACAAAACCACAAGATGATGGTGCAGTCTCCAGTCCTGGGACTTTCTCATCTGAGGTCACTTCGATGGGTGCCAAGTGGAGAAGAGGGGAAATGTGCTAAAGCTTTGTTTACCCGCCAGCTCTCTCCAGGATCTCAGCAATCAGCTTTTGAATTTGATAGCAACTGCATGCCTGTGGCTCACATCCAGCCAAAACAACTTTGACAGTGAAACCCTGTCATATTCTTTTTAAAGGTCACCATAAGTGAGCTGGGCTCCTTCTATCAACTTATCAGTTCTTTACTTAAACCAGCTTAAAGAGAAACTTCCCATGGTGAATTATAGTTTAACAGCATGTTATTCTGTGATAAGCACAATCCATGGGGCCCGAGACACACTCTGCTCCCGAAATCCCAGATAACAACACACCTCTTTGGTGAGGCATGAAGTTATCTGCCATAATCATAATGCACCTTCTCCTCCATCTAGACACTGGACACATAAGCAACAGCAACTGCTGGGGCAAGTAAGATTTCCTGGGCACGATTTCTACTTTTGGCCAAAAAATTTAGGTAATTCATTGCTGCTTTTAGGCAGAGGTATCTGTGTATCTTTCAAAGCCTCTCTTGTTATGTCGGTCGAGATGATGCTCTGATTTGTCTGTGTGTACCCCACTCCATGTCCCGCAAGTTCAGCATTAACACACGTCACGTATGGGTCATCTCTGCTATCCCACAGACCAGGAGTGGGTCAGTTCAGCTGTTAACAGCAGTAAACTCCTGGCAGACTTAAACTATCCTGGAAGCTGATCTTCGAAGCTGCTGTTTTCAATGGCTGCAGACATTGCCAAACTGGAACAATTCAACCTGAAATTTTTTGGCATAGTGGATCTTGCAAAGCTTTAATTGATATATGGCAGATATCTCTGGTTAGAGAAGGTTCATGGTGTTAAAAATAAAATGTTAACAACAATGATCCTTCCTGCATGGTGTGGGTAGGAATTCCCAGAGTGCTTTTTCGGGGAAGCAGGAAACTGGGTTGCACCAGTACCAATGGTGAAAATGCTTTGAAAACATCTAGACTTGCTTTGCTGCCGGCTCTCAGTGCAATGTAAACAGCTGACTTCAGACAGAGACGGATCTGCTACTCAGAAAGTGAACTGTCTCTTACCCTTCCCTCCCACTCCTGTCCCCAGGGCATCTCAGTGCCAGCCAGAAATGACAGAACAGATTTCCAAGCCACAGAAAAGCCCCAAAAGCACATCAGTAATGTAAGCAAGATGGTGACTTGCACCCAGCTCAGAACAGAGGGCTGATCCATCACTCCCCAAAGGGAGAACAGCCTTCTCTGCTTCTCTCTGCTGCTAAATCTGGGTCCCCACAAGCAGTACCCTCATAGGAGGGTGAAGTTTGGTAAAACCACTTTTGATATCGTTTGTTCTCGATGGACCACATGTGCATAGTGGTTGGGAGGGTGATGGGAAGTTCCCCCCTTTTCCTTATTGCATTGCTGGAAATCCTCTAGGACACAACCCCACGGTTCAGGCAACCAGCTATGTCCTCTTCCCAGACATCAGGCTTTTCACACAGGAAGGGTTTTGTGCCTTCAGGTGTATAAAGGCATCACGAAGACCTTGTCCATGCCAGGAGGTGTTTCATCCTGGAGACATAAGAACTGACTGGCTGTCCATAGTTCATTTTCAGGACCGCTGCCAGCTGGGTTGTGTGTCAGTGTGAGACCCTCCAATTACAAGGTTTGTGCAGCTGAAAATCATACCTGATCACAGAGATGCCTTCTGCTCCAGGTAGAACCTCAAAAGCACGGTGTCAGAGCAGTGGCATGCCTGATAGAGATTAAGTGGGATCTTTTGCCAGTCCAGTAAGCCCAAACCCAACCTCTACAAGAAAGGGGCAACAACACAGTTTCAGGGAGGAAAGAGTTTGTCAGGTTCTTCACAACTTCAGCTGAAGCTTGCTGCTTCCCCCTGTCTTTTGCAAGTGTATGTCAAAAGCCATTCTCAGATCTCACGCAATCCGTATCAGTTTAGACTAATGCTGCTAGTCTTAATAACATCATTCTAAATTTGAATTCAGTGCAAGCAAGTCCTGCACTGAGGCATGTCCTGCCTCTCCTTCTTGGATGGGGCTGGCTGGGAGTGCAGAAAACCCACTCTGCCAGTGGTATTCCTCTCAGCCTTTCTGAAACCGTCTCACCAACACTCACAAAATTACAAGTTTTCTATGAAAAGACTCTTTGTGCCAGTGTCACTGGCTAGTTCTCTGTTAAAGAGATGCAGATTTCCACCATGCTGGTGTAAGTATGGAGCAATTGTACTGGTCCAGATTTTTGCAGATGCAGTGGAGGTAGAATTCTTCCCTTCACTGGTTTGGCTGGACCTCAACTGATCTGCACTCGGTCCATAACATGCACAGCCTATTGGAAGTATCATTTGGCTTATTCCATAATACACATATCATTACCCTTCACAGTTCTACAGACTGCTGCTCACGTTCCTATATTACCCAGCCCTGCACAATGCTGCACCAGAAGTTCGTATCATAACTGACCTTCACTACAGGGAACATTACACTCCTGTCAAATAAGTCATCTGTTCTTAAAGCTTTTGTTACCAATATATGGTGCAAGAGTGATTGACAGAAAGCTGGACTCCTTTCCTGGACTCTTCATATGGTTGCAGCACGCTTCATCTCCCGCTGTCAAGGAGCATCTCTGGGGCCAAAGGACTGTTCGCTCTCTAGGAGCATTTAGTTCTTAACCTTGCTGTAGACAAAGAGCCATAAGGCTTTAATTGCTTTGTCAGAAGGAGTGTTCTGGTTTGAGGTAAAACAGGACTGATTTTGTTCAGTAACTTTGCTTCTTAGCTGGGTCTCTTCTAACTACTGAAATTAACAGCATATTGTGCAGACAATGTTCACTCTCAGTTATAAGACCTACGTTTATAGCTGATGCCCAGGCATGGTATGCAGACAGGCTTTTGCTTATACTTATTGCTATAACAACCAAGGGCAGCAAACTTAGTTATTTGCCCCGTTGGAGGGTCAGAAGCGGAAAAGGGCAGTGGGTCCCACCTGCGGGGAGGAGCAGACAGGACAGGTGACCCAAAACTGACCAACAGGGTATTCTATCCCATCTGCCTCATGCTCCGTATAAAAGCTGAGGGATCAAAGGGTCAGCTGTCTCTCTTTTTCTTCAATGGCCGATGTCTGAGGAGGACTCTCTCTGTTTGTCTGCCTTTGATCCCAGTCCTGAATCCAGATCCAGAATCCAGTTCCCGTCTGTCACCGAGTCCAGTCTGGGACTTCTCCAGTGCCAGCCGGTGTCGTGATTGTCATCGTGGGAGCCTGATATGGTTTTGTATATATGTTGTTATTTCCTTTTTATTTTATTATTAATATTGCATTAAAGTAGTTTAGTTCCTTCTAAACTCATAAGTCTCGTTTTCCCTCCTCTGCCTCCCTCTTTGAAGTGGGGCAGAGGGGAGTATCTGTCGGTCCCATCTGGGGTCCCCCACGTCCCCAGTAGCCAATTTGGCCTAAACCGCAATGAGGATGTTGGATCACCAGGGAGCAGAACCTGTGTAGATCTGATAACCATGATATTAAAACAAACAAACAAACAAAAAAAAACACAAAAAACCAACCAAACAAAAAACAAAACAAAACAAAACAAAACCAAAAAAACTCACCCCAAATCTGGCTTACAGAATCACAGAATAGTCAGGGTTGGAAGGGACCTCTGGAGATCATCTAGTCCAACCCCCATGCCAGAGCAGGGTCACCTACAACAGGTTGCACAGGACAACGTCCAGGCGGGTTTTGAATGTCTCCAAAGTGGGAGACTCCACAACCTCTCTGGGCAGCCTGTTCCAGTGCTCCACTACCCTCAAAGTAAANAATCCCCTAATCATCTTTGTAGCCCTTTGCTGGACCCTCTCCAGCAGATCCCTGTCTTTCTTGAACTGGGGAGCCCAGAACTGGACGCAGTACTCCAGATGCAGCCTCACCAGGGCAGAGTAGAAGGGGAGGATGACCTCCCTCGACCTGCTGGCCACACTCTTTTTGATGCACCCCAGGATGCCATTGGCCCTCTTGGCCGCCAGGGCACATTGCTGGCTCATGGTCATCCTGTTTTCCACCAGGACTCCCAGGTCCCTTTCCACAGAGCTGCTCTCCAGGAGGTCAGCCCCCAACCTGTACTGATGAATGGGGTTATTCCTCCCCAGAACTCCAGCTCTCCTGCCTTGATCCTAAGTCCTCGTAGCGTAGAAGCACAGAATCACAGAATTACAGAATGGTAGGGGTTGAAAGGGAGATCATCTAGTCCAAATCCCTGCCAGAGCAGGGTCACCTACAGCAGGTTGCACAGGATGGCGTCCAGGTGGGTTTTGAATGTCTCCAGAGTCAGAGACTCCACCACCTCTCTGGGCAGCCTGTTCCAGTGCTCTGTCACCCTCAAAGTAAAGATCCTCCTCATGTTTAGATGGAACTTCTTATGTTCAAGTTTGCGGGCACCATCAGTGCCCACTCAGCAAGGACAATATGTATCCCTTCCTCCACATCACAGGCTTGGCTTAACCATGATCCAGCTCTTCTCAGAGGAATTAAAAGCCTGAACAGCTCCTGTACTTCAGAGACAGAAATAAATACAGCAGATCTAATCCCAGGACCTATTCCAAGCTTCCTTTGTTACTTCTCTGCTGGGAAACCTCGGGGAAGTCAGTTCTTTCCGCTTCTCCCCTCAGCACCTACTCTGACACAGAGAAACCCTGGTTTAGGTTTTGGGGCTCTTCTGTAGGTAAATGATGACTCCCAGGCCCCTCAACAATGCTGATGAATTTAGCATGACCCTGAGGAATGAAACATACAGAGATTCAGGGATTTATTCAGAGACAGAGCAGATGTTGCAACCAGCTGCCCTTGACTCAAAACTGGCATCTCCTCTACAAGGTCACTTTTGTCCCCCTGAATGTTTCTGAATACCCCATGTCCCTCTGACACTGTAGCAAGGCTGGAGAAGCAAGTGTGTCTCTTCCCACCTGCCGATCATCTTTGCCTAACATCTCACTTATTAACCATTGTTTATATTCCCTCCAGTTAATTCCTATCCCTCACTTGGTTTCACTTTTTAATTCTCTTCTTCCTTTGTAATAACATATGGTCTTACTAATTGGTCAAGGAACTCAGGGATAGGAGCAATTTTTTTTTTAATAATTCATTTTATTGTTGCTCTTTGTTTCCTATTCTTTTGCTGTACTGCCTCTCTGATGTAACCCAGGACTAGATTTTCTTATTTCCAATCCCCTGCTTGCAGCCAATTTTCATAAGTCTGAGAAGAAAAATTGAAAGAGTAATAATAATAACAGTAATAATAACAACAGTGGATAAAGATGAAACTGTAGCAGCCTGAAGGTAGACAACTGATCATTAATACTAACTAACACTGAGAGCTGATGTCGTGCCATGGACTGATCCAGAGGTTCATAAACATTAACATGCTCCATTGGAGTCTGGAGGAGTCTTTTTAAAGGCCTCCAAATTTTAGGCACCCAAAGTCTTCTGCAATAGTTGAGTCCCCCAAGACCTGATGGGAGAGATTTGGGCCAGCATCCAAGTATCTGCTTCAAGACATGGAAACTGGAAACCAGGGACTTGGCCCATGAGCTTGCCATTGGGCTTCACACAGTAGAGGAAAACTGGTGACCTCCAACCACCCGGTCCTTCTCCAATGCATCATCTTCCTTCAAAACATCTTCTAAATGTTTGCACTGACCCACAGGTCGAGAGACAAACCTCTGGCATGGAAATGTTTGCCATCAACTCACAAATGGAGTGGGACCCAGACCCAGGAGGCTTCTCACATCTGACCACGGTGCAGAATAAACCTGTCCACAGATACTTCCAGATGCAGCACCTTGAAATGCCTTTCTGCAGCTGTGTTTGAGTGTTGTTGGACATCCTTTTCCCTGCTTCTTCCTGAAAGAGCTACTAACAGGGTTAATACCCAGGTGGAAAGAAGCCTGGAAACATTTCTGAGAAAATCACAGGTACCTCTGCTTTTTATGGCTTCTGTTATTATGCCCATTATTCTGTTCAAATGTGGTTATTGGCTCATTAGTATTTAAATCAGCTGATAATATGTGGAGAGATATTCCTTCTGACACAGGCTTTACAGCTGGTCTCTGTAGTGTGGAGGTTATAATGGTGCCAGTTGATGCCATTTATGTCAAACAAGCTTTGATTTTTAGCCTGCAGTAGTGATAGAGCAGGGCCATGCAATTTGGTAAGATTAGCATTTTGCCATCCACAAAGGGAGGATTACGAAGCTTATTGTGGACTGTGAAAATGAGTTGCGAGGGAGCAACGCGCGGCTGTTTGCTTTCTTTATGGACAATATAGCCCTGTGGCAGTGTCGAGGGAGGAGCAGAGGGGATGTGTTTTAAGCAGTTTTGATGGCTGCAGAGTCCCGGCCACTGCCACTTTGTGGGCTGGATAATGAGCCAAATCTCACAATTCACATGGAAAAAGGGGGTTAGGCACAGGATGGGGACAGGAGAGCAGTAAGTGGAGAGACAAGCTTGTTTAGAAAAGGAAGGACGAGAGCTGGGGCAGACAGAGAAGGTGGTTGTCTTCTCCCTTGCCACACATACGTACCCTCTATTTAGTCACTGGCTTTGGCCATTTGCAAGGAGAAAAGAAAATAGCCCAATTACAGACTTCTGTTGTCCTTGGAGATCTTGCTTGTGATTTTGCCACCTTTTGTGTGGAGCTGGGAACTTTCAGGCCTTTGCTTTGGAAATAAAAATTTAGCCTAGTTTTCTCTACCTGGCAGATACTTACAGGCCCAGGTGGATTCTTATTTAAACAATGAAGGCACACACGTGTATTGGAGGTACATAAATGTAGAGATGAGATGTCTGGTTCTGCACAAGTGTGTCACACACATGGTTTAGCATGAGGATCCTTCTGGGCAAGGTGGGCACTCTGTAGACTTTGGCTGGGGGACATCTCTGGTTGAGTGCCACAACTCCAGATCCTATATTCATGGTGCACTAAAGGCGTTCGGTAGTGCTCCCTATCTATTCCTATCCCCCAATCAAACAAAGGACTTGGGGGTTTACCTCGTTTCCAGCAGGACTTTTGACCCAGGAGCCCCAAATGTCCTGAAACCAGATGACATAAAAATGCTGGAAGTCACCTCAGAACTGGAGATCCTCATGGGTCCTCACTGAGAGGAATACATCAAAGAGCACAAGCTCTCCTGTACCCTCTGACATGCATCAGGGTTGTTCCCGCATGTAGGGACAGCCACTGGAACTAATTGGATTTGGGACTCCTTGGGTTAGGAATCAAGAATTGCCTTCGGCAGTGTTGGTGTCCCTCATGAAGGCCACTCAGATGATGAACCACTTGTGCACAGGAGCTTGGGCATGTTCTTCGCAATTTTTCCATTGCCAGTGGGAGAGAAGCAGTGACAGATAGTGCTAAAGAGCTCTAATTTCATCCAGCTTCTACCCAACATTTCTAGCATGCATTTCCTCTCCCACACTAGGGAGGTAAAGCATCTCTTCCTACACCATGCATAGGGCTGAGGGTGAAAAACCAACAAAACCAACACCACCCCCGGTGTTGGAGGAAGGTTTCCTCTCTCTCCAGTGTTATTTCCTGCAGGGGATGTTTCTACCTGGGAAGGAGCCAGGATCCCAGATTGAACTACCTACCTGCCTCTCCAGCCATTAGCTGTAAGTGCTTTAACAGGCTCCCTAAAAGGAGCACACATGTTCTCAGATTCCTCATCTCTCCCAGCTGGGGAAAAGAGATGTGTGTGTGTGTGTAGGGCTAACAGTGGAAAACTCCTCTGTTTTTTTCTCCATGAAGGAAAAAAGAAAACCAGGAACAGCAACAGCAAAATATTAGCAAAAAAAAAAAAAAGCAAAAAAAACCAACCACAAACCCTCTATGCAATTCTTCATTTCAAAACACAAGTTCATTCTTTTCTTGTGCAGCTTTCACTGTGATAACACAACTTCATTTCACCTGTCCCAGGACAGTGAGGAGCAGCAGTCTGAATGAGCTATCTCCTCCCCCCCAAAAAACACCACTAATAAAATTAGTATTAAGGAAAGAGGACTATTTTGTTGCTTCCATCAGAGCCTGGAGGCATTGTGCTTTTCCAGGCCTTGATAGCAGAGAACTGTGCTGCTGTGGTCACAGAGCCACTTGCACATCTTCATTTTATTCATGCAGGGAATGCAGCTGTCACAACTAATTACAACCATGGTGGAGGAGGTGGTGTCCCATCATTAAAAACACTTCTGGAAAGAGTTTCCATGCCAGGAAGGATGGTCAGGTGTCTGGGTATCTACCTAAGGATTTGAAAACAGATGTTCATGTCCCAGCCATGCTAGACCTTTCTTGGGCTACTTTGGCCAAGCCAGGTGCAGACTACCAATGGTGCTGAGCAATGCAACTCCTCTTGACAATCTGGGCTGTGGCCCCACAGCATCTTACTTACCTGTTTGTGAAACAGAGAGGGTGGTCCTCTGGTCTCCCAGGGCAGGAGATTTCCCATTTTCTGCCAAGAAATTGTGGCATCCCATCCTCTACCTCTCTCACAGTTTGGTGGCCCTGCCCCAGGGGACATAAAGGTCAGCAGGGACTGCGGTGGGAAAAAGCAAGACCAAAGGGATGATCCATTTCTTCTCTTGCACTTGAAGCCTGACCAAAGAAGGGGTGGCACAGGGAGCAGTCCTCAACTCTTGGAGATGTGTGAAAGGGAAACAAGCACAGCCTCTTCCAAGCACCCTCCCTGCTTTGAACAGAAGAGCAAACACATCGCAGCCCCAGAGCAGCAGAAGGATGGTAGCAACCTCGCACATTCAGCAGCTGTTTTTCCTGAGGCTGGAAGGCAGCTATCAATCAAAATTAACACTGCATGAATGCCTGCAGTAAGGGTTTTTCACTGCCGAACAATAACAGGATGGGAAATGAGAAAACTTAGCTGGAGAGAACAGCCTCATGTAGGGCATGAGGGCAACGGGGGATTTTCACCTCTCTTCTTAGTCGACGTCTGGGAACATCTGTGTTTAAAGCCTTGCTCTGCCACAGGTTTACTGTATTAGCATGGACCAGTCTTACAGATAAGACTGAGGTCTTGTAGCTTCTGTTCCAGAGCATGACACCCATATGCTATGGGAATGTGGAATATTTGTCCATCCATGTCACAGAGATAGATGGGAACAGGTCTTGTGGAGAGGTCTTCTGAGTGCAGATGTGCCCATGCCCCTTCTCTCCTGCTTCCTGGCTCCAGCTTGAGACAATAGTTGGGTACCTTATTCCAGTTCAGATGTAGTTTGTCCTGCAAGGGAGACCTGCACCCTGAGGTGGGGCCACCGTTTCCGCTGTCCTCTCAGCATGAGTACACATTGCTCCCTATCTACCCTATCAAGCAACCAGCATGCACACACAGGACTTTTTGCTTTAGCAGACTTTGCACTGCTTGCTCCTCCTTGGGACCAGCACATCTCGGAGGCCCTTACTGACCTCCCCTGTGGGCAGCCACCCCATGCCAACCTGAATTTGGGGACAAACTGCTCTGCCAAACAAGGGGATGAGGGGAAACTATTTCCCTCATGAGGGAGCTGAAGCTGGGTCACGATTTATGCTCTTGCATTATTGTTAAAAAAAAAAAAGAGACAGTGTTTCCACCAAGAAATAGACCCTATCCTCCTTTTCCACAGTGGGTCTGGTGCCATGCCCTCTTCTCTGGGGCATTGCAAGGGTCACATCATTCAGGGTCTGGCTGACTCTGGACCCACCAAAAGTGGCCCTAGAGAAAGAAAATGGGGGTCTCACAAGGTGACCGATGTGAGAAGTGTTGGCTGGCTTCACTGAAGTTCCTTGCAGAGATGTTCCTCACCTTCTCACTATCACCAGATTAATGCTGTAATGAGCATACATCGTCCTCAAGGTGCCATGAAACCTATGTGAACCCAAGCAGAGGCTGCAGGGATGTTCTCATGGGAGCTGTGCTGTTTTGCTGTGATAGGGAGGGGACAGACATCTCTGATACTTTGGCCTGCATGGAAAAGCAGAGTAAGAGAGTTCCCCTGTGTTCTGTTCTTCAGACTAATGCATGAGTCTGAATCTCCTCTTTTTTTCCATTTTAATCTGGCAATTTTTTTCCCCTTCTGAACTCAGCAGAACATGTTCCCCTCTTCACTTCGGGGCAGGATCTCAGCCCAACATTTCAAAGCTCTTTCCTCTCTCTGGACAGAGCCTTAGCAAACAATATTGATGATCTAAGTTTCTCTCCAAACGAGAGAGTGATATGCTCCCTGGTGCTCTTGTGTATGGTGTGAAAGCGATCCCTGCAGAGAAGAGTTTGCAAATGAGAAGTGACAGGGACTTCCCACGATGGCATCGCTTTCCTAATTGCCTTTGGCAGCATGGGCAGCAGTCCCCTCTTCTGCTTCACCTACTTATTCTGCTAGAACAGATGTGGCCCCACAGTCTTCCCATTTCCAGGGCTGAAGAAGGCCAGCAGTATTTTGGGGTTTGAGACAGAGTTTTGTGAATATGAAGTTTTCCCCCATAAAACCCAAACCTGGTGTAGTTCATCTTGCTGTCCCCTGCACAACAAAGTGGACCCCCCCATCCAGGTCACTGTTGGGTGATGTCCTCCATCATCCCTACTCCTTCCACCTTATCCCGTTGGGCTGTCTAGTCAAACCATGTTGTGCATGATGTGAAAGGCACATATCAAGTATGATAACAGAGATTTGGATGGGCAAAATGAATGGCTTAGAAAGTGTTTTCACATCTCACTATGAGACTGAGTGGGCCTCCATCACCAGGTAGCAGACGCCTTCTTTCTGCAATGGATGGAGGCAGTTCTGGTTACACAAAGGATAGAGGTTACCACCACAGACCATGGAGCACCCTCCTAAGAAGCCCCGTAAGTGAATCACCGTGTCCCTGCAGAGTGGAACATCACTACATCAGTCAAAATGAAAAAAAAAAAAAAAAAAAAAAAAAAAACACAAACAACACGCCTAAAGCAAATCAGCTTTCAGACTGAAAACCTATGCATTTTCATAAGAAAGGCTCCTGCTTCTCCTAATTCCTTGTGATTCTATTTGCAGCCTTTTCTATGCTGTGGGAAATAAGCTGTTCCATTTTAATTGGGAGAATTTCAGCAATATCTTGTTTAAATGCATTTTGGGCCCACCCAGAATAAAACCCAAAGAATAGAACAAAATTAAAAATGCAGCATTATCCCTGCCCCTCCCTTCAAATCAGAGAAAAAAGTAATTTCTCGATGCAGAGTGATAAGATATTAATTTTTTCCTATCTCAAAGGAAAGGTTTCAGTTTGCTGCTTCTCCCCCCTCCCCCTTTTTTTTTTTTTACTTCTAGAGTAATCAATACATTTTGCTAAGTTTTGAAATGGGGCTGCACTGGAAAATGAAAAATCAAAATATTCCATGTGACAAAATTATTAAAATTGAACTGCTATGACTGTTCTACAGCAGAATAATTTTAAAAAGCAACCCCCCCCAAAAAAAAATCGTGTAAGTGGCTTCTGACCAAATCACTGGAAAATTAGTTCACTGAGAGTTTCACTCAAGCCAAATCTGCATTTTCCAGCATAATGAACTATTTGACCAAACATCATTTCATGTGTTAGAGTGGCCTCTCTGCTACATATCAATATGAAAGCTTTAAGAAAGAGCATGCCCAGCTGGATGCACTGCTAATGGGTCAATTCGCTGCTCATTTTCCATTATCATATGGTATGGGAGACAAGCTTCTCCGTGTTAACTGGGAACCCTGCAGGGACAATGGGTTTCAACGGGTTTTATTCCCCCCACCAACCCTGAATTTGCCTTTGCCTCCTGTTGTTCCAGGAAAGATTTCTGAGCTCACATTGTGTGTGCTTATGTGCCCACAGGAGTGCGTGGTAGAGAGTGTTAGTGCATCAGGTCTGAAGGTCTGCAACCTCACTTAACCTCGCAACCAGCTCCATCCATGGCCCACCATGTTGCAGCATCCAAGACCTTTTGTGCAATCAACTCCTTGCTGCATGGAGAAAATGAAATAGCTGTGGCCATGGAGATTTTTCCCATAAAAGGGCCAGGGAGCACACCGCAGACTTGATGGGCCTGGGGACAGGAGGTGAGATGCGGCCCAGAGGGAGGGACGGTGGGGCAGAGCTGCAGAGCAGGGTAGGAGGCTCCCCTTCAAGGAGGCCTCAGGAGCCTCCAGTCTCTCACCCAGAGCAGGCGGGGTGGGTGAGATGCAGTAAATGAGCTCAGTTGCCAACAAGCAGGAGCTTTTGATTGCCCACATTTGTACAGAAATATAAAGTGGATAAAGTAATGGGTATTTACTCTTCGCTGATTGTGTACACAACAGAATTGTGTTTCTTTTAATGAGAGCTCTATTCTAATTGCAGTCATTACCAAAGTGAGAGTTTAAGCTCAACACCATCTTTCTATTACCTCTGTGTATGATGTGCTGCATTTCTGGTCCGCTCTCTTACATATTCCCCTCCTCTGACATGATCTGAGCCACGGTCCAGACAACCCTTCCTCAAATGACTTTTTGGCATCCCCTCTGAAGTCTCCCCAGAGCCAGACATGTTAACAGCTCTGCAGGATCCAAAAGATCCTGGTGACGTTTCATTAATGGAGCTCATCTACCCACGGATCCAATTTTGTCTGCTCATCAATGCAGTCGGCATGTCGTGTGAACAGCATATGCCACAGCAGATGGCACGGGCTCAATTCTAGCGAACAGCTCTGGAGTGAAATCATTCATCTGCTCTCCCCTGCTTTGGATAGACCAGGGGTGTTGCTGGGCAAGAGGTTTGAGCTGAAACAGGAGAAGAAGCAATGATGGAAAATTAGCTGAACTCTGGGTCAGTATCTCCATCATCTGGACCCTGTGAAGGCCGAGCAGCCCCTGATTTTGCTCTGCAGCAGGTCATCAGCTGCTGCGCTGCTCCCATCAGCCATCAACAATGCCTTTTCTCCTGGTCAGCCCCACAGAGGAGGATCTTGAGGGCTCATGTAGGAGATGGGGAGGGATCTAAACCCCAGCACTGGACATAACAAGCAGTTGTGGGCATCTCAAGGTGCTTTTGTGTTGCGCCTTGTAACCTATTGTGTTGCCTCCCTTACTAGCTAATCTCTGTTCCTGCCTGCCTGTGCCATGTTGTCTGGTTGCTCATTGGTGCTTGGGTTGTGCTTTCTCCTTACTCTGCCTATGTTACCCTTCCTGCAGAATTAAAGACTCCCTGACCATGAGCCCTACCTGAAAGCGGACGTTTCAAGACATCCCAGTTTCTCTCCCTCTTCTGCTTGCTGACTTGGGTACCTGTGGGATAGTTTGGGCTTATCGTTGCTCCACACTAGAGCTTTAAATGCAAGCACAGTCTTGTCCAAAGTCCCAACAGCAGTCATGTGCCCTTGATAATCTGGCTTTGTTGGTCAGTGGGAAAAAAGTTCAGGAGATGGACTTTGAAAACAAACTAATCAGTAAAATGGACTGGGCCATTGAATGCTGTAAGTGTCCTCCTTGGGTGACTGTGTGTGGCTTGGTCCAACCACTGCCTAACATCCAAAGTCATTGTCTGAATAGTGTCTGGCATATGTAATACCTTTTTGGTGTAGCCACTGATGACCTGCCTCTGAGCACCTCAGAGCTTCCTCAGCCTTCGTTTTCAGCAGTGCTTTGCTTCCAGTGCTGAAGAGTTAAGCTGGTTTGGGCTGCATACCTTCATATTATCATACTGGGCTTTCTGCTTTCCCAAGTGTATGGTCTTCATTTGGAATGAGTTTCCCAAGCAAAGTTTTCCCATGAACTTTCTCCAGTCATCCATTGATTAAAGAGCTTGGTCACAGCTCCTGCTCAGCCCTCCAAGTGTTTCCTGCACTAGAGTCTGCGTGTGCTCCATCCCTAACAGGCATGTGCAGGGCCACATGAAGCACAAACTTAGCCCTACTAATCCCTATTCCATTTTCCACTATGGCTGATGTGTCTTCATGTCACTTGATAGTGGGAGAGATTAGCTCAATTCCTGAAACCATTATAGCTGCAATAGCATGGCATTTGGACCCATCCCATCCTGCATATTAGTTGGGTCAATTAATTTGTAGGCATTTCCATGCTCCTGGTTTAAGTCTCTGTCCCAGCAACCTCCGTACCTCTGCACTCTGCAAAGAGCAAAGACAAGCCTGGTTTGGTACAAGGTTTTCCTCAAATTCCACTTGTCCCTTCTTCACTTGCCCCTTCTTCACTTGCATACTGCAGGAGATTGCACCACCTCTTACACCCTGAGTTGGAACCTCCATGTGTCAGCTGAGAGAGGCATAAGGATCTTGCTTCTAGAGCAAAGCCTACAGCAAAGGAAAACATAGCCCTTGAGTGAGGTCTGTAGATAAATTTTTATCTGGTTCCTGGGGTTTGTAGATCAGATCATTAACATTCTCTGTCATCCTGGTCAAAGATTTGGATGGTGATCAGACAATAGTTCAATGCATTCAATCTACAATGCAACTACATTTTTATAAATTGTGACCCTTGAGGCAGGACCTGCCACCTGTCTGCTGAGATCCAGCAGCTGACCTAATCTCAGCCATGGATGGATGTGCTGCAGCTGAGTAGGTGGCAGTGTAGTAAAATATAATCTATGTTAATTGTCCAGCTAGACCCTTTCTGTCTGACCTCAGCAAATAGTGGGAACCAGATGCCTCCATTTCCCTTTTGGTATAATAGAGGTCTTATTTCTGGCCTCATGAAAATGCTGCAGAGCCTTGGAAAGTCCTTTGGCTTCCCTCCCACCAACCTGGCAGGAAAATAAGAGAAGTAAGGCTCTTTGGGGGAAGGGGATAGTGAACAAAAGCAAAATGTTATGTACCCTCATCTGCCCCCATGCTGAGCTGGGTTGAGAACAGCTCCAAACAAGCTTCACCCAGCTCTGACTGCAACTGAAAGACCATCACTGACTGCAACCACTAATAAAAAAAAAATCATCCATAATCCCCAATGACAAATTCCAGAGACAGTCAAATTCCTTTATGAGGATGATACAAGAGCTTTTATGTTCACACTACCTTATTTTAACCGGCTCCCTGTAGTGTTATATGCATCCTAAGAAACAATTTACTATGTATCTCCCTCTGTCTCCAGGAAAATTAGGAACAAAATAACTTCTAAATATCCTTCCACAGCCATAGCTGTTGTTTTTTCAGTAAACATTTGCTTAGTGGCATTCAGGGATCCAATCCTTGCAGAAGGGCCAAAGCATCCAAACATCGCTGAGGAGATAAGTGGGTTTTTTTGGTCCTTTCCTGGGAATAAAGGCTGAATGGCTCATTTTCTTTGTGGTAGAAAAGGGTACAGAGTCTCCTGAGCGTGCTGGCTACAGCAAGGATTACGTGAGGCTTTTGCTTTACTTTTCTTAAGTGACTTCCATCAGCAGAAGTGAAGAGTCTCTGGCTTAAAGGGAGAAGCCAATTGCTCCTGCAATGGGATGATCACTGGCAGAGAACCCTCCCACACCTTTTTCCCAGAATATGATTTTTGGGGGTATTTTGGGGGTGTTTTTTTCTTAAACACGTGTGGTATATTACCTGTTCCTTGAGACGGGGGAAAGCATCTGTCATTCATCTCAGTGGCCAGTCCAACCCAAACCACGACAAACAGAGGAGTTAATGTCACCTGAAACAATAACAGTGGGACTTAATCAAACACTTGATAAAAAACTTGTGCTTGGTCAAACACTGGAACAGGCTTCCTAGAGAGGTGGACGATGCCCCAAGCCTGTCAGTGTTTAAGAGGCATTTTCAATGCCCTTAACAACGTGCTTTAACTTCTGGTCAGCCCTGAAGTGGTCAGGCAGTCAGACTAGATGATCATTGTAAGTCCCTGCCAGTTGAAAATATTCTATTCTATTCTATTCTATTCTATTCTATTCTATTCTATTCTATTCTATTCTATTCTATTCTATTCTATTCTATTCTATCCTATCCTACCCTATCCTACCCTATCCTACCCTATTCTATTCTACTTTTAGTCCCCCTGTGGTTGGTGGATGTTGGACTGCAATGATGGTGGCAGCCTCTGCACTCACTGTTAGAAGCTTCCATGTCTTTATAGGTGGCAGCAGCATCCAGACATCCCCATGATAGCTGAATCCATGCTGTTTAAGCACAGCACACAAGGTAATAACTCCACTGAGGACATGGATAATCAGCATGAATACAGCATCCTGCAAATGAGGGTGCTCTGCCTTGTTACAGAGCTCATGGCTCCACTCCACATGTCCACGTTGGTGCTTTTCAAGGGAGCTTGAGGGCTGTAAACCAGTGGAAAGTCTGTCCCTGAAGGTCCCAATAGTTTGTGCTTAAAGAAGAGCTTTAAGAAGAGGGTGGGTGTGCAATGATACCTTTTTTGTATAAAAACTTCCTGTTTAGGGACTTTCCGAGCCAGATTGTATTCACTGTGCTGCTTTTCATTGCTCTTGCCATTATTCTTCCCTGGATGTCTCCAGCCCATAGGAAGCAGCAGTGCTGAGATGTTTAGACACTGAAAAATGCTATGTCAGAACATTTTTGATGTAACCCCTGACTATGGATGTGTACAGGATTGTTACAACAGGCTCTGGGGGATTAAGTGGTGGAAGGTAACGAGGAGGTTTTTCCTTTCCAGGCTCTTAAGGAAGGGATAGGTCACATGGAGTCAAACAAAGTCCCAAAGCACTTCAATGCAGCAAATTCAGTTCATCTGTGAACAAGACACAAAGTCGATGCTGAGAAACAATGGGAGCACCAGCAAAAGCAAGAGCTGGGTGGAAGACCACTGGAGCGTTCTTCATCCCAGTGACCTTTATTTCCATCATGCAGGTCCACACTTGGAGCTTGCCAGCTAATTTGCCTTGAAAGGGGGACAAACAATGCATGGGGAAAGGGGAATCTTCCTGGGATCTCCTTTGCCAGGAGGGACCTTCAAGCAGTAAACTCTGAGCTCTTAAAGCAGGATGGAAGGATCCATTTCGCTTGCATTTTGTATTCCCTCCCTTTGGTTTTAATTATTTGCTTTATCTCCCCTTTTCCTTTCTTGTAGTGCTCTTAGTCTCCTCTTTCTTCTTTTTCTTCCTTCTTTTCTAATTCATGCTTTCAAAGACATCCTTGGTAGAGAGGAGGGGGAGAGGGGAGACAATCCCATGGAAACTTCCCTCTTCTTTATTTTCAAGCTTGTTCAGAAATCAAGCAGGGGTGGGGGAGAGAGAAAAAATGCACAGTGTTTAAAACCCTGGAAATATGCTCCTGCTGCTTTCCTGAATGTCAGGGGAGTGTTATCTGGCCTTGCACACAAGGAAGGAGAACTTGCGCGTTGTGAAGTGTAATAAGGAACACAGAGCCTAATGGAAAAATCATTTGCTTGTGGCATTTAATTAAGTATGTAAATTTATGAACGGCCCTGAAATCATCAAATTAAAAGGCAGAGCTGTTGTGAATTTTGATTTGATTTCCTCCACGGGCTTTCCCTCCATCCTCCCCCACTCCCTTTCCCTTTAATCAAAGAGGTGGCATGTGGGGATGCCTGAGTTGCTGCCAGACCTGTCCTCAGGGTTTCCCCAGGGGTGACGCACATACAAGGTGTTTTTATTCCCTGCACATCAGCCGCTGGTCCAAAGAGATGGCAGATGAGTGCATGCTTTTTTGCTGCAGGGGATCCAGTGCACAGAGCATGGAGACACAAGTGGTTCTCGCCATCTGGTCCTGGAGCTTGGTGGAGTGGCACCACATCCCTGGAGATCTGATACAACAACTAGTCCCTTACAATTTCAGTGTCCACAAACCTGCCCATCTGCAAACCCATCCTGCATCTGGAGGACTGGCATTGCCTTGTGCCTTCTGCTATTCTTTGCAGACAGCACAGTCACATCACCTCTTACCTGATGCACAACCCCCAGCACAGCCGTGGGGAAGAAAACCCACTAGTGAGGGGGCTTCAGTCCCTTGCTGTGCTCCAAAACCTACCTTGAACTTGCATCCTGGCACCATGATTCACATCATTTTGTGCTACCATGGCATCAGGACTTCTGATGTGATGAACCCACAGCTTCAACCTTTTCCCACAGACTCAGAGATTTGGGACATTGGGACATATGGCACAGCATACATTTCTCTAGGGGCCCATCGTTGCTGAGCGTGAATTGCTGGCCACCCTCCAAAAAGCCACCATCCATCTTCAGAGTTGGGATGCCCAGGAAAGTGACTTTGTCAGACCTGGGCTACTAAATTGGCCCTTTTGACTTGCAGCTGACTAGGCAAAATCTGGAGCTGCCTCCACCTTCCCATGCCCAGCTCAGCTTTTGGGTCTGATGCATGGGCTATAAGGTTTAGGGTAAAAAGTTCCTGCTGATCCTTTTACCCTTCTGCAGTCCCAGTTGGTGTAGTGCAAAAGACTCTTTCTCAGCACAAACCTCATGACAACCTGTGTTTATTTCTGACCTGTTATCTGCCAAGCAGCTGCAATGGTCTTTCTGGTGACAGAGCAGACTGGCTTTTCCTTAGCTCACCATAGTCATCAGCCTGCTTCGTAAAGTCCATCCAGGTAAATGCGCAGAACTGAATGGGCTTGTGTGGGAAATACCAGCCAAAACCAGAGACAGCAGAGGGCAGCAGGGAAGGTTAGAGGCACTAAAGGGACAGCAGAGCCCCACGGCAGCCAAAAATGAGTATTGAGCTCCAGAGGAAAGAATAGCATAGAAAAGGAAAAAAAAACAGGGTAAGAGAAGGTGGAGTTTGTGATGAAAAGGCTGTACACTGTTGTTTGTACAAGCCAGCAGTAATGTTGAAGATGTGTCCATGATGACATAGCCATAGCTTTCTCTATCACAGCAAACCTTGCAGAGGGCACATAGGTCTGACCCTTTCTGTGACTTTTTACTGAATGCCAGCTCTCATCTGGAGTGGCAGATGTGCCTGTAAAGTGGCCTTACTCCCCCAAGCATCCCTCTGTCACCAGAGCAGTGTCACCTCTGCATGTGGATTGTGAGCTAGCAATGAGGAAAATCCTGAGATCTGAGCAAGTTTTCTTTAAAAGACCCCAGCGTTTCATTAAAATACCTTGCCTTTCCACAGAGTGACTGTAAAACATCTCTACAACAAATTCATCAACATTTCCACCGGCTCCAGGTTTTTCCCTCTTGGGTTGCAACGATAAACCCAAATCAAGGGGTCACTTCACAGTGGTCACCCCAGGTTTCCAGGGAACAAAACTGAGCACTTTGTTTGTCTATGTGTTTAGGAAAAGTTGGATATCTTTTCCTGCCTTCCCAGGCTGCTTTAGATCTGGGGTGAACAGGTCTTGAGGTGCAAAATCCATCTCGATTTGGCACCGACAGCTGAGATATTATGCGAGCACAATCCCTGGAGTAAGCGATGCGCCTTGCTTTCCACTTAAATCTCCTTGCGGGAGATGCTGCGAGTGGATTGCCGACTCCCCAGGTACACCACCGATTATCCGTTTGGTTTATTTAGATGTCTGTCTGAAGCGGGGAGAAGAAATCTGTCGTGTGTCATGCAGGGACACATTTATCCTGCTGAGATGCTTCGCTGATATGCTTGGAAAACAGCAAGCGGTGAAGGGGTGTCCTTTCTTTCAGCCCACTCCTTTCGCTGCTTCCCTGAAGAGACCAGGGACAGCTCCAGCTGTGCAAATGAAATTCAAGAGACTTAATAACATTTTAATGCATGCTCTTAGCATTGAGGGTTGGGTTTTCTCCCCCCGCTTCTTGCTTTCCCTTTGATGGTTATAAATGGAGGGGATGTCATTTGCTTGTACAGCTGCAAGGCCAGGTCTTTGGAGAAGGTAGGGAGGATGAGGGAGATTATTTTATCAGGAACTTGAAAGAAGGCATAAAACAGTAATATGCAGGTGTGCTGATTTCCCAGAGAGCTCTAATCAGCTAATAATCTAATCTGTCAGCCTGTCTTAGTAGTGATAAAAGTCTTCGTGGCTCCTGGGATGAAACTGCACTGCCCATTATCCCAGCTCCAACACTGAGCTGTTTGGGTAATTGCTGGAGAAGACAAACCTGGTCATGAACATCTGCCCAGGAGTTGCCAGTGCACAGTTGTTCACCCCAGGCCTTTACCTTCACATGGTCTTGATCTCCAGGAGAGGTGAAGGACAGCTGAGGCTATAGGAGATGGCCTTGAAGCAGAACTCACCATTCCTTTGTCTACAGGACAGCCAACATCTACCACCCAAATATTCCCAGGAGATGCAATGACCCTGAATTTGTGGTCAAGACTGAAAACTCCAGACTGTGAAGCTCAATATTTCTCCAAGTGGTGCCTTCCTGTGGTGTCTGATGATTGCTAGTACAATGGTCCTTACTGTTGTTCTTTCCCATAGAAGTATTTTGGGGAACTCCAAAGATGTGCACTATGCTCTTGATGAAACATTGCCATTGAGGATATACAGGTTTTGGAGTCTTTCTGTTAGTGAGCACGGAGTCACAGAAGGGTTGAATTCACCAGTGACATATCCACAGGCATTCATACTACATTGGTTTCGTTATCACCTTTTGGATATCAGGGTGACAGTGCTCAGTTCTAGTTGTCTTTGTTAGGCCAAAGCATGAGTTCTTTGAATAAGCCAAGGCACAGCATTACTTGGTCATGTTGTTTACCATGGGTTTTTTCCCCCTATGAGATGTTCATTCCCCGTGGAAGAGGAAGGGTAGACTGAGCTGGTAATGGATAAATGACATGAGAAAATTCCTGGGTGCGCCTATAGCTGTGGCACCCATGTCTGCTCTACCCTGGGCAGACAAACCCACAGCTCACAGGGCTGAGCTTCTGTCCTTTCCCCCCAGGGCACCTGAGGCCATGTTACCTGCACAGCCTCTCTGACCCAGCCACAGAGCAGTGAGAGAGAGGAGCTGAAGGTTTGCTGTGCTCTTCTTCCTCTCCTGGGCCAGAAACATGACCAGCCACAGAGACTGTCCATGTCTTCAGCTTCCCAGCCGGGCCAAAAAGCGGGGAAGTCTTCCCAGCATCCTCAAGTATGTGGGCTAAACACAGCAAAAACACCACAAGCAAAAAAGCCATTTTTTTCCTACATGTCGAGGAACGGAGCAGACACAGGTGACTGTGACCCACATGGACTCCCTTTGCCCATACTGAGCTTGGCCCATCCAGAGACAACAGAGTTTGGAGTGATGTTAAGGCAGAAAATGTTGGGTTGGTGTCATCCATAGTTAGGTTCCTGCTGCTACTCATCTGGAGGGAATGCTGCATCCTCCCAGTGGAGGGAACTCTCTGGAGGTGGCATCCCTGTAGTAATGCAGCCATGTTGGAGATATTGCGTGGCTGGATGAAGTAGGATCTTACCAACTACAAGGGGAATAACTGCAGCAGGAATTATCATGGAATGGCCTTTTAGCATAATGAGCACATTAATAAATCAGTAGAATTACTGTTTGGAAATCTGTTATTACTAAGAAAAGAAAGAAAACATTTACTTTTGCAGCATGGGGCTTGAGTCAAAGGTATCATGTTAGGAGCAGCATACAGCGAGGCGAAGAGCCATGGCACAGCAGACAAGGGGCAAGTGGTTGGGTGCTTCCTAGCTTGGAGAGTGCAGTCAAACGTAATCTCTGATACACCCACACACACAGACATGGAATATAGCCCACACACTACCAAACTTTTCCCATCTTCACCCATCTTCTCATCAGAGCAAAGGAACCAAATGAGTTGCAAATATTCTTCATCCCGAAGACCAACCAATCTGTTCAGGGTACAGCTCAGGTTCCCTGCCCCAAACATCACCCTCCAGCCCTCAGCAAAAAGTCAGTGCTACCTCTGGACCATTCTGCTAAGCAAAGATTTGCAAAAGCTGCCAGGGATGACAGAAAGAGTGTTTTTCTGATTCAGGGGGAACACAGGAGTGGTCCACACCCTAGGCATGAGCCTCACTGCCCTTGGCATCCTTCAGACCATCTTTGAACTGGCTGAGGACAGCTGAGGACAGCAGACCATAGCCAGGAGAACTGTCAGCTCTCCAGAGATCTCTGATCATGAAAGACAGCAAAGTTTCATGAACACATTTAATTCCTCTCCACAGTACAACCCAGGCCCTTCCAACTGAACTAAATGGAGTATCTCTGCAGGTCTGTATCTAGAATACCAGGCTAGAAACACTCTATCATTTAGATATCATTGACCCCCATGCAAACACACGTTTTCCCCTGCACAGGGCTCTCGGAGAGCACGTTATGCATTATTATATCCCTGCCTCCAAATAAAATGTCTTCACTCAGTCAGACCCCTCTGCTTTCCTCTGCACAGTTCATTTTCTTTCCAGAGCTCTTGCTGGTTGTTTGTTTGGAGAATTACTGGATGGTGCCACCAGGGAAAAATGACACCACTCACATCCCATGAACTCAGTGCAGAAGTTCTTTGAAAATGCGAACAGTTCCGGACAGCCTTCCAGGAAGGGCCTTTGTTTGACTTTGCAGCCAGATCTCTGAATTTCTCTAAGTTCAGCCCAGGGGTTGGCTCACAACATTCATGTATGTTACTAGTTTGCTGCTCTTGCATTGCTGTTTATTCTCCTCCCGCCTTGCTGCTGTCACATTTGGGAGCTGCAGCACCAAATGCGTGGGTCTGGCCCCAGAGTGATTCTGTGGGATGTGTTGAAGCTGAGGAAATGTTCAGAGTTTGACTAAGGCAAAGTGTGAATGAGTAGGGCACTTTCATCTCAATTTGGAGCACCGTCTCCCATCAAAAAGTGCAGGACCTTTGAGAAATACAAGTACATTACTATCAGGGGTTCTCCTAGGATCCACCCCCACCTGTAAAACCGAACCTGGAGGAAACCAGGGAAAGTGTGTTAAGAAGCTGAGTGACTCCACGCTTATCCGCAGGGTCAGACTCACACCTAAGCTGAAGTGATCACTGCCTCCCTGTAAGCCTGTGCTTGCTGCTGCACAAATGGCTCCACACTGCCTATGATTCTGGTTGCCAGCTGAAGAGCGATGCCCTGTCTGCCTGCCAGGTGCCTCGGTGACCTACATACCATTGCCTCTACACCAGATGCTCCCCATATAAAGCCTGCCTTACTCGTTCTTATCTTTTCTTCCATTCCCACCAAGTCCTTCTCCTTCTGCCTTCCTTCAGCTGCTCTTTCAGCTTCTCTCAGAGGTGTGGAGCATGGGAAACAAGCACAGCTTAAGGAGTTACTGACCATGTCCGTGGGAGATGTCAGAAATGGTAATTCATGGAACAGAGCAGGAGATGACAGTCCTAGCAGACACTTACTTTGGCATCTACAACAGAGACGTTAAAGCCAGGAATGCAGGGAGCAGGAGGAGGTGAAGAGGCAGTGATGAAGGTAGGGTCTGGGAGGCACAAAGGAGGTGGGACAGAGGGCATTTGGAAAAGCCACTAGCACTGGTGGTCACATCTGCAGAGGTGCACAGAAGGTGTGGGCTGAGGAGGAGGGTAGGTGGTGGGACTGAGAAAAACACTGGTACATTGTGATCTTCCTCTCCAAACTTCCCCTCCCAGGCCCTTAATCCAGCTCCCTTCAGCCTTTGGAAGGACTTTATGTGAAAACAACTAAGCTGTGCCAAATATTCCCCTCTTTCTGCTTTCTTCCAGTGCCATCAGGGCTGGCGTGGAGCTCCAGACTCTTCCCAAAATGAGAGTAAGTGTGATGCTGTGTGCTGAGCTGCTGAAAACTACCCCTTTCTTTCTCCTGGACTGGCTTTCTCCTGGCTTACTGAAGCTAACCTTAATGACTACAAAATGTTATAGATGCTCCCCTAAGATTTTTGGGAAACAAAGCCCCACACATCCTCTGAGAATTAGGGCACTAAATGTTAAAAATCTAAACAGTTTCCTAATTGCTGAGGGTGTCTACTGCCGCACTTATCCACTCTGCTCCTAAACCCATTTCTGAAGCTACCCAGCTCTGGATGTTTTCAAGGTGGTCTCCTAATTTTGGAACCTGAGCTACACTAGGATGCAAAAAAAAAAACAAAAAAAAAAAACACAACTTTTTTTTTCATGTCTCTCTCCAAAAAAAGGCTTTCAATGCTTCCAGCAAAGAGAAGGTGGCAGAGGGTTTCTAATTCTGAAGCTGACAGCTCATTTGCTTTTGTGGCAGCTGGAGCAAGCTGAAGTGATGAGGATCTGGAAACCGGTGTGTCTGAAAGCCGTGCCTGAGCCAGCAGTTTTTATCTGGCTAATAATATTTATAATTGGTTGACTTTTATTAGATGGAGGGAAAAAAAATCAGAAGGTTGAAAATCTTGCCTGATGATTTTAACTCTGTCGAGTATTGGGCAATCTTCCATCATGGTTTTGTTTGTTTCTTTCCGTGGCCAGCATCACAAATTTTGCTGTTTCTTTCTTGAGTTGAGCTGTCTAGTGATATCAGTGTTTATCTTTCACTAGGTCGCACAAGTTTGTGCTTGCAATGGCTGTTGTCATTCTCATTGATGCTCAGACACGACCACGTCAAAGTGGTTGTTTGGAAACAACCCAATCTTAGATCACCTTTCATTATTCCCTAGGGCTAGAAGTGTTCATCAGACCTGGTGTCCCCCCACTTTGGTCATGGACCTGGACATCTGGTGAGTGGGGCAGCACAGAGCCAGTGGCTGGGGAGACCAAAGCTCTATCTCGGTGCAACCTTTGTAGAGCATGGGTTGTGGACAGAAATCTTGAGATCCTTTCAAGGATCCAGATCTCCTCATTTGGAATCCATTCTTCAATCCATGAAATGGAGATGAACTCAAAGAACACTGGAAGAGCCCATCTTTAGTCGTCCTACCTGCACCTCCCTGTAAAACCTGCCCATGACAAACAGTTTGCCCTTTCCTTTGACTGGTGGTGCCTGGATTCCCAGGACAGGGAGAGGTCACCAAAGGCCTGGAGGTCTCAGGGAACACAATGCCCAGACCACAGCCAATAGTCCCAGAGCCTGAGGCATGCCCCACTTGAGGCCAGGCTGGTGGCTGACTCTCTAGGCAGGGCATTCAGCAGCTTGGGTGACTAGTCAGGAAGACCCAAGGGACAGACAGATCAGGGGTGGACTGCCACAGCCAACTGATAGCATCTCCAAGTCCTTGTAGCTCAAGTCCCTAAAGGTCAGCAAACCAAAGCCCAACCTCTCCTGTGACTGAAAAAAAAAAAAATGGCCTTCCAGAGTAACTCAAGTTACTAAGACTACTCAGTGGGACAGATTTTTCTCTCTTTTTGTTAAGTTTGCTCCTTGTAGCTTTCTTGCAGAAGCGTGGAAGTTTGCAAGGGACTTCCAGCCTGGAGAGGAGAGGAGCTGGTGGGTGAGACTGGTGAGACTCGCCCTGCTTTTCAGCAACCTGCGCTTGGCAGGCAAGGTCAGTTCAAAGCCCACAGCTTTGCACCAAGCACGAGCAACTTCAGGAGTCCCAGTCACCATCCCCGGAACTGCAGCACATTGTCACTCAGGGGAACAGGGCCAGCGCTGCCTGAGGTGGGTCAGGGAGGAACAGGAATCAAAGGGAGCCATGCCAGTGGGGAGTCTGGCAAGCACAAAAGCCTCCCTTTGAAGAGTATATTTAGGACTTCAAGGATATCCACTGTGCTGGTCTCCTTAGCAACAAAACATCCTTTACCCCCAAAGCAGACAAAGCTGAGGACTCACCCCACATGACTTCCTGCGTGCTATGCACAAGGTGGAAAGGTGACCTTGTCCCTGCCTGACTCATGATAGCCGTGGAGGTGCTTTCTCTCCCCAGACCCCAAACTGCAAATGACACAGAAAAAACAGAATAGCCACAGTGAGGTACTGGGGATGGACAAAAGTTTTGTTGAGCCAAACCACTGGAAAGGGATGTGGAGAACCCACATACAAACTGAGAGGATTTACACCCCATGTTCCAGTTGGTGAACATCAGCTTCGCAACCCTTTTCCTCCCTTCTGCTTCCCTGGTGGGTGGCTCCACTAAGGAGACATAGTGCAGAGCAAAGCTCAGCTCAAGCCTATGTCAGGTTTGCTGCAGGCAAGGAGACCACTGGGCTTGCTGGGACATTGGACAGGTCTTACCTGGGCAGGCCTGAAGTCTCAAGAGCTGACCTGGCCTTAGCTGACAACCAGCAGGCTCAGAGCAAAGTGGTTGACTCTGTGCAGCAGCCTGGACCACTTTTTGTCTGAGACTGCTAACTTGCTGTCTCCCCATAGACATGATTCTTCTTTTGAGGAAGCTGAAAAGGGTTGAGAGACAAAGGGTTTGCTTCCCAGAAATTAAATCAAGCTGACAATTGTAGGATGTAGCCTGACCCAGATGATGAAGCAAAAAATTTTGCTTCCTATCCAGGCTGGCCTGAAACCTAGACCTATGTCTGTCCATCACAGGGAGACAGATGCTGTCAGACTGTGTGTAATGCTGCCAGGATGGCCAGACCACTAAGAACAGAGTGGAGGAGACTGTTTCTCTGCTGATACCTGTCACTGCAGGATCTACAAGTTTGCTGAGACCAAGGAATACCATGGCTACTACCTCCCACTGACCGGGTAATAAACCCTCAGAGGAAAATCAGTCATCAAAAAGGGCCATGCTGCCACCATGTAGATCCAAACACCACAGCTGTCCACAAGGATCAAGTTCATTATGAATCCAAAAGCATGTCTTTCCTGAGACAGAGGAGAAATCCCCTGGTAGATGCAAAACCAACCAAAGGAGGCAACTCTTCACTCATTACCCAGCTGAGCTGCAAAATTCCTTGAGACAGGAGGCTGTGGATGCTATTATAGGGGTTCAGAAAGGGGCCAGAAGGAAATGTGTCACGAGCTATTAAATACAAAAAGGCCATCTCTGCCTCTGGAGGGAAGGTTGAAGGTAGCTACTATGCATGACGGTCCCAGGTAATGCTTTCATAGCCAGGAGCTGGGGTGTCTCTGAACATACCCTGTGTCTCGTGCAGCAACCCTAAAGGCTATTCTCCACTTGTTTTAATCTTCCTCCTTATTCATTTGCTGGTCAGAGACACTGCTCTGGCTTAGAGGCACCTTTGATTGACTCTGGAGGGCTATTTCACTTTCTCAGGACCCCCAAGATCAATGAAGTAAGGGGATAAAGGCAGGAGAAGATGGATCCAGGCTGACCACAAAGTTACCTGGCACACTGGTCACTGGTACCTGGGCAAGGCTGGTTGTCCTCCACTGGGTGGGACCCCTTGCTGCTCTTTATAAAGCCTGCACTTGCTCTGAGCACTGCCTGCTCTTCTCCAGCCTGGACAAACCTAAGTGGGCATTGTGGTGGGAAGCAAAAATCAGCAAAGTCCTTCTGTCATCTTGCCTTGCCCCGTTCCCACCCCAGCCCCTGCTAGAAACCTGCAGAGACTCACACAGGCTAATTAAACACCAGTTTATTCTTTATCATCGCTTGTCTCTGTCAATGACGGCAGCAGCCTGTGATGGCATGGACCAGGTCGCTCTTAATTAGCCATGAGATGAAGTGATAACCTTGACGGCCGTGGCAGACCTAAGCAAGGCTAATACTCCCTGTCAAACTGGTGGCGTTTCAAAGGCTGTCAGCTGAGATGTGCGTGAACCAGGGAAAACAAACCCACTTGCCTGGGCTCCTGCAACATCTCAGAGCAGGGAGACATGAAGGGAGGGAGAGGAGCATGCAGCATGATGCCTGGTTCCCTAAAGCAAGGCAAGATTTCCCTTTGAACTGTCACTGTGGACAGATGTGCAAACAGCTGGTGCCAGGCTGATGGGGCAGCTGGGGGAAGGGGAGCAAGGTGGGACCCCCACCACCCAGCAGCAAATTAAGTCTGTTGCTCCAAGGCTTTGCCTCACCAGCTCAGAAGCAGCCGCGGGTCGGGGGAGATGGGTGGTCACACACAGACACATGGAGGACTGTCGCCAACACTCATTTCCTATGGAAAACAAGCTGTGAAGTCTCCCTGAGTCAATTGGCTCTGCTTGAGATCCCACTGGCAGAGGAACACAGCCATGTTCCTACCATACCCTCAGCATCCCAAAATCTTTCAATTCCCAGCTCAGCCTCTCACTTTGGGGATGTCAATCCAGCCAGGGATGCTGCTGCTTCGCTGCCCCAATGGACAGTGAAGTGGCCCTTTTGGCCTGAAAGCTTTGTGCAGCAGGAGCTGCCTCCATGAGGGCACAGCTTTAACACTGTTAAAAAGCAGCTGTAAATTTTCATGGAGACTAGCAAGCTTTTTTTGCAGAAGCCTGGGCAGACCGCTTGCTGTCCAGGTTCATGAGACTGGCCATGGAAATTGCAGCTATTTCCAGAGACAGCTGTTGAAATTTGCCTCTGGGCATCCTTCCGCTGCTTCCCTCTGTCCTCACAGCCAAATTGCTTCACTGGTACCTCCTTCTGCTTCTCTCACATTTGCTGGGGACCTGGATTCCAAATCTGAGCTGCGTTCCAGCCTGTCACAGCATCATCACCTCAAAGCCCAGCGTAGAAAGCCCTGCATGGTGCAGAGCCAGAGCAGCGTCCCCTTGCTCCAGCCCCAAGCTCTTCTCACGAGCTCTGGCAGCTCAGTGGCACTAAGCCAACTTGCTCTCATGTGGGGGCTGACCCCAGAGATCGTAACAAGAAACAACAAACCAGAATCTACATGAGTCACATCTTCATTTGCAAGTCTTATTATGTTGGGAGACCCAGTCTCTATAAAAGTAGACCTTGGCAAAGCATCTAACGCAAATAAGAGCATTTTCCACCTGACAAGCCTATGGCATACAACTATCATGGCTACTTTAAGAGTGTCACCTCTGTACACACACATAGAGACACACGGGCAGGCCCATGGCACCCTCTCCTTTTTCTTATACTCTGCTCAGCTTTTCCCAGGCAGCTCCAGCTGGTCTCACTCACTGGAAACCAGTGAGATGCAGGTGGTCCTGCCAACCTGGGAGACTTCAGTCCAAGGAGGGAGGGAGGGAGGGGGAAGCATAGGGATGTGACATGCTGAAGACAGCTGAGGTGACAGACATGTTTCCTTCCCTGCATGGTGCTGGAGAAGGGATCTGGGGCTGGTGCTCATGGCTGATCCAATCTGGCAGACTGAGCCCGCTCCTCCTGCCTCCTGTACAAACCTTCAAGGACGTAAGGAAGGGCTCAGCCTGTTCTCTAAGGAGCATGTTTTGGCAGCTGCTTGGCCTCAAAGCACTAACGGTCCTTTTCTTCACCCTGGATCGCAACGAACTCTGACTTTTGGACTGATGGGAGAGAACCATCATTTTTCCCTCAGCCAGAACAGCCTGAAATATCTTGCAATGACTTTGAATCTCCCCAGGCTCCCTTGGGCATAGCAGCAATGATATTTGCACTGCCATCAGTGTATCTGCCACTCCTAAGAGCTAACACCCTGCAAGCAGTGTCCTCCAGAAACCTAGGGAGGAGAGGAGGAGGCAAGGCGCCTTGGTCCTGCTGTTGCTTTATTTAGTAACTTTGCTGGCGTCCCGTAAATGCTGCAGTGATGTGCACACCAGACCTCATTCTCCTCATCATAAAGCTGCTGAAAGAAGCACCCCAAATGCCATGTTGCACGCTGACCTCAAGGTTCTTAATGAACTGGCAGGTGCCAAATTCTATTCAGCTTTCATCACCCAGTTCCACTCTGTCCCTTGAAGGTGAGTCCTTTATGGACTTTTATCCATGGTCATTTACCCAGGATGAGGCCATGGGAACATCTTAAAGACTGTCCAGCTCCTGGTATGACTTTGGGGTGTACCAGCTAGCACCATCCCAGCCAATACCCTGGCATGACTGAAACTGCCACAGATGTTCTTCCCCGTGGAGGAAAAGATTGCAAGCTCCTTTCTAAAGTCCTTAGAGATCCCCTGAAGGAGGAATGCCTTATGAGAGCAAGACCCTATTATACTTCTGCATTTAGAGAGGTGCAAAATAGAAAGGTAGTAATATTAAAGGACTTTTCCAAAGCTGCAAGCTGAATGGTCCTAAGAGAAACAGAAATGAGCCCCAAGCACATGAATTACAGCCCAAATAGTAACTAATCCTGGCCAGCTGATGCTTTCACTGCTTAAAGCATGCTGTACTCTAGAGAGTCAGACCAGCAGTTCGTCTAGGTCAGTGTTTTGTCTCCCATGGCACTAATAATAGACATAGTTTAGTGAGATGATGTGAACCAGGATCCTTTTTGTCAATTATTCTCCCATACTCCTCCAGCATCTCTATTTGTTCTATTGGGGATGTTAAGAGGACATCCCTGCCCCTCTTATATCCCTGTTTATGGACCTGCTGTCCATGAAATTATCTAATCCCTGGTGGTCTTGGATGTGCCATATTCCTGACTACGTGGGAATGAAGTTGGGGCATAAGATGGGGTTGCAGTGCCAGCCTGGAACAGTCTTTACTCTCCATCATATGTAAAGCCAGCAGTGCTCCAGGCACTGTGCTCTTTTCACAGCCCATGAGGCAAAAGCCAGCAGTGCTCCAGGCACTGTGCTCTTTTCACAGCCCATGAGGCAAAGCCCAGAGGCAGCTTTCCCTACACAAGCACCTGCGGACTCCTGCTAGCCAGAATCCAGCATTTCAACACAGTATGTTCCACCTAAATTGATGGGGTTTTTTCTTCCTTTTTGTGTGCAGCCTTGCACCCAAACTAGAAGCAAATGCTGCTTATTTAAGACATACTACTTTACATTTCAGATCACAGACCCTATAAATATCTTAGGAGGAGAGGAACAAGTGAGAGGCAGGGAAGAGGGAATCTCTGTAACTTACTGGCCTCTAATTTGGCCTCCTCTGATCATCCCAAAAATGAGAGGGGAGGGAAATGTGATGCCCCCCCCTGTTTGCTGTGCTGCCACTCCAAAGCGTTTCTACCACTTCCTCATCGCTGCTAATGACGGGTCAGCAATGGCTGTGATTGATGAGTGTCACTATCTCGATTTTCACTCCCAAAGCACCAGGACAAATACTATCTGTCAGTCTTGCAGCTCTACACATGTTACCATTTCTTCTGGAGCTGTTATGAAGCCTGGTCCACCTCCTTCGCCATAGGCTGTAAGATGGAGCATTGTTCAGCCCTGTCATTAAGGGGGTTAAATGTCTCCATCACAAAGCCCTTCTAGCAAACAGACTTATTGATGTTGGAATTAATTTAACAAAGCAAATGGAATGAAACAGTTAAGCTGAGGGGGGGCGTGGTGGGCAGGAGTTAATCCGTTTGGGGCTCTGCCAACCAAAGGCATGGCCCCAACATTTGACATCTTCCAGACATGCCCGGTCAGTGGGGAAAGGCAGGAGCAGCCCATCCCATGGGGCTGAACTGAAGTCTGGGAGCCAGCCCTTGCAGCTCCTGGCTCCCAGCACACCATAGTTCCTCATCTCCTGCGTGTCCAAGGACCTTCTGCCACCATCAGGATGAGTGGGTGCTTTCTGATGGAAAACAAGCGTGGGAGATGCTTTGACATGTCTGACTTGCAGATGTGAGCCACTTGGCCCTGCAGAGCCACAAACACAGGCTCCTCACCTGGGTTTGATCCCTTTAGGTGGGATATGGGTGATTCAGATTCTCCATAGTAGAGGAATAAGGTCCTAGTCCTATTGACAAAGACATGGAGGTATCACATCTAGGCTCCACACTGCTCTGAGTCCAGTTCATCTACAGGGTAAGACCCAGTGGCATATAGAAGTGGCAGAGGTTGGCACAGGTTCGATGTGTGGCCAGGAAGGGCAGAGATGAGACCTGCTGCCTTCCCCAGGAAAGGTACCAGCCAGCCCCTTCTCCTGCAGGCTCAGCGCATCTCTTCCATCAGTCAAACACTTTCCTGCAGACATCTGCACGGTCACTGCATGCCTATCTCCAGCCAGAAACCAAAGAGGGATGGTGATCCCCATGGGCACATCCCACCCTCTGATAAAATGCTTGGCTTCACATCAGGCAGCTCTCCCAGCTGTCTCCAGGATTCTCGGCTCTCCCAGCTGGCTCTCAGGAGGGGTGTAGTTGTTCTGTTTTTCAGTTTCTGTGACCAAGGTCCTTTTTTCCAGAAAAACAAATGCACAACGAGTGTCAGTATCCTCTTCCTGTAAACAAACAGCATGTGTGACTAGCCAGCGTTGAGCATGAGCTGTGGCTTTTGTGCAAAAGGAGCACTGAGGCATTTCAATAAGCCCCACCAACTCCGAATGCTATAAAAGCAGCAGGAGATGGTGGAAAGCAGCTCGCATTTCAACAAACCCACAGACTTCCATCTTCCCCATCGTCATATTATTATCATTATTATTGCTATTATTGTAAATAAAACAGTAAAACTCCACTGCAAGTCTTACAGATGGGAGCAGCAAATTCTTGCAGAGGCGGTAGGAAGCTGGGGAGGTCACGTAGGAACCGCTGCACGTAATAAGAGCCATGATCCTCCCAGGCTGTCATCCAGCTCTGAGAACATCTATTTGGAGATGGTTCAGAGGGTGGAAGGAGCCTTTTCTCCCTTCATGGGCAGTTTGCAGCCAGAACGGGCCCTGGGAGGAAATCCCTCTGGAACCCACCTCCCTCCCATCTCTCCTTCTCTACCTCCCAGCAAAAGGTGAGTCTGTGGTGCAGCTGGAAATAGGTCTGAGATGTTGCACTGCCAAGTGCCTGCCTCAGCCGTGGAGTTTGCTGAGGAAGATTGCCCCAGGGGGGCGAAGGGCTCTGTTTGATGGGTGCAGTCACCCGCAGAGCAGCAATGGGGTCTGCTCTCCACAGGCAGAGGGGAAGGACGGTTCCCAAAGCAGCTGCCTGAGGCAAAGCGAATGATGGATTCAAGCATTTAAGAGATTTTCTGTGAAGGTTTTCACTTTGATTGACCTTTAAAAGGCCAGTTCTGTTGCTTTTGTAGTTAAAGTTGATCAGTGGGGGACACAGTTAGCACTTATTTACTTTTTTTTTTTTACCCCATGGTTTTCAAAAATGACAGTTAAGTCTCTAATCCCACCTCACCTAAACAGTCTGGAAAAAATAGGTTAGTGACTCAGGGCTTACTTTTTTAATACGTGTGCTCTCAGTCCAACTTCCCTCCATCCCTTTGTCCCTGCAGAGCCACAAACACCAACTTCTTAACCAGTGTCCCCTATTCACTAGCAGACCATGCACCAAGCTCATGTCCAGTGCCTGCTGGATCCCAAATCACTACCCCTGAGCACAGGCCCTCCATGATTCCCTCTCTTCCTCACCAGCCCCCAAAATCACCATCTTGCTAGACCAGTTCAATACAGTGCCAGGAGCTGTGGCCTGATCATGGAGGCACTGCTCCTCAGAGGCATGAGTTGTAGGGCAGGAGCAAGTGATGCCTCTTGATCGAGCACTTAATGTATTTCTTACTTGCAGCACATTAAAATATGATGGGCCAGTATATGGGACCCAGTGGCTTCACCACTTTCTGTGCCAGGATTTCCCAAAATGTACTTGCTGGTTGCCTCCAGCACTTAAGTATGATGGTAGCATTGTCTGATGTGTTTTGAGATGCAGAAGAAGAACCACATCTTCATTCTCTGCTCTTTGTGCTCTGATAAGCACCAGTTGGCCTTGAAACTTCACCTCCACATCCCTCACCTCCCTCGCCTCTTGCCACATCCTGGTGGCATGAACTATCTCTTGGCCGAATGAGATACCTCTGCAAAATCCTCCTTGTAGCACCACCCAGCATGGCTTTGTAGGGTTCAAAACAAAATCTGTAGCAGGGCTCTGGTCCTTCCGTCAATGCTTGTCGTTCCCTGTCAAGGATTTTTGCACTGTAGTTAAGGCCACCTCCACCCTGAGGATGGTGCAAGGCACCTGGCAGCATTGTGGGTTTGATATGAGCCATGGGAGATGCCAGCTCACAGGTACTTCTGAATTTCAGGCGTGTCCAGGCTGAGTTCCTGCCTCATGGCACAAGCCCCTCATCCAGGTCACTGCTGCTTCCAGCAACCTGGAAGCAGTTGCTGGCCACAACTTGGGGACTTGTGTCCCTCTGACAAGGACTGTATTGGTTAGGTGACAGCACCAAGTCCCATACAGTGGGAAAGGATAAGGCGAAGATGTGGTCTCACTGGTGATAAGGAAGGATATAAAACAGCAGCAAAACTGAACCAGACCACAGGCTCATGTGGCCCAGTGGCCAATAGCAGCTGCCAAAGGAAGAGCGTGAAATCCAGCCAGCACATAATGATCATTTCCAGCTTACTCTTCCTGCTCTTAGCATCTCAGGTTTTCCACAGAAGTGGTGCCTTCCTTTAATTTACTACATCTGATATCTTTTCTTCCTTGATTTTTTTCCCCGTTACTCCCATGTAACCCCTTGGCTTCCACAACATCCTGCAGAAAAGAGTCATCAACTTAACCACCTGTTGCATGGGGCCACATGCTCTATTTGGAGGCCGTCACCTGTTACATCCTGGTTTTCATTGTGAAGAAGACACTGAAAGGTCAATCTTAACCACATTCTCTGTGGGCATCATGATTTTATAGACCACCCTCATACTGGACGTTAATGTTAGTATGTATGTTTATACATGAAAAGGGGAGGAAATATTCCTTCTTTGTAGCCTAAAATGCTCAAAAAAAAAAAAAAGTTATTCCCATCCTACTGGTTTGTTCGCGTTTTACCTCTGCTAATGAATTAAGGCTTTTATAGACTAAAAGGGCAAAAGTATTGCCACCAAGTAAATTACCTTATCTTCCCCAGCTGAGAGGCAGTGTAAAGAGAGCACAGAGAACAGGTGAGCTGTGGAAAATCATACAAAAGATGTATTGATCTCTTTTTTTTTGTTCCCCTTCCCTCTTTCCTACCTCCCAGCTGGTGCCAAAGAGGAGATAAGAGCTGCCAGGACTTCTAAGGGGATGAGTCATCTTCTTTCAAACCCCTGTGACTTGACTTAAAAAAGTCAATGAAAGAAAAGCCTAAGCAAAGTGAAAACTAGAGTCAATGAAAGAAAAGCCTCCACAAAGTGAAAACTGGAAGATCCACCAACCCAATGCAAAGGAGGAATTATCCAAGGAAGGTCTGTTAATGGGAGCAGGAAGGGAAGGTAAAGAGTTATGTGTGCAGAAGTATTTTAGAATCTGGCTCTGCCCCAGACTCCTGCTCTAGCCCTGGGTCAGCCTGGTGGGATGAGGCATCCCCTTAACACCCAGTAATATTATATTTCTGCAGCCTGAAAGGATGAGGATTGAACTAAAGCCCCACACAGCTCAGCCCCTCCTGAGTAGGTCACAGGTGTTTTCTACACCAACTGCAAATAAAAATGCAGACAGCAGGTTCGTGGTAGGGGAGCAGCTCACCCAGCCTGGGCATCCCCTGCAAGGTGGCAAGAGCCCCATGCCCCAGGTACTATGTGCCCTCGTGGCAGGAGTAAAACAGAAGGGAGGTGACTGAAAATTTTTTAGGTCATTTCACATAACAAGAGGAGCTTGCAATGATTTCCAGGGCAGGGAGCCTGCAGAAGAGGCTGCCAGCAGAGAGGACGCAGAAAGGACATTTGTTCCCTTTGCTTTCATCCTCCATCGCTTCAAAGCCTCCCAATCATCTGTTTGGTGGCAGGCCTGACTCACAGGTGGCTTCAAGGAAGCATTTTCCCTTTGAGACCCCTCTGAGGACTCTGGTGACTCACGAGGGCCCTTGGGCACGCTGACTCCCTGTCCTGCTCTGCCCCTTGGGAAGGACAAGGGAAGGATGCTGCCTTCAGCCGGCATCCCTCATACCGCCCCAGTCCATGCATTGCCTGGTGACCTCAGTTTCTGGTCCTTTCCCAGCAGATTTAGGACTCACGGCTGCTTTGGACCATGCTGTTGCCAATTCTTCATGAGTGTCATCTCCCTTGACAGCTGCCCAAAGCAAAGTGCTAGACACAATCGATTCTTGCCCCAAAACACCCTACCTCCTTTTGTACCACTGGCGGTTGGGTCTTGGCTCCTTGTCGGCTGTCCTTGGCTTTCCCAGGCCCATTGCTCAGCCCTGCAGCCTTCTGGTTTCATGGGGTTCAGCATGTCTTTGCCACTAGATCTTTGCCTGTACGTATGTAAGTGTGCATGTTGCAATACAGACAGCTCCAGGTACAGGATGATGTGACATTTCCACCCCTTCCCGAGAGCTGTGCATCACTTGGAGTAATCAAGCTTCCTGGGTGCTCCCCAAGCACCTGATGGCTTCATCTCTCTTTGTGCATAATATAGCACCAGGATTTCTCTATCATACACTGTCCAGACCTTGCTGAGGACACTGAGTCCCAGACCCAGCAAGACATTTACAGGGTATCCAATGCAAATTAGGAATCCATCACATATGCAGACATGCCAACATTTTAGGTTGTGGTAACAGGGGAGGCTCTAACAGTACAGGTGACAGAAAGGGGTGGAAAGCTCAGATGGCCTCAGGGACTGATCCCGTCCCCCAGGTTAGCAATCTAAATAAAATACACTGAACCAGAGCCTTAATCACAGATTTCCTAGCAGTGCTCATTATCACAGCATCAGAGTATGTCACAACCCATTAATTAACTAATCTTTGCTTCCTTTGAGTGCATTATCCCTACTTACAAGTGGAGAATTGAGGTTCAAAGAGCTTAAAATCAAAAGTTTCCAGGAATGCTTATTGCTCCATATCACGCATGATCTGGAGTGCTTGCCAACCCCGGCAGAGTACTGAGTGATGCACAACTGAGGCGGTGCCTTCTTCCACTACTTGTGGTACCAACTATTATATTTCCTATTTGTCCACTTTCCCATTTTTCTTTCTGACCCCTTTTTCCATCCACCTCTTTGCCTGCATTAGGTCTCTCAGAAAAACTTCCCCTGCACCCCACATCTTTATGGCATTTGTGTCCTTTGAGTTTGTGTGGAAACATGGGTCATGGCAGATCCTGGTTGATCCAGGTCCACCAGTGGTCATAGCTGCAACTTGTGATGTACTCAGCTCTCACTCCTACTAAGGTGCTTCACTCTCCCAACATTAAGACTTGCCCTAACCCTGGGTCAGACACATCCACTGGTCATTTAAAATCATTGGCATTTAAAACCATTCCCTGATGTGGCAGAGAGAAGGGAAGAGGAGAAGTTTGCAGCCTGCCTTCATGCACAGTGATCAGAAGGGTGGATTCATGACAGCTCGGGGCAGCCCATGGCTACTTGCCCCTCATAGTGCTGCAGGGGTGGCATGGTTCCAACCATCAGTCTGAAACAGCATGAGACAATCTCCTCCACCATCTCCAGATCTTTCCATCATTCCTCACAGCTGGCCCTGACACGTCCCCTCAGCAGGCTGTTTGCTGGAGGCCAAAATTTCCCATCTTGCAGACTTCATGGAGAGCTATTACTACCTTAGGAAAAGCAGTCTGAGAAACGGCAATGCCATCTCCCGATAAGTGCCAAGAATACAAGAGTGAACCTCTTTATGTCTGCCTGTTTGTACATACCAGCTGCCACACTCACAGGTAAGAAAAACCCTACAGAGGAGTAAGACCTTTGGCTATGAAAAGAGACCCCCAACTGCTGTGTATCAGCAGAGCTGCTCCAAGCTGCCCCCATTTATCTAAGCACCCCTTCCCCAGGTGATTTTACATCCCATGAAGGTGGTGTTATCCAATAGCAATCATCAGCTATACAGCTTCAATTGACTATGAAATGGAGAAATTCCCAAATGGGAGTGCAATCTGTGAAACACTTTTTGATAGATGTTTAATGTGAATATTGACTATCTGGGCTTTTCTGTCTAATAAGTGGAGTGGATTTATATGAAGGCTCATTGTTCAGCTTTCAGTGTCATACAGCAGCTCTGTTTTGATTATGGTGATTTATTCTGCTCTGTTGAACTATCTGTAATGGCTTATAACTGATTCAATTCCCTATTACCTCCCCCCCAAAAAAATTCAGCTGCATTTGGGACTTCATAGATTTTTCAGAAAAGCATGAAAAAAATCCATTGCAATAATTTTCTACTGGTCAGTCTCACCCATGAGCTTTGTGCACTAATTCCCACCTCAGATCCAATAACTGTGGTCAAACTGATCAAATGAGAACCCCTCCTTTTGAAATGCAGCCAGCCTCAAAACAAATATTGCAAGCAATGGAGAATGCAACACAGCCTTTGTCCGCTGCTCCTATGATCAATCATCCTCATCATTAAAAAAATTGCATGTTTTTCTGCTCTGATTTGTCTAGTTTGGACTTCCAGCCACTCACTCTTGTTATAATTTTGTCTGCAGGACCAGAAAGCCTCCGTCATTGATTTCTGTTCTCCATGCAGACATTCATGGGCTGACATAAAGACACTCTTTAATCCTCTCTTTGTTAAGCTAAACACGGTGAGATCCTGGAGATTCTCACAATAAGCAGCTTTCCGATCCTTTAAGCATTTCCTTGACTCTTCCCTGAACCCTCTCCAGTCAACTGTTGATCCCAGTCTGGACAGAGTCTTCCTGCAGGTTTTGCAGTGCTGCCAAAAGAAGAGGTGATACAGCCTTCTTTCTTTCACTAAAGCATCCATTGTTTGCAAGACCAAGGATGACACAAGCCTATTTAGCCCCAGGCAGATAGCTGCTCTTCACTTAACTATCTATTGTGCCTTTTAGGTCTTTTGCAACCTCTGCTTCTTGGAAAACAGTCTTGCATCCTCTAAGTATGGATAGATCCCAGGACCTGGAGCTCAGATCCTGCCCAGGTCCTCAATAGGTCTGACACCTGGTGTGTCAATTAATGTTGAGTGGCTATATTGGGTCTGGTTTCTCTATATGCGTGTGGGCCACGTCTGCCGAGCTGTTCAGCTGGCTCTCCAGATCCAGAAGTGTTTTAAGCTGTCCATGTGCCCATGTCTCTAAACTGGAGTTCCAAGTTCCATCCATTTGCCACCTTAAAATATTGGTACTCTTGCTTTCTTCTTGCCTTCAAGAAGCTTCAAGGCTTAAGAAAAAACAGCTCAAAAGTGTGGGCTCACTTGATCAATTTTTTTGCTACCTGAAATTTAGGGATATAGTTCAAACTAGTGTAAACTTCCTCTCTAGTCACTGGAGGGAGATGAGCACCTTCAGGAGAGATGGGTAAGGCTGGGTTAGATGAGGTCAAGTCCGGGAACCATCCTGCCCAGCCCCTTTAAAACTCTTCCTGGCAAATGTTCCTTAGCTGTTGATGGGTACAAGGTGCCTTCACCAGCAGATGAAATCTCTTACATTTTCCGCTTCCCAAGGCACCGCTTGGACAGGACCCATTTCCCCATCTATTGCAGATGAAGTAGTCAGGCCCTTGGAAACCCAAGGAGAGAACTTTTCCTCTCCTTCAGTCACTAGACTTGGGAAAGAGTTACAAAAATTGGCTCTGCCTCAGGCTGCCCATGTGATTTTTTAACGAGTTAGATCAGGCCAGAGATTTCAAAGAGCTTGGCTCCTGCTAGAAACCTCCCCCCGCAAAAAAAGAAGCCAGTTTTGTTCCTGACCACGAGGCATCTGGCAACTCCCACTGTGACATGAAGAGCCAGATCTTCAAAAGGGCTGGTTGAAATCCAGCACTTATTCACCCTGAGGCTTCTCTTTCTTCATCCAAAAGGAGAATGCTGCCTCAGATCATTGAGGTGTTTTGAGGCCAGACTCGCTAATATCCATGGGCAGCATTTCAGTGGAGGAAGGAAACGCAGATAAGATATTTAGCTGGTCAGACGGAGTGATTTTCCCCTTCTCTGTTACAGTCCTTGTAGAGAGCAAGGATTTTGCTCTGGGCAAGAAATATTCCTTGCAGCATCTTTCCTTTCAAGGTCTGTGGGAACTTGGCAGTACCATGACAAGACCTCTCCTGAGTGCAATCCCAGTGTCCAGCCCCTTGTGGCTTTGCAAACCAGACAGGCTTTCCATGCATTTAACAGCCCTCGATGCATCTCTTCCCAAGGAACATAGAATCATAGAATCGTTAAGGTTGGAAGGGACCTTTAAGATCATCAAGTCCAACCATTAACCTAACCTGACAAAACCACTTCTAAACCATATCCCCAAGTACCACATCTACCCTTTTTTAAAAAAACTCCAGGGATGGCGAATCCACCACCTCCCTGGGCAGCCTATTCCAATGCTGGATAACCCTTTCAGTGAAAAAACATCTTCAGTTTCCCCTCCCTGTTAACATTTATCATGCACTATGGTGAAAGTAAAGTGAAGGAGGTCCACTGTGTTAGGACCTCTAAAGTGAAGACCTTCTGCTCTTTCTTGTTGCAAGCCTGTCATGGGCTAGCCAACTCCAGAGCATGATAAACCATCCCTTGGCCACCAAAAGGGCATCCCGCAGCATGTCAAGGCCATTTCTCTCACTGAACAGGATGGGAAGAGAAAAGGACCTGTCTCAGGAAATAAAAAATTGGCTTGTAATGCTCCAATTAAGCTAGGTTGTGATTGATGGAAGACAATCAAAAATCACTCAATTTCAAAGATCCAACTATGGATTCTGATTTCACCAGTGAAAAGCTGCTTTAATAATTCTTAGACAATTGTTGAGTAGCCCAAGAAGTTGATCTGTGCCATGTAAACCTCAATTTTATACGCAGAGCAAGAACAAATACCTGTAGTTCAGGCTGCCTGACACTTTCCACTACATGAGCTTATTTGCAGTAACTTATAACTTTGCAAAGCTGAAACCAGATAGTCTAAAATTTTCTACACAGGGTGCTTTACCTCAGATTGACCTCATCTACAGAAATTGTTCAGCTATTTCCAAGAATAAGGTTAAGGGAATATCTACTGGTTTGCCTGTATTCATCAATTTGTGGTAAGGCTTTTGTTCTGGAAATTGTCTTGCTGTGGTACTCTGCAATAGGGAGTAGATGGAAAAAGCAGTGTGTGATCAGCAGTTAGAGTTTGCATCGTACGTACAGTAGAGGGGGGGATGCAGATTACACAGCCGGCCTTGCAGGCAGCATTTCCCAGCTTTGTGCTTTGCAACCTTAACACTGTTTCATCTGGCGTTTATGTCAGGTTTTATTTATGTTGGGAGAGAGGGAGAAGGGGAAAGCAGGAGTCCTGTGTAACACTTATAAAGCCCTCCTGCTGATGTTGGTGTCACGGTCCACAGGGACTGCTCTATTCCTGACCTCTAAAGTAGTTTACCTTTTAACGCAAAACCTTAGGCCTTTGTTTCGGCAAGTCTAAAATTGCTTGATGGCTTTAACTTCTTTGCAGCGTGCTGGGGGTCAGAAAGCTACCCAGCGCAGGGAGCCAGGTATCAACCACGTGCTCGGCAGCAGAGCAGGACCAGTATTTGTGGCAAGCCAGGATGTGCATTAGCAACCTGAGCCGAGCAGGCTGTGGGTGTCCATGCTGGCAGTACTGCTTGCCCCACTCTGCCCAAAAAGTCTGCCAGCAGCTGATGCCCGGGAGCCAGCTTTTATCCTGGTGGCCGGCCACCTCTGGTCCTTGTGTCAAACTGTCATAGTGCTGTTTTGACGGTGTTTTGCCTTCCCTGTCTGCCAGCTCCTAAACACCAGCCTGGTTTGGGGTCTTCCAAGCTCTCTGCGTACAAAAGTGTGGGTCTGAAAGCCTGCTGCTGGTTTTCCGCCCCTGCCCCCTGCTTTTTGACTCATTCTAACTTTCTGCAGCACTTCAACTTTCAGTTTTGCACATCAGCAGCAGTTGCTCAGTCTGCTAAACAGGGATACAAGTTTTGCCTGGGTTTACTGAACATTTCTAAGCCCTCGATATCCTGCCACTCACACCACCAATATTTATGCTGTGAAGTGGAGAGGCAGGCAGGATTTTAATGGTAACAGCCTCTAATCCATCTGCATGAGGATTTCCAGCTCTGTATTATTCAGCAGCCCGGCTCTCCCTCCACGGGCAGCCCAATACTCAGCACCTCTCGCACTGGCTGAAAGCCAGGATAACTCTCCCAGATGGCCAAATGCCAAGAAATAGGGCTTTTGTAATGGGAACAGAGAGGAAGAACTGCTCCTGTCAGAAACAATCCAGCTGCTCTTCCCGTCTTCAGCAGAGCAAGGGCTTCAACGGCAAAATGAAGGTAGGCACCTGGAATGAAGTCGCCGGCGATGCCATGCCACGAGTAATTCTCTATTACTCAGCAGTGATAAAGCTCTGAGCAAAGGACAGCAGAAGACAGCCCAGTGCAAGGAGCCATGGGTTAATCCATGGTGGCTCTGGAGCAGCTAGTTCTCCCTGGGGTGGAGGCAGGACAAAGTGCCATGCCGCTGCTACTTCGGTGTACCAGGTAATGGAGATGCTGGTGATGTATAAGATGGATTTTTCAGCTGTGAATGCCTGGAATCAGGGGAACATGTTTGGTCCAGAATGATCCACAGGCTACCCACCTTGTGTCCCTAATGACACAGGTCCCAAAGCCCAAATCCCTTAAGCATTCAGCCTCCCAAGAGGAGTTCATCACACCCTGTCTCTCCTTGGAGGTGACCAGAAGATCAGCTTAGAGTTTGCACACCTTTGCAATGGGCAAGGGGAGATGGCTCCATGGGTCTGAGCCAGTCAGTTGTCCAAAGGCTGTCATGAATACCTGCAACTACTGAAAGATTCCTATTAGTTTCTGTGGATCAGCCCTGCTCTGTGTCCTCTATGTGAGCACCAGATATCCTCACAAGCTACCGAAGCAGCCATAAGAAGGCTGCTGCAGACATCTCAGCATCTGCCATCCCTTCTTCCTTGTTTGAGAGACAAGCTCCCAGAGAACCACCAAGGCAATAAAACCAGAAAAAGTCAGAGACATCTCCAACAAGCAGTGCCCACTCTTGGTCCTCACAGTAACCTGGACTATCTCTGCTTTGAATGTCACCAAACTCAACAGATTGCCTAAACTCCAAATTGCTGGAGGCTGAGACAGTCTTTAGGGCATACCACTTCATACCACCCTGTCCTAAAAGCCTTTTCAGAGCATCAGTCTTAGCCATCCAGTGGGACATTGGATAGGCAAGCTATTTGGTCTGACCCAGGACACTTGTTCTCATCAGAGGCCAACACCGAGTTCCTCTTGTGCCAAAGACACCCAACCAATCCACCTACAGAGGAACTGTTGCTACAGGGCAGCTCTACAGGCTTGGACAAAGAGCTGAGGATTTTGGATGCTTTTCAGAAGAAAGCTTTTTTCCTGGTATCACACATTACAGCTAATTCAGTGGCGTTTTTTTCCTGTGAAGCACTTACAAAAACAGCAATGACAAAAGATATCCCAACCCAGCCATTTCAAAATCCTGTGCTCTCGCTGCTATTAAATGAACGTCTGAAAGGTCTGAATTGTATAAAGTAAAGAGAATATGGAGACCAGATTCTCAGGTGGTGTAAGAGGGCATCCCTCCAAGGGAATCAAATGACTCTCACTGATTTTTAGCCCAACCAAGTGCCTTTAAAACTCAGCAGAGAAGATTGCATTGCTATTGATCAGATACCAGCTATCACCAACACAGGGGGAGATTTGTGCTTCTTGGGATGCAATAGAACAGGCTCCCAGACCCTGCTGAGAGAAACAGCAATTTAATAAGTGTTGAAACATGCTGTCCACTGAAAGGAAATGGAATAATCATGCAGACTGTTGAGAAGCAGGACACAATTCCTACAGAGGGGAGGTTTCTTTGTGAGAAGAGGATTAGCAGAGTCCGAATCCCAGCAGCTCAGCTTTGGACCAGTAGGCCCTGTCTTTCACAAATCTCCCTGTAATGGAGAAGGAGTCATTTAAAATAACATTAGGGCAGCAGCATCCACACCAATTTGCCTGATAAAGCCTTTATCCTAATCTTAATAGGAGCTGACAATTGTTGTCATCATGAGTTAGCAGCTCCGAGCTGCAGCTCAAGACCTGCTGAAAGGACTAAGCTGCAGTTCCTGGAGGGTTTTTTACTGTGTTGGAAGTATGTACAAAATACAGACCAAGGGCCCAATTCATCTCTCCATTTCTCCAGTGCCTTGCTTTTGCAGAGTCCCTGGCAGCGTGATAGAGGCTGCAGGTGAGACCATTTCATCCTGGTGCAACTGCCTGTGCAGGCAGCAGTGGGGCTCCAGGTCTGGTGCAAAGCGTGCTTGGGGGGACGAGGCTGTGCAAAGCCAGGAAAGCTCTCCAGAAGTCTTCTGGGACTAGTTTGGCACCAAAATGTCATTCAACAGGGACAGGGAAGGCCTGAGAGAAAGCCAAATCTATGTGGTAGGGTGGTGGATGAAGGTGCATCCATGGGGCCACGGGGACAAAAAGAAAACGCAGGGAAACAGGATGGCTCCTGCTCTGCAAATGAACCTCTCCAGGTATAATGATGTGAAACACTGATCTGCTCATGTTCTCCTATCACCTCTGTTTCTGTCTCACAGCTCTGATAACTTCAGATATTTACAACACACACATCCATTTGTCTCAGCTCTCTTTCTTGGCTGCAATTCATCTTATTGCAGGTACACATCTGAAAGTAGGTCATACTAATCTAAATGTGGACAAATGAATCCTACCCTAAGCGACAACTTCTGTCATGTGCAATTCACCCTGCTCCCCTTTTTGTCTCAAGCAGAGTAAGTGTGTGCATCCAGCAGACAGTGTTATTCTGTAGGAATGGTTTAATTTTTTGTTTGGGGTTGGTTTTTTTTTTTGGCTGTCACTATAGATGTTAGACAGGGAGCTGCACCAGAAAAGTGTCCTGTCTGATGTCCACCGGCTATTGTAGGTGGACCGCAAAAACATCCCACATCTACAATATTTTCAACCAAACTGAAAGCTTGATGACAAGCCTGAGGGTGGTTCTCAAAAGACTTAGAGGATCTGCTAAGCTCCACAGTCCATCTGGAGACCGCTGCTCTGCATGGTCCTGGCTGTGCCTGTCTCCTGGCTTGTAAGACATCAGATGTGCCAGTGACTTAGCTGAGAAGACCTAGACCAGTTTGGTCTTACTAATTCTGGCNCCCCCCCCCCCCCAAATCCCTGCTGGAGGTGGCAGAAGGGCAGGAATTTGGGAGGTTGTGAGCAGGACCCAGCAAATGGAGAGACCATGCATCCTGTCTCACCCCTTCCTCACAGCTCTTAGTGGCAGGCTGTCCAGGGGGACACTAAACACAAGAGGGGAATGATTTTTCACCCATCCCACTCTAGAGAGGTGTTGATTTTTGAGTCAAAAGTTCCCAAGCGCCTTTCCCAAGATGACAGGTAACCAGACTGCAAAGCAACCTTGTTGCTTCTCACCTCTGTGCAGGACTGGCAAAATGATCAGGAAAGATGCAGCATTATTCCCATCACCCTCTTAAAAAGACCTTTGGTGGCAAATATTTCCACTCTGGTTTGTTCTCTGTGGAAAGATTAACAGCTTAATTTTGCAGCTGTCCCACCCTCTGCCTCCCAGCCCTCCTCTTTTTCAGGACACAAAAAGACTGTTTTTTTGCTATGACATTTCCAGGCATTTTCCTGCCTATGAAAACTGAAAAGTGACCAGCACAGATTTAATTGTGTTGGTGGGAAAGTCTTATATAAAAGGCCTAAACTGTCTTCACACTGTGCTTCAAAAGGCTTTGGAGGGGGGCACAGTAAGCTTTGCAAAGGGTACTTAAGAGCTTAGTGCTTACTACCCCGTTTACTGTAGCAAGGGAGGACATCTGGCTTTGCATCATAGCCTGCTCAGAAAACTTTTCCAGGTCTATTTCCTTTTTTCTCTGAATTGCTCCCTAAAATCATTGATGGTAGATGCTGTGCAGGACACAGGCATTATTGTCCTTCAGGATTTTATGGCATCTGCTTTCTGCGTCTTCCCTGTGCACTGTTTCTGCAATTATTAAGGTGTTTCTCTAATTGCAGAAGCAAGCTATTATTGCATATGTCCTCGTCAAACTGCATAAGCAAGATGCGATACTGCTTCAACTCCCATGTTTCTAAATGGATATATATGAAGTGAAGCAGAGGTGCCCTCAGGTCCTAAAAAGGACTTCCCAATAAAAAAGACCCAAGCAGATCATGTACTGGAGAAGACAGTGCCATCAGCAGTAAAAAAAAGCACAAGTCTGGCCCACCCTTCTCTCCCAAATCACCGGCTTAAGGTTAAACTTCTTTTTTAGCAAGACCCAGAATGTGCGTTTCTTGTCAGCCTGCTCACGTTTAAGGTGTTTGAGGTCTCACTTTTCAGCTTTCCTCCATAATTACGAGAGTTTTTACAAATTAGTTTTGCTGAGAGAAGAAAAAAATAGCATAACCATGTAACTCTTGGCACTGGGACTTTAAAAATGCATCAGCTGCTGCAACATTTGTGATAAAGAGTATCGCCAGCTGAGGGACTGTTATAAAACTTTGGACATAAGGAACTTATGTCCAAATACCGACTTATGTCCAACATAACTTTTGGATCACCAATTTTTCTATGGGTGTTCTCTGTCTCATGACCGTGTGTAAATAGTTTTCACACAATCCCTTGAATTTGGAAAACCAATTGTTCCAGTTAAAATGCCCCACCTTAGTACATTGCCCTACTGCCTTCCCCCTTTTCATGTGCCTTTCGACATCCATACCTGCCCTTTGGTTAGTACCTGGCCAAGTGGGACACACATGCTCAGTGCTTTCTCCCAGAGGCCATGTTTTACTCATGCGTTTGTAATTATATATAATTTTTAATTATAGTTCTAAATGAAATCAAGGTTATTGTGGTGTCCAGATGGCTGGGTGGGCCACTTGTCCCACCTGCCAGGCATGGATGGGCATGGGGCTGCAGAAAAGCAGAGGGACCCTGGCACTTCCTTGGAGGCTGATGCTCTTTCCACCACTCCGAGCTCCCCAGTGCTGGGGTCTTTACCATAATTCTCCTGGCAGAAACCAGAAACTGCAGACATGCCATAGCAGGGGACTGCAGCTCATAGCATCAGATCAGATAAGACATATCCCCATATCTTCCCATCACATCTCCAGGCACACATACTGCTGTGCAGCAGGGGATGCTAGGTGCTGCAAATTGCTTATGAGAGGGGTTTGACAACCTTTGGAGGAGAAGAGGGAACAAGTCAAGGCAGGGAAAACTTCGCATACTTATGGCACAACATGTCAAACACTTTAAAGTGGTCTAGCAGAGCTCGCAGCCAGGCTGACAGACGAGGCAGAAGGAGGAGGAAGTGGGGGGCGAATTAGAGAGGCAGCCTTCCTCGTGATAAATGCTTTGCTCCAGATTATGCTGGTTTGGTAACTGCATGTAAAAGTCTGCAGTCTGCAACCAAATTAAAACCAGTTGATGGAGACACATCTTATTTGGTAGCTTTCTGTGTATGTAGAGTAAAGGTAGGACAGGGCTTGGGAAGACTTGATTAGCACCGTGGTTATTAAAAGCAATGCTGCTTATTTAACGTAGCCCTGCAAGATATCAGATTTTCTACCCCAAAGCCCTTTGATGGACAGGTAGGGTGAGCTAAAATTAACATGGCACACATTAAAGGGATTCAAAGCCCTTGACTGACCCCAACTTGTGCAAACAGATGGGAAGGCATGGTGTTCACAGAGTCAGTGCACTCTCATCATACCTATCAGTGACCCACAAGGAAACCCCAAGGCCTCACAATCGAAGTCTACAGGAGAAACAAGACCCTGATAGAGTATATTGCTGATACAAGGCAGCCTAGATGATATGGTGAGAAGGACACGAGCAATCGGTGAGCATGATAACACCGTTCAAAATATAATCAGTACAGAGGCTCACAGTGCGATGATGAAGATGGCGTGGTTTTTGGATGCATAAGCCAGGGATTTTACAAAGAGAGGGCCGAGTATCACGTCTGTATGTAGCAGCAGGGCCACTCTGACTGGGACACTACATCTTGTTCTGGTATTTACATTGAAAGCAAGGGCAGACTGAGATGAATGATTGGAAAAGTCTGAGTTAACTGTAGAGGACCCCAGAGTTCAAGCTGTTTTGTTATGAAAGTGGAAGGCCAAGGGGTGGCTGAAGCACAGTCTGCAAGACCCCTCATTAAGTGCAGAAATCTGGCATCACTTGTCAGTCTATCAGACAAAGAGATAACAAGATCCTGAGGCTAGATGTTAAAGCAGGACAAAATCAAACAAGAAATTACATCCGGTTGCTCTTTTACTAGGAAGGGTAAATAAAAGTGGAACAGCTTATCAATGGCTGTGCTGGATTTTCCGTTGCTGCAAAAGACTTTAAAAACAATCCCAGGTGGGTTTTGCTCTTTTCCCAAAAATCTACCCTCATCCCATTAAATAGGAGGAGGACAATGTCTTCCTGACCTAACAAGAAATCTCCAAAGTCTGCATGTGAGCCACAGGGCAGTTTCCACATCCACTGAAAAACCCAGGGAGGGAGGGACCTTCAGAAGTACCATCCAGGCAAGAAGTTGCAACAGCTCCCCAGGGTCCCTTCATTTCCTTTGCAGGATGGAGATGTGCTGAGCACACCCGCCCTGTTCCTGGGCTGTTTGTTAGTTGTGCATGTGTTCTTCCTTTCTCCCTTCTGCTGAAGAGCTTGTAACCCTTCACTCGTCCCCACAGGGCATTGGCAAATTCAGTAGCAGGCAGTGCCACACTGGGAATCCAGAGAGAAGACAAGTAGCTCTTCTCACCTTGCAATCCTACAAGAAACATCAGGTCCTGGAGATACTGTCCTTTCAGGGCCTTTCCCAAATTCCCTTGTGCTTTCCTGAGGATGGAGGAGTTCACCAACAGCATCTCCCCTCTCTAAGAGCAAGGGGAACAACTCAGGAGGCTACACAGGGCTCAACACAGCAAAGGGAAGCCAGCCTGTGCAGGGAGCAGATGCCCAGGAATAACCCAGTCACAGTCCAGAGCTGTCAGGTGCTTTCCCATGAAAGAGTATGTTCTTCTGTGTCTATGATTAGATATGATAGTAGCAATAGTGATGAAAATGTAAAGTTAAAATGCCAGTCACTCTCTATTGCCCAACCCCGGAGTCTAGAGGGCCATGCTACATCAGATCCATGTGTGGACTGTTGAGGTTAGGCAAGACAAATCGAACCCCAAGGCCTGGAAATGTTTTTTACATCATCCTACAGGTGGTGTGAGCCACTGCTCAATTCATAGCCTATCCCCAGTAACACATGCAAGAAGGGTTAGTGGTCCTCATAGTGGCCGTCACTGGTTTGGACATGGTCAAGATGAATTTTGACAACACTGTAATTAGTCATGTCCTGCCTCCTTGCCATGACCTCAGGAGCAATCCAAGCAGATCAATGCTTCTCCAATCCTGCTTGCTTTTTAGGCCAATAAAAAGCAAAATCCAGGTGCCCATTTTGGAAGACCATGCCCAGCCCCCACCAGATCACAGCAGTCTGCCTTTTTATTAACAGTTTGGACACCTCCAGAGACCTTTTTAAATGCAATTTATTTTCACTTCAAATGAACATAGGTCTGAATACTGGAACAAGAGGAGGAGGTTGGGAGGGAACAAGGGGTGTATTCTGCAAGCAAATCCCCATTGGCTCTGGTTGTTATGTTGAATTGGGCTGCATCTGCCACATCTGATTAGATTGTGTTGTCCTTTTTTATCTCCCTGATCTAAGCTATGATTCTTCCGTTTTTATGTGACATTTCTTTGGCAATGCTTGGATTATATATTCAGAGTGTTTCCCAAACCGTAAAACATCCAGATTGCAAAGGGTATTTATTTGCACAGTTATGTTTTGCTTTGTTTTGTTGGGTTTTTTTAATGTTGCTGTGGGTTGGGTTTTTTTGTACTGATGCTGCTAGTAAAGAGGATCCATGAGGCAAATTTAGAGCAAGGCTATCTGTATCATACTTGGGCAAGGATGGGACATTTCAATTTCAAGAACTGTATCTCTCTCCTGTTGACCTGGTGTCCGGGCAGAGTAAATCCATGAAGTCTTTTAGGTTAAAAAAGGTTTAGAGGAGGCAAGAATCTCACCCAAAATCATCTTATCTACACTTGACTTTGCTGGGAAGTCCCTTGACTGTATTGTCACTTGTACAAACCATGATTGCTGGGAACAGTGACAAAAACAGGGATCGGGGGCTGGCATTTTTCAAGCTGTGGTATCTCCAGGACTCATCAGTTACACAGTGGGCTGAACTAGTAGCAGAAGAGCCAGTATCCCAGCTAATTCCCTCTCCAGTTGTGGATACACCTGCAAGTCTGGGTGCAGACAGTGACAAACATAATCCTTCCATGCTCTGAGATGGAAATAGGCTTGATAAGACCAGGCCCACCGTCGAGAATATCTCAGCCACCACGCAGGTCCATCTAGCCTCGTCTAGTGCCTTGACCAGATGCAATGCCTAGGGAGAAAACATTTCCCACAAGCACACATATCACGTTCTTGTTCTCCAGGTGGTTCACCCCTTTCATTGTCAGCCATCTCCAAAGGACCTTGCATGTTAGAGGCAATTTTTAAAGAGTAATGACATAGATATTGACAAGTATCATGGGCCAGCTTCCCAGCTCTGTCAATAGATGTTACTCTTGGAGCCTGGAAAGAGTTACACTTACCTATATCAGCTGAGATTTTCAACATTTTTTTTTTCATTTGAGATACTCTTCATCTATAGCTTTTATTTCATTAGATGGTTGCTTCCAGGCTCCTCTGTTCTTGCACACATTTTGTAACCTCAGACACCCTACCCAGCAAGACCAAGGCTGGACTATTCGGTTAACTGACCAACCAGTTGGGATTTGATGACTGAATCACTATGGGAGGTAATTGGGAAAAGCCTTTTAGTCCCATTAAGTGGCTCAGCTGAAGCAAACCGCCCACAACATCCCCAAGGAGGATCGATGCTGGGGGTCCATAATCACACAGAGCTGTGGGAACCCACCAGGTGATGGCTGCCTTGGTGACATCCACAATTCATCATAGTGGCCCATGATAAACCAACACAAAGCTTGGTGGAGGAGTGGTCCGGGAAGGTTGTCATCAGGAGAGTGATGGACCCAAGTGGTCCCCACACCGCCCCACTGTCTCTGACCTGTGGACCCCGGAGTCAAACACTGCCCTGTGGAAAATATGACACATCTCTAAATCAGTGTGACCCCATATCACTAAACCTGGTCACATCTTTGTGCCAACATAATCTTACCTCATTTTCATCCATTATAGCAGGGGCTGAAAGAGTCCTATTAAAAAGCAACTTTGTGCATGTGTGTGTTTGCTCAGAAGATAAATATAATCACTGGGACTGATTGACTAATAAACTCCTTTCTAGAGTCTGCTGATTATTCCTATGGAGGCGAAACCATGCTGATGAATTAGCAATGGATTATTAGAGTAGTCCTGTGTCCTGTCTGCAGGGCTAATTTTCCTGCTGAGGTAACGTGTGTTTACCAAGCCAAATATTCAACTGTCTTATCTTTATCTTCTTGTTTGCAAGAAAGTAATTCAATGCTTCCTCACCAAACTGTGATCATGGATAGGGGAATGATTGAAAGGCTGAGCTGGTTTGACAGACTGGGAAAAGAGGTTGTGTAAAGAATTACGTCTCAGCTCTAACACAAGACACCTGTAAGACAAACCAACAAAGACAAACTAGCTTCCACAAAGCTCGAGTGCCATCTTTGGCTTTTCTGTTTACCAAGGAGACCTTGAACATGTAGGTCAGAGATATCATCTGGGCATTTGATGCACTGGCAAGGAAGCATAACACCAGAAGGGTAGTTAACTCAGGTGCCAAGGCTGTTGGGAGCCCCATAACACAGCTAAAGGAACCAAAAGCAAGGTTCATATGTAGGTGAGCCTTCAGGAGCAAAGCAAGTAACATTTTCTTGTGAGACCAATGAGCTAGTACAACTATATTCCTCTGCTGTAGTTCTTCAAGGACAATGAGACTGGTGGATCACAGACAACCAGCCATGAGTGGACAGGACCAGAAGGACCAGGAGAATAAGCCTGGGTAGGGAAGGAACTGAAGATTAATTTGGTGATGTATGATGTGCTTGCAGAGTCACAGAAAACAACAGGGCAAAGCCCACAGCTGCCAAGTTCCTGCTCCCATACAGGTTTGAAATGGAGTTTCTGCCCCACAACCAAGTACCCCTTGCTCCACCTCGGGGCATAAGCAAGCCAAGGGAAATTCAAACATTTTCCATTGGAAAGACTTTTTCTGAGCCATGTCTGACTCTGAGTTCACCATACTGGAACTGTTTAATGGATGTTGTGGATGAGTTACTGAGGTGATATTTTACAGAGGGTTTTTTTCTCACTCAACAAATTCTCTGCCCTTGTAAGGTCCTAAATCAATGCTGAAGCCATTCAGTCTCTTTTCTTGTCTTTCCAAAGTATGTTGAAAGCTTTTCAGGCTGTACCCCTCTCAATCTCAATTCTGTCATTGGTGTTTCAGTGCTTAAACAGGCTGTGCCATGTGTGACCACCTGGACCTGTCTTTAACCAAGTGTTTACACTGGACAGTGATGGGGCCAGACTCAATAGCTCAAATCATCTATGGCCTGGCCTGTGTCTAAGTGCCAAATTCCCCCTTGGCATTTTCCCCCAGCCCAATCTTTCAAGTCTGGAGTTAGAGAAGGCTCCCCAAAGCAGGAGGACAAATGAGAAGACAAATGATAGAGAATATAATGTGGGAAATAGCTGTATAATCTCTTTCTGAATCTAGATGGGCTGGCTGTGTGGAAGGACCAGGGATCCAGGATGCCCCAAGCACTGAGCCAGGGGATGCACCCTCCCCTCGTTAGCCGACAAACATGACAGTATTTACATTTAGATGGGAACAGTTATGAACCCAAATGGCCTTTTGTCACCACACAGCTGCTGCACACAGCTGCTTCTTGATGCAAAAAGGTCCCTTATGGTTGTTACACACCAGGACCCTGCAGTCCTTTGGTGTCTTCCCCCATTCATCTGAATAAAAGCGCTGGGTGGAAATGCCAGAGAGCAGCGAGCTTTCCCTGCGGAGTTCTCCCATCGGTCTGTGATCCCCGCACCACTGCGCCTGCTAACACGCCACACTACGTTGGAGGGGGAGACTCTGCACAGATTCAGACACCTGCACATAAGCATTTCTGTGTGATCTGGGTGCTTGATTCAGTTCCTTAAACATGGCATGTGACATGAAAGATGTTGTAGGTTATCCATAGGGTTACCATGCTACAAAGTTGAAGGTCTCCTGGGGTCTGCAAGCCCTGTGCAGGCATCTCAGATGCCCCTGGACATCTCCGATGCCACTAGACAGCTGTCTTTAAAAAATCAAGTCGGGTCCCTAATAAATACATACTTATGCTTAGAGAGCAATTCACCTGAGCTTGTGTTTGTTCCAAAGGGAGCAAAACTGCTCTCCAGCCTCCTTGGACTATACTTAGGACTTCCACCGAATTATAACATGAGCTCCCATGCCTTCCTTCTGGCAGGCACCTGTAAGTACAGAGCTAAAGCCAAGGTGTCAGTTTGGACCTGAATCTCTCCTGGGGTGTGTTTGGCATTAAAAAAAGATTCTTGGTTTAAAGACATACTACTTCTGTGATATATCACCAGAGCCAGCCTTTTCTGTAATGCTGTGGGAAACTGGGGTGATATTGTGCAGGCAGAAAGCCCCCGGAAAGCGCAGCTCTGATCTCCCTAACCATCACATCACTCCCTTGATGTCAGCACAATTTCACATTTGTCCATGTGTGTGTCAATGAGATTTCACATTTACCCACTGCAATGTCCAGAGATTTGCAACGAACCTTGTGACTCAACAGGACTGCAGGATTACTGCCCTCACCAAAAAAATACTGATTCACTGCAACCAAAATGTTTTGTTGAAACACAGTGGTTTGGGAGAGGTCAGTGACTCATGGGCATGTGGGAGCTCACGTTGTCCACTCTTGGAGCGGGGAATGGGATAAAATCTAAGCATCTAACACAGGGCTTTATTAGGGCCCATGAACCCTGTGATTCCGCAGTGGCTGTAAAAAAAATCCTTCACCTTGGGAATTCAGGAGGTTTGCGTTTCCAACTCAGAAGCAGTAAGGAGGTGGGCTAGACAGCACAGCCAGTATTCAACATAGCTGGACTTTGGCTGGTGAAAATCAGGGGTTAGTTACAAAACTGCAATAAAAATCCCATCTGAATGTTGAGATTTTTCCATCTGCAAGTTCAGCTGAAATCTTCTGAATCTGGTTGCCTTTCCTTCCTGGAAACTGGAACATTTGTAATGGAAGATTTCCCCTCTCTAGGAAGTGCCCCCCTGCCCCTTGCAGACGCACTGTCTATTTGTTTACCAACCTTATTTTAGAACTAATATTAACCAGTAATGCTCTCTTGACAGGGATGTTTTTTTACCCCTCAATGGTGAAATTGCATGTGAATTATGAATTTTCCAGTTAATTGAGCAAGCTAAGCACTGGCAATGCAACAGGCCCCTGTAACGTACATATGCTTTATTCGACTTTTCCTCAAGGGGTGCACATTTGAATAGTCATAGGGAAAAGAANTTTTTCCTAGCAGGGAATAAAACTGTTTCAATTAAAAAAAAAAAAAAAAAAAAAAAAAAAAGATAAGGACACTTGCTGTAACTTGCAGGGTCATTTCTTAGGGGTCTCCAAAATCCTTTTCCAGCTTATTTTCTCTGCACCTTGGGGGTCATCTCAGGATACCCCAGAAGCAGTGATGTTCCTATGAATGATAGGTTTGAGGAAAAAAGGGCTCAAATAGAGCTGGGAGGAGCAGAGGTGACTGAAAGCGGAACTCTTGTTCAGCAGTAAACACCAGGAAATGGCCATTCTGAGATGGAAGTTTCAGCCTTTCCCAGGAATCTGGAAGTCCTGGGTCAGGTTCAGGAGTTAAAGTGCAATGCTGGTAGCCTCAGCTACAGGAGGGGTGCACAGCAAGCTCAGGGCTCAGGCCTGAAATGGGGTAACACGGAAAACCCCTCTCCAGCATAATCAACCTACAGCAAAGCCAACCCCATCCCAAGGAGCACTTCAGGGCTGACAGGTAGGGGTTTCCCAGCAGGGAAAGACCGTCCATCAGCTCTGCAATACAAAACCCATCAGCTCCAAGGCAAAGGGTAATTGAGGGCCAGGTCCTTTGCGGGTGTAAAGCATTGTGGCTCCACCAACACCCAGCAGCAGAAAGCCGGTAGGACAATGCCAATTTACAGCCAGCAGGGAGCTGGCCCTGGATCAAAACATGCATTAAATCTCCATTTGGGCAACAGGATTTTATTTAACATATGTTCCCCATTGACAGAGTTTGCTTTATGTGAAAAAGGATTTGCATTAGGAGCATTGGCGAGAGCAGCAGATGTATGTAAACAGCAGGCTCAGCAATGGGTCTGACCCCCGTGCTGGAGGGGACAAGACCGGTTAAGCCCCTGGGCTGAATATAGCTCCATATTTTGCAGAGAGGACTTGCTTTCTCCTCCAGGTTTAGGACTGAGTTGCCAGTCAAAATATGAGCCAGGTGTGACTTCCACTGCTGGTGTTAGTGCAGTAAATTCCTTCCCTTTTCACAAAAAAAAAAAAAGGAGTATTATTATTCTCTGCCCATTTGAACAGGGGCTTTGCAGGAGCTTCCCTCCCATAGCTGAAAGCCACGTGCTCCACCTTCACGGGTTTGGGAGGGACTGATTTGCAGCCCCCTATTTTTAATCTGAATTTTAAGGCCCAAATAAAAGTTCTTACATAAATGCTCCACTTAGGTTTCCCAAGGCATTTCTTTCTGTCCTTATGGCCACTAGAAGCCAAGATTTTAGCCATTTCCAGGTCTCCCCAGTTCCTTTCCTGCCTCACACTAGAGATTCAGTAAACCACTCCTAGCTCAGACATCCCCCTTTTCTTTTCCTCTTCCCTTGCAAGGGTTAAGAACAAATCACCTCTGAGTAGCCCAGCCACTTACTCCCAGAAACCAGTGCAAGTGGGACCTGCTGCCAATGCCGGAACATATTTGTATCCCACTGTTCCCAGCCATGTGGCAGGTGATTCTTAGTCACAACGAGTTTGCTTTGCTCCTGCAGGACTGTCATCTAGTGTTTATTCCGGGACTGCGGGAAAAATCACTGGTCTGAGGCAGGGCTTGAACACGGGAACTACTCGTTTACCGTCTTGCACAGCGTGTCATAATTTTATTAAAACCCAGACAAGCCTGACACCTTGGTGACAGAATATAATTTCCCTAACCAAATGCCTTGACACCAAAAATTAGGCTAAATCACATTATTTTAAAGGAGCAGATGGGAATGCTAAACATTTGCCCAGGGAAACGCTTAGATTGCCACAGTCCATTACTGCCATGGCACGGCAGGGTACCTAATGGCCTCCATTAGCAAGTGCAGAGCAGAAGCCACAGGTAAAAGTCCATCCCTGGGTGGTCATGTTCCTTCACAAGAAATAGTTTTGCTCCTCCCCAAACACTGCAGGCTTGAAGATGCAGGTTTATAGTGAGGCTGTGAAGGTAAGAGGTTAAGGGGTTAAAGCGTTACCGTCTCCTTCCCATCCACACGGTCTTGCAGCAGAAAATGTCAGAGATGACTGCTTGGCCAGCTACATCTTCAGAAATCTCCCACTTGCCATTGACTGAACTCTTCACAAGCAAATCATCCCTGTGCAGTTCAAGTAGAAGACTACTTGAGTCTTGACCCACACAGTGTTTTCAGCTTTTGTTCAAGCTGGGGTGACAGCACAGACCCCAGGAATGAGCATTACTGCCTTTCCAAGCTGTACGTGGCCAAGCAAGGCATGAGATGTGCCTGTGTACTTGTCCCAGATGTCAGTAGCAGGTTCTCACTCTGGACCTTATCTTCCTCATCTCCAAACAGCAGGGTTGACGCATGGATTTGGAAGGTGTACAGGGGGAAGCAAACTTTTGTCTAGAGAAGGATTTAATATTGGGGTGCTTAGATTGGCAGGTGAAAAATTGGGATTCTTGGTATCTCTGTCCTGTCATCTCTGACTGATTAAATAAAACCTGGAGGAAATATCTGACTTCCTAAGAATGGTAGTGATGCCTACTTCATCTAGATAGAAAGGAGATACTTCCTGGAGGCTGGCCGAGCATCTAGGATCTTCAGCTCACTATAGTTTGCTTGCATTAAACCATGGCATTGACTTTTGCACAGGCAGCCTTTTGAGTTGCCCTTTCCTGACTTAGAGCCCATCAACATGGACTGAGTTGTACCCCCTGCAAACTAACAAATTGTCACAGGAAGAAGGCATTAGATTGGGAATCTGGAGATGCTGGTCTTGGCTTAGCCACATGTTTGTAGTGTGACCACATGTCCTGGGCTCCATCTGTAGAAGTATGAACAAGTCACAGCAAGAGCCACACATCTAGAAAGCAAATCAAGCTTTATGCATAGGACATTTACATCTCACATTTTAGCCCCCAGCTGGTCAGCAAACCAACCAAAACTCCACATGTGTGAAGGAGCAACTCACTGCTTCATCTCTCACATCCTTGGATTCTCAACTGGGAAGGGAGGGAAGATGCAGGTCAGTCCAGGCTGGTTGTCTGCTAATGTCAGGGCCGTACACCATAGCTTCTGATTCCTGCAGTGTTTCTGGAGAGTGTGCAGCTCCCCTTGCCCCTGATGACAGATTTGGGGACATATTCATGGAAGAAACCTCTATCAAAGGAACATCAAGGCAGCATTTTGGCTCAGAAAGTTCCTGAGCTACAGCCTGCTGGTGACTGGAGACTTACTGAAGCATTTCTGGGAAAGTGACACTGTGTGCTTGCATTATTCTTCTTCCTTTACCTTCGACATCTGCTACTGACCACTTTCAGAGGCAGGGTATATGGTGATCTGTTGGGTACAGCCTTCTCTTGTGCTGGACCTGCCAAGGTACAAAGAAAGGAGGACTGGTTTGTCCTGAGTTGAGGAACATGAGCAGAGCCAGCACTGATTAAAGAGGGGACCAATCCTCCTCAAAGCCTCTTTGCTCCCACAAGAAAAGCAGGCTGTTGTTCAAAGCTCTCACCAGTTGTCTTGCTGCTCCTGAACCGAAAACACTTCCAGCCACTCGATGGGGGCATCAAACCAGCCCACAGTCCCCACAGTGCATTGCAAACCTGCAACTGCCAGCACTGCACTGGCACTTCAGTGGGGCTAGAGAGGGGAGGGAGGCAGGACTGCGGCTCCTGTGGGGTGAAACACATCTGCCCACATTTCTCAAACAGGCAGTAGCAGAGAGGCAATGTCCCTGGGGAGATGGAGGAAGGCAAGGAAGGAGGAAGGAGGCAAGGTGAGGAATCTCCTTCACCCAGCAGCAGGGTCTGTCAAGAAAACACCCAGCCCCAGGAGATGGAGGCAAGTCCCAGCAGATCCACAGCCTAGGGAAGGCAAGTAGGTCAGGAGGTGGAAGTCCTCTGCCCAGGGCTCTCTGACACCACTGAAAGGCCTGCAGGTTTTTGTCTTGAGGCATAGCTGAGCTGACTGTGTCCATATCCAGCACAGCTGCCTGAGCAAGGTCTGACCCAAATCATAGCTTAGTTTGAGCACTGCTGAGCTTTAGTAAACTGAGAAAGCCATTCTGCTTGCCAAATCTACTTCATTTCTGCCTCAGAGCTGTCTTGCAATTGGCTCCAATGATGAGCAGAATGAAATCCATGCTGACATGTAACCCATGTCTTTCCCTGGACAGCAAGGTTGCCACAACTTGGATCTTCCTAGTGGCACTTTTCTGAATGCTTTCTGAATGATCAATGTGCTTTTTGAATCAAGGACTCTATATTCAACTAGTCATGTCAACAGTTTTGGAGAAGGATGGCACATCCGACCTTCTGCATACTCTCTTGTTACATGTCCAAGGTCCCTCAGGACTTGCCAGCCCTGATCTGAAACACCATCAGCTAGAAGTCTCTGCAGAAATAAAACAGCCTAGAAAACCCAGGACAATTTCTCATAATGCAAACCCAAGTCCAAATTGGAGTAGATTGGACAATTTCTGCACATTCTGGAAGCAGAATGCAAGGAGTGTTTAAGGAACAGTTGGGGAGAAAGCAATCAAGAGGACAACAACAACAAAAAAAAGATAAGTAGATGTGGGGGAAAAAAAAAACAGACTTGGTGTGCTGGAAACAGCAGCCATTTAGCTGGAAAGAGACCCCCCAAGAGAGCAAACAGATGATGTTGGGGGGGAGGAGAGGGGAGGAAGCAGCATCAGAATAAAAATACAGAAAAGAGACTGAGCTGGGGAAAGAGAGTGAGAGCCACAAAACAAGCAGAGAGAACACAAAGCAATCATTAATTAGAGGAGGAAAAAGAAATAATGTGCAACAAATTGCAGAGAGCATTGGCAATTAGCGGCAAGGAATCTATTCGCTTCTGCACACAATAGACGACAGATAAGAACATCCATTTCAGGATGTTTTGCTCAAGTATTGCTGGAGGGCAAGTAGCCATACCAGTGTGGGCATTTATGCTGGCACTGCCTGTGCAAAGGGAGGAAAGATTTGTCATGAGAGGGAACAGCTGGCTGAGGAGGGGGAACTCAAAGAGATTGGAAAAGTGTGGGTGGCAAAGGATTTAAGAAAAGCATTCCTGTTTGATAACACTCTGAATAAGATGAAGTATGTATTTAAGATCCAGTAACATCAGGCACCTGCTCCCTCAATGGGGACTGCACTTAGAGCTGATGCTAGGTATCCCTAAACCTGTCCTCATATCTGCAGCAGTGACCCTCATTGCCTGGAACGATCTGGGACAAGGCAGGGTTAGCTACCCATATTCCCTCTGGACTCAAGTGGCTCCTGAAATAACTTAAGCGCTTTGTACTGGAATGCTCTACAGAGATTGAAGGAACCGGTTCTCCACCCCAATGGCTCTTGAACCAGTCCAGGGTACTTTTCATAGATATAGAGATCTGTCCACTTCCGTGACTCAGCATGAGCAAACTATACACGCTCCCCAGCGGCTGAAACCAGCACATCCTAAATTAATGCATGCAAGATCAGTTACCACTGGCTGGTATCTCTTTAAAGCACAATAGCTCAATTGTTTTTGAGCATGTTGCAAGAGCTTGCCTCTGTCCAAGTTTTCTGGAGGACTCCCAGCTCCATTAGTCATCATGGCCTGCAATGAAAGGTGGAGATGATGGGGAGGGTGTTTCTTCACTTCCTGCCTAGCAAAGGGATTGCCAAGTTACAGCTCAGGATCTAAGTGTTGATGGTCAATTACAGCTCACCCTCCACTCACTTCAGGTGGGATTTAATTCACTGATCTCAATGCCCACATTTAGAAATCTTCATGTAGGTATCCAAGGGTCTGAGTACCCACTGCAGTCTTTGGAGACCCAGTCAACACTGTCAAGGGATCCTGGAGAGCCATTCCATTGAACAGAGAGGTCTGATTTTGGGGAGTTGAGCGGCTCTGTAGATCTCGAGGGGTTAAATAGGAGCTTAAATACTTGTTGCACAGTTGGGCACCTGCCTAGGGTACCTGGAGGCCAGTCAGGACACCCTAGGGTATTCTGTGGCAGTAGAACTACCTGAAAGGAGGTTGTAGAGAGGTGACAGTCAACCTCTTCTCGCTAGTAACAAGCAATAGGACAAAAGGAAATGGCCTCAAGTTATGCCCAGGTAGGTTTAGGATGGATATTAGGAAAAAGTTATTCACAGAAAGGGTTGCTAAGCATTGGAACAGGCTGCCCAGGGAAGTGGTGGAATCGCAATCCCTGTAAGTATTTAAAGGACGGGTAGACGTGGTGCTTAGGGACATGGTTTAGTGGTGGTTTTGGCAGTGTTAGGTTGATGATTGGACTTGATAATCTTCAAGGTCCTTTCCAGCCTAGACAATTCTATGATTCTACATGATTCTATGAAATGTTTAGACAACTGAACCAAGCAATAAGTGAGCTCACTCCCCACCCATGGCATCCAGTGCCATTGGAAATGGTCTTGGGTGTCCTATGTGACCTCCAGCATCTCCTGTAAAATGAGCCACCCCTTGTCCCACATCATATCGGCCACCCTTGAGCAGATGTCTTGGATATCTTAGAGAGTCTGAATGGTGGGAAGCACTCACTTCTTTGGAAATGAGGATGACAGGGATGGGGAGGTGGGAGGAACGGAAAAGGAAGAGGAGATGCAATAAATGAACAGGCAGGACTAGTGGTATGCAGGTTGCACCTGAGAACAGTGAAGGAAGTGTCAGGCTGGCTGAAGAGGTGTCATGAGGCTCAGGGAGTGAGGGATGCAGGAAAGGGTAGACAGGTCCCAGATCCCCAAAGAGCTTGGTAACCCTGGAGCCAGTAGGAAAGGTCAAGCCCTTTCTGTGCTTCTAGAGTTGCTGTCCTCTCCAGGATGGACATCAGTATTGGAGTGAAATAAATAACCCACCTCCCTCACTTCAGTTCACACTTCTCAGTTGCGTCCAGCGAGTTAAACACCACTGAAAGCCATGCCAAATGTGGAAAAGCCAGATAAAACCCTGCCCTGACTAAAGACAGCAGCACAAGTGCAGGGACGAGAGGTCTCATTTAGGTGATTTGTTAAACGTCTTTGAAGACATCGCTACTGCAGTACTGGAAGAAAATTACTCTCTTAGCCTGTGATTTTTTTCAAGGAGCATCTCAGAGGCTTTCATCTGTGAGATAAATGGTTGAAGCAAAGGGCTGTGGAGTGAAAGGAAGGAAGGAAAAACAGAGGCTGGAGCATGAACCGGTTAGAATGTGGGCAAGAAAGCAATGCCTGATGTATAAACCATCTTAGCTTGGAAACACACCATGGGACGGCCTGCACCAATGGGGCCATTGGGGCAGTTGTGATTTATACCAGGTAAGCAGCTAAAGACTGCAGGTTTTTAGCAGGACTGGGAAAAGAATGCCCAAGGCACAGAAATGATCTAGGGAGCCTAAATCTCTTTTCAAAGTAGATGTAGGCACCTACATTACTTTTTCATTCAGATTTTAAAGACCTTTTTCACTGGCTTTCAACAGTGTAGGCACATGCCACAGCACAATGTTTACCTCCTGCAGTGCTGAAGGAAAACAAATTGAACAGTCCCTTTGAAACTCATTGGTTTGGGATATAACTGAGCAAAATATTTATCATACAATTCCTTCCCCAGAAGGAGAAACATGAACTGAAGGAAGGGGGAGAGGAGCAGACACAGGATCCTGCTCATTGCAGGGGGTTGGAGTAGAAGATCTTTAAAGGTCCAACCCAAACTATTCTATGATTCTATGATCTGTCTGTTTGGTAGAGCCAAATATGAGTCTTATACCTTTTACTTCCCCAAAAAAAAACTTTTCAACAATTAAAAATGAGAATTCAATTCAAGACAAACTGAAAAGCACATCTCATTTTGTTTCTAAATTTCTTGGCAAAAAATCAAGTCTTTCCATTTAAAGTTTACTTCTACTTTTGTGTCAGTACTATTCTGGGGAGAGAGTGCTTGGAAACCAGAGTTTTGTCAACCAGCCCATACTACTGGGAAATTATTCCTTCTACACAGCAAGTGCAGCATGCTGACACAGAGAAAACCTCCTACATTAGATATCAGAATATGAACTTCACGCGTGTACAAGATATCTGGTTACCATGCATGGTTTTACCTCTTTTGTTGATTTTTTTTCAACTCCTCTATCAGAGATGCCATTCACTTTTCAGCTAAATATTTCATTCAGGAGCAACGGGTTCTTTTTTTAGACAAATACCTGTCACTGCCTCCTATCAGCAGTAATTAAAGTCATATGATGCAGCTCTTAGCGTCACAGGTGGTTCATGCCTGTTGTTGATGGGTAACAAATTCTTTTGGGGAAAGAGCTGGTGGTCACTGTATTGACACAAAATGTTGCCACATCCTAGATCCTCCCAGGACAGAGAGGCTACCGGGACCCACTGTCGCACTGTTCCTGGGACGCAGCAACTTATTCGCCTCAGCAGGAGACTGATGCTGGAGCTAGCAATGCAACCTGGCTTACTAAGGTCACCCTTGCCCTCAAGGCGGTCTTTCCCTGACCCCAACCTCCTTCACTCAGCACCGAGTCCAGAAAAAGCTCTGCTTTTTCTTGTTCAAAGGTCCTCTGACACTCCAGCTCTGTCTCACTGACCTCCCACACCGGCCACCTCCGGCATCCCCATCCAACCCAACCCACCTTCCCCTGCTCAGGTTGCTTATCCCATCACTCTGGCTCTGTATTGCTTAGATGTAAATATTTATATGTCCATATATATATCTATTGGACAGATATAACTAAGCGTAATTGCCTTATATATTCATGCAGAAGAGGTGGCTGTGACACCCAGCCATTTCATCACAGCTCAGCCCACTGTTTTCCTTCAAGTCCCCAAAACACCAGGTACCAGGGATTGCCAAAAGGAGAATTAGGCCCCAAAAATTCCCACCCCCACAGTGAAATGAAAACCTGAATGCAGGTCAGAAATGCTGATAGCTTGCTGTGTCACTGTTTCTCAGACTGAGATCCCATCTTCTCTTCCTCCTGCTGCAACTAAGCTCTTCTAGCACTCTGGAATGGATAGACCTCATCCTCACCCATATGTTACTCCTGTTTGCAGCATAGAGCTGCCTTAGGTATGTCCCCAGGTCATGGTAAGGAGGTGGAGAGCCTCCATCTACTTTTGATCTCAAAGCATATGAGACTCCCCATCCCCAGGAAGCTGAGGGGAAGGGGATGAAATGGCATTCCGGGGTCACCTGACAAACAGTACATACTAAACTCAGTCACGATGCAGCCAAGGAGACTGGAAATTTATGAACTGTGTTCCCTTCACGCTGCACCATGCACCATCACATGCACCAGATATTCTTCCGCCCCCAGACACGCATGCACAATCCATACAACACAACCACACGTGCACTCCTTCTCTCTGCCCCCAGCACTGCTAAAGACACCAGCTCTGCCTCCAGCACTAAAACGTAAGTCAGAGCATGGAGGCCAAGCAGTAGAGATGGTGGTTTCATTTTCATTCTGGTTCAGTTCAGCATCCTCAAGAAGCAAAGCCATGCACAGGCACTGATAGTGGATTTCACACAAAGTAATCAGAATGCAATAATATTCTCCCCAGTAACCATCCTGGCAAAAGCCTGGGAGATGTTGACATTATTTGCATCTTTATTGTTCCTGAGCAGTAGAGCAATGATGTTGCCGTGTTTTGACTAAATAGACAAAGAGAGATGTTCTGTTGCTTCCTTGAGTGTGGAAAGATTAAGCCCAATTACACATTCGCTCCATCTTCCCCCCGTTCACACATACAGATTCCGCCTTTACTGAAACTGCAGAACCGCCCTGTGAGTTATTTAAGGTGGGCATTAATGGAGGCCGAGTATCATCTGCACAAAATGGAGAGGAATGCCACCCCCCCCCAAGGAGGATTATAAGATTTTTTCTAGATGGGTTGAGAGCGGGGGTGCACAGGAGGTTCACACCATCCCAGGAGGCCCCACAGTCCCAGTCCCAGCCCCAAACAAGTTCAGCCTGCCAGCATTAGCACACCCAGCCTGTGAACAGTCTGGTAAAGGGAGCTTGCATGCCTCATTGCAACCACTTTTGCAGTGTTGGAGAAGATAGGACAGCCTCTCATCCTCAAGCTGCAGGAGCATCCAAGCAGGGCCCTCAGGACTCCATGAACTACCTCCCCATGGAGATCACACATGAAGCTGCAGCACAGATACATCTGCAGCATTTCCAGGGAGGACATGGCAAAAACAGGGACAGTACTGGTCATCCAGTCAAAGATGAGCATCCATCACCAAATCTGCTGACTTCCAGTCCAGAGGGAACCACAATCCAGCATACCCCCTTGGTAGACAAACCTCTGCGTCCAAAACTGCTGCGAGCTTTACAACGCACGTCCCATCCTTCCTTCCCTCATTTTTTGCTGTGCATGTCCTCAGACAACCCAGACCTCTCCAGTTCCCTTGCCAGGGACAAAATTACGATGTGACTTTGGCTGTCAGGCTTCTGGCTAGTCATTGGCAAACAGCCAGAGGAGGAGGAGAAGGAGGAAGTGCAGGAGGACCAGGGAGGGGATGGTGAAGGGTGAGAAGAGGAAAGCGAGCAAAGGTTTGTGCAGCAGAGTGGGCAACAGCTGCTGCTGCAAAATATGAATGGCAAAGGGCCAGCACAAAGGATGGATTTTGCTCTCCAGCCTTCCCACATGGAGGGAAGGAGGAACTGTTGGTTGAGGGTCTGGAAGAGTAAATTAAAGTCCATGTGGTGAGGCTGACTGAAGGCAGCCTGCATTAACTGGGCAAAGGTGCTACCTGGTCTTTACCAGCTTCCTAAGAAAGCTAACCATCCTTTGCCACCCTTAAATCTAGTTTTGGGGTTGCTGGGCAGTGAAGTTGGGATCTATGCGCAGCCTAAAGCTGGAGTTGCAACAGGGTGGGATGAATGAACTTCGCCAAACCATCCTGGGGTGAGGAAACTGATTGCCACCCTGCATGATACCTCCCCACCTTTCTCTAACCCTCCAGGTCGGGCATTAGTGCACAAGCAGGTCATGCCCCTGCTTGCACTGCTTAAGGGCACAACCCTCACGTGCACACAGAAAACACCAAGGGATGGTGCAAGCTGGGATGACGACTCCTTGTCCCACCTTTGCAGGGGCTTAGCTCTGCCAGCGCAGAGGACCGCCCTCACTAACTTGCTCCTCCATCTCTCTTTTGACATCCTCCCCAAAGGACCTTTCCCACAGTCCCCACAAGCTTCCCCTATGCCAGCTGCAGCTCCCGAACCTCGGTGGATGGAGATTATTCGACCCGTTGTGTAAATAGCATTTGCCTGCCTGTGCATCATGAACCTCTCTTGCTCTGAGCCAGGCAGAGCACAGTCCCACTTCTTTCTGGACTTCCAGATGATTTATTTAAGCTCTTGTCACCCCAGTAGCAAAGTAGCTTTGCTAAGGCTTAAGGCATGGCAACAGCTGCTCCTTTTTCCACATCTAGATTTCTCCTTCCACAGTTTGCCCCGCAAGTTTTTCTCCATCACTCTCTCTGTGTTCTCCAGAGGTTTCCAACCTACAGATTCCCCAGGGACCTGTGGTTTTCTAGGGATCTGATCAAGATGCCCAAGCAAAGTAGGTTCAACCAGGAGGGCCTTATGGGTTTGCCTTTTTGTTGTAGCATACTGGGGACTCACAAAGAACAGGGTTGAAAACTGCAGGTGTAGATGATTCCTTCTTGTCTTCTTTCACATACTGCAAAAAGTCCAGGTTTTCAGTGAAGTTTCCTAAACCTATCACAGGGTCCAGCTGCACCCACTTGTCCACAGACAGGTCCACCTTATCCTTATACCTCAGGTATCGGCTTGACCTCTCTCCCTTCTTCTGCCACTATGGAGGCAGGAAATAAAAGGAAATGTATGCATATCCTCCATGATACATCCTCCATTGTTCAATCATCCTACAAAACAACAAGAAACTCTATTTTCTCAGGTGAGACTTGGCTTTATCTGCTGTGTCTACTTTTTGTTCCATCCTGACATAAGAAGCCAAAGACAATTAAGGGTAGTTAATGGCTCTCTGGGCAATGTGGCCACAAGCTGCCAGGGTTACTCCATTTTTCACTCTCCACCCTGGAGGAACTGAGCCGTCACCAATTAACACTCCTTTTCTCACACTTCCCCTCAATTTCAGTAAGAGCAGGAACAGATACTGTTGGGTTTGTTTTTCCTGTTCAAATGAAGCAAAAGACTGCTAAACTCTCCCAATTGCAGTCATATCCACAGCTTAGCAAGTTGATCTAATTTTCCACAAATGCAACAGAAAGATGAAAGTGCAACAAGAAGCCGAACCTCACTAAGCAAGGAGGCACAGAGGCAAGGACCAGCTTTAGTTCCCCATTGTATCAGCTTCTTCAGAATAAAAAAATATAGTGTTATTTACAGGTGATACTTACAGGATGGCTTTAGCTTTGAGTCCTCCAAAGGTCTCAGTTCATCAAGCAACGTGTTCCCGTGTAGGAGAGGAATCCATCACCAAACATGAATCTCATGAGGATCCTGGAAGTGTGGTGGTGATCACTTGATAAAGTCCAGCTGGGAGGAGTGCAAATACATCCTCCCATGGCAGAGGGGCAAATCTAGGAGAGGGACATGCTGCCCTGTAGTAATTCACCCTGCAGGATGGAAGGGTTTGAATAACAGATGGGTGGTGAGAAATGCAATTTTTTTCAGCAGGGAGCAAATGGGAATTGCTGCAGAGATGGCCCTGTGGTGCTGGCTTTGGTTCCTGGAAGACTTTTTCCCCCAGTTCAGTTGCTGAAGAATGACTGACCTCTGTCTTCTGTAGACAGGATATCAGCACTAAGCAACGAGTGTTGCATTTTCTGCTACCACCACCACCACCACCTCCTAGAATTTGTGAAGGCTTTCAAACAGCCTATTTTTGTCATTAGCCACCGAAAAAGAAAGGTAAGTTGCTTCTCCCCCTGGGTTGCCGCTGCTTGAAGGCTGTGCACAGAGGCAGCAGGCACAAAACCACCGTTGACAGCAGCTGCTTTCAAGCGTCACCAAAGCTCAGTGGAAAGTGAGGAATGAGATTCACTAATTAGGCAGACAGTTAACTTAAAGCCCCTCCACAATCCTGCTTTGCCAGGTTGCTTTTGTTGCTCTTCTCAGGTGAAGCACACCCCTGGTGTAAGAACCTGCATCAGGCCTGTGCACAATTTCAGCCTGAATCTGAAGACATAATTGGGCACCAACCCCCCACCAGCATGGATCTCCTTTTCTTATCTCCCAGTTTAGTAACTCCTTTCCACCTAATCCGGACCTCTTGCCTCTGCCCAACCATTGCATCACATCCAACAGTGAATTTTTAAATATCTGTCACGTTCAGCTTAAGGAACAATGACATACTGACTCTCATGAATGTTTTTGAGTGTGTAAAACCCAGGCATAAAGTTCCCCCTCTCTGAAGTGGGAGTTTTGTGCTTGTAAATCTTAATCCAACTAATACTTAGCTTTCAGACTTCATCAGGTTTTCAGCACCTCTGTTTACGATTTCCCTGCTCTGAGCCTCCTGGAGGGGAGCCCCATGCATTCCCCATGCAGCCACTGGTATGGGGAGACATCTTTGCCCACCTGCTTGGCTGGCCGGTTCTCTCCACAACTCCAGGGTGGTGACCACATGTCCCTCCAGCTCTGTTTTCCTCAGGGAGCAATGCCAGCAGCACAAACAAAGCTAGAATTGGGTCAGACATGCTTATCTACCTCTAATACGAGGGCTTACAATGGTTTCCCAACTCCAGACACTTGATTTGAGAGGTGCCCTTGTATTCATGCCTTGTGAGTTTGGATCCTCTCCTTTTTGAAGCATTTCTTATCAGCAGCAACAGCAGCAAGGAGACCAGGGACATCTGCCCTGTGGTCCCAGTGATCCAGCATGGCCAGACCCCAGCCATCTCCAAACCAGTAACCTTGGCTGGTGTCACAGCTCCTATGGGATGCAGCATGGATGTCTGCCCAACCACCCACCTGCCAGTGGGGTTACAGCCTTGCAATGTCCTGTATTTTAGGCTACTGGTGTCACACATTCATTGCTGTGCCAACTTGACAGCCAGAACATCCTACTGTGCTTCAGGTATCTGGTGCATCAATACCTTCCCTGGGCTCCTGGCGTCATTATTGGAGAGCACTCAGCATGGTTTAGCTCATGCTTTGGTGGGGTAAAATGAAGGAAAGTAACCACGGACATGTCTGTTTCTCCTCACTTAATGTAAATGGGTTCATGACCTGCTGGAAACAGCAAAAGCAATATCCCACCCATAGTCATAGGTGAAGACACCTTGGTAGAAATCCCTCTCCTTGCATTACAGCTCATTTCCTCCTGGTCTCCAGAGAGACATGGCAATAGGAAAATTCACACAGCTCTAACCCCACCAGCTTGTAGCACAACCACATCTGTGCCTATCAGACACGTCTGTATCTCAGTAAAAACCAATGGGATTTAGGTGCATTATCAAAATCACATCCCTTTTCTTTCTGACCAAAACTGGGGATTTTACAAAAAAAAATCTTCTGATTGGCTTTCAATACGATGCCCTCCAAAATCGATGCGGTATCCTGGGAAAAGGATTGTGAAACACTGAGTTCTTGCTGAATTTCAGTATCAAGCACCTTTACCAGGGGACTGAACCTGCTCAGGTCTCCAAAAAGCTGGCTTAGTTAACACCAAAAGGATTAGAAAATCCTTCCCTCCTGACACAGGGCTTAAATGGCAGCATTTCTGCACTTCTCGGTGACATCAGGAATAGTGATTGTGGGGCAGGGGTGTAGCAAGAAAAGCTCTTTGATTAAGTGATTCAACTGAGGAAAAACATTCTTCTGGACCTATCTAAAGGTATACTTTTCAATTTTTCACTGGCAAATCATTTGAACAAAATAAGCCCATTTTGTTTACCTGGGAACTTCTTTCCATTTAAAATAAATACTTCTGTGTTTTAAGTTGAAGTGAAGCAAGTGAAATATTGTTTCAAATGGAGACATCAAACTGTTTGGGAGGGGAAAAAAAAGTAAATTGAAGCTTTTCTTTTTCGGAACTGTCTGGTTTGGTTATTTCAACCCAAACAATGAACGAAGATTGATATAAAACTACAGCATGTTGCAGGTGACCTGAAAGTGTATCTTTCAGCGTAAAAAGTTCCAGGTGAAAATGTTTTCCTGGCTCCAGCAACAACAGATTCATGAGCAGAATTAGGATTTAAAGCTTGGGCCACACAGTTTAATCCACTCCCCCCAAACCCAGTCAAATCCTCTTTGAACGTGACGGGGGCGGAGGAGAAGGGGGGGCAGAGAAATCTGCAGGGGAAATAAAGAGCAGCCATAGAAGGCTCTGGTATCCACTTAAATTGAAAATGAGAAAGAAAGCAGTGTAAGACCAGGACAATTAGATCCTGAGCAACGCAGACCTTTCCAAAAATGAAAGGCAGCAGGGGGAATTAATGGGCATAAATGCAACCCAGTAATTAATTGATAAATGGCATTAGAGAGTTTTCTAAAGAGGAAGACTCCAACGTGACTTATCTTCCCAAAGGCAGAAGACAATTTCTCCCTCCTTTCACCTTGCAGATAAGGACAGAGAACAGATCTTTCAGTTTTGAAGCTTAAGAGGAATCTGGAAGTTGAAGACAAAAGCAAAAGGAAAAAGCCCCACGCAGTAGGAGTGACCAACACAGGGGACTGTTGCTACTGACAGAGCCACTGAAGTCGGAGAAGAGCAACCTGCAGCTATTTGCCACTGAGAAATTTGTCTTGCAAGGGTGGGAGCAAAGTGAGGGGTAAAATGGGAGCAGGAGCAAAGTGAGTCCTGCTGCAAAGGCAAAAGGATTACACCTCGTGGGGAAGAGGGGGACCTGGGGGCTGGGCTGGTCCACAGCTTTCTGTATAAACCCTTTTGCCTTCCCCACTAGGCAATGGGGCGGGTCTGCACTGTGGGACAGCTCCTGTTTGCTGCAGCTGCAACTTCCCAGCCAGTCCCTCAAGCATGTGCATTGCCCTGCTTGGACAAGACAAAGCCCAGCTGTGGGCTTTCCATCTCCTCCCCTTGCTCCTTCCATGCCAGCTGTAGGGTCTCATCTGTGCTTCACCCCGGCCAAGGTGCTCAAGCCGATGCCCCCCACAGCTATCCTGCAGGGTTCACCATCTCCTGACATGTCCTGCAAGCAGCTCCGTCACCGCAGGTGCCCAACAGTACAGCAATGACTTCTTCAAGGCTGAATAAGCCTAATAATTGAGACACTTCCCTCCTGCCCTGCTAGACACTTATTATTAACAACCACATTGAATCCCTAGGCGGGACTAACTGATAGACGGGAACTCATAAATTTCAGTGTCTAAGTGTAGGTGTCTATGCTCCTGTCACAGGCAGTGGAGACCAAAGGCTCAGTTCAGTTACCTGAAGGTAACGATGCCCAAAGGTGTGCAAGACACCTGCATCCTTCTGGAGCAGTACATAGAGGACACCTGAGTTGCAGCAGGGCGTCAGCCTAGCCCTAGATGACTGGTCTTGGCAGACGCCAGCTTCTCAATAGATAATGGCTGTCTCCATTAGTCTTTTTAATGTGTGCTAAACAGTGATTCCTCTCCATGCCAACAAGATATGTGCAGTGTGAGTTACTCAGCTTCGTCCAAAAGAGACAGGCCCAGCCTGGTTTAAGAAGAAGAGGCAAAATTTGGCCAGAGCAGCAGGAGAAAAGGAGCCACCCTTGCTCATGGTCAACACAAAAGGAGTGAAGAGGCATAGATGTTTGCTGGATTCCTCACAGCCTTGGGGGCAGGAGGGTGAAAGTATGGTAAGGCCAGGCCAGATGCATCAGCAGGTATGCAACATGAGCCAAATTTCCCTGAACAGCTGTCCATACCATGGTCCAGCTCTGAGGTTTGCACAAAAGCCCTCGATCCTCCCACGGAGACGGCTCTGCACCAGTTCATCAACCCACCCATTCAGACTGGTCCTGGAGCAAACCCATTTGCTGCCACGGTCATCCCAGCAGATAACTTGGTCCAGTGATTTCATCAGAGCAGCCAGATGAGATCCAAAGACTGGCAATGTCATAGCAGCCTCCAGAACCACCTCCAGGGTATCACAGACCCTGTCTCTATTTCTTACCCCCTTAACAGACTCCTTTGCAGGAGATGACCTGAAGGCAGGCGCAAGCATAAGGGGCGCTGTGTGTCTGGAGGGTCCATTCTGCTGCATCTACCCAGTCGAGGTGCCAGGCTGACCCTGTCCCTAACTGGGGTCCTCCTGTGCCATTCCTGCAGGCTGTACTCACGCAGGGTTTTCCCCTGAACCATGCAAGAGGCTCTTCTGTGCTTGAAAAGCAAGGTAGGGCTGTGAGATGGCACAATGCATGCCCAGGTCTTGTTCCTATGTGGACAATAGCATTTAGCTAGGACATATTTCTGGTTCTGGGAACTAGGATGACTTTTGCTTTCCCAACCCAAGCACCATCTCTGGTCTCTTGAGCTGGTGGTGGGGAAGTAAGGTCTATGACCAGAAATGCATCAAGTATTTATCTGACACCCTGACTCTTCCCAGAGAAGTTCCTCCATTCCCAGTCCTGCTGGGTAGCAGGCAGATGGAACAGCTCAGCAGCTATTCATTCTTGTCATGAAAATAGGTGTAATCTCCAGCCAACACATCAAGCCAATTCAGCAAAAACCTGCACAATTGCCCTGAGCTGAATCAATAGCCCCCCAGCTTCATTGCTGGAACAGGTCACCCTCTTATCAAGGGAGAGCTGAAATCATTCATAGAATTCTTGTGGTTTTGCCATCCTTGCAATGGCTTTCCTGAACTCTGTCCAAAGCAGAGACATGTCATTTAGATTCTATTAAAACAAAAGTGCACGTCTGCACATGCGGGAAGAGAAGGAGGGAAGAGAAAAGAAGGAGGGAGCTGGGCGTCCTTGAGGTCATGTAATCTAACAAATCACAGAGAAGCCATTAGCACCACGAAATGACAGGAGGCAAAACAAGGCAGAACGTTAAGCACCCAGCACTGCCAAATCCATCAGCTGTGCCCTTTATTCTGATGGTGTGTCGGTGCAGCATATAATCATCAAAATTGGTATTCTGCTGCAAACCATCCGTCTCCTGCTTTCACTCCAGGCTGAGTTTTGCTGGTCATTAGGGATCAAGGAGAAAGCACAGAGTCCACCTGGCATCAGTTCTTGCACAAAGTCTACTTGGCCCTCCTTCATCAGCAGAGCAAGCAAGCAGGGTCCTAAATGCAGTAACTCCCATTGTGTGTTTGTAAGGCGGGGAAATAACTGGGACAGAGACTTAATCAGCCCTGGAGTCATGGAGACTTCAAATGTGATGTTATTTTGAAGCTGGATGGTGGCAAAGCTAGTAATGTGCTAGATCTTCAAGACCTTGGGGCTGGGTCAGCATTTGGCAGAGTCCTTGTGTTTGCAGACCTGTGATGGTAAAAAAGTGAATCACCGCCATCAGAGCCAGGACAACCCAACTGTAGCTGATGGTGTAACCCACACACGTGCACATATAGCTGTCACTCAGGAGACAGAGGCCAAAAAGAGCCCCAAAGGGTCTTACAAGGAGGAACTGGCTCTTACTCAGCATGGGACTTGTCTCTCCAGCATAGACCAGGTTTTATAAGACTCCCTTATTGAAGCTGGCAGGGATGTTAGAATTGACCAGACACTAACTTCCATCACCAACAGCCTTTCCCTGGAAAGAGAGGAAAGGCTCTGAGGAGACACTCCAGACATCCGACAGAGGTCCTTTCCAACCAGCACCTCTGCGATTCTTGGGCACGGATTAAATTCATATTCTGCAATCCAAGAGAGTGCCTTGTCTCATCCAGAGGGTCACTGAGCTTTGCAGCACCAGAGGATCCCCGTCAGAGGCAGGGCATGCCATGGGTTGGTTACCAGCAACCCCATGGTCATTCCCTGGCTCTCAAGGAGACACCAGCATTGCAAGACCTACTTGAGAGACCTCCAAGGAGTTCTGCTCTCTGCAGGTTAGCAAGGTCCAGGTAGCAGAGTTCAGACCAGGTGTGAAGCTACAAAGACCATTTCACAGAAAAAAGGGCAAGCGGGACTCAAAGCTCTTTTTACACCAAGCTTTTGTCTGAATAGTGTTGGAGATCCAGCACACAGGCATCCAAAAGGGCAGTCATGCTACTTTTATCTGTGCCTTTCCATCCTCAGACCCTCCCGCAGGACATTCCCAGTGTGCTGCAGGGCATCTGAAAGAGACAGCATCATCTGGATGTTTAGGATGGTGCAGTCTCAGCTCTGCAAGTCCTGGAGAAGATCATGACCTCCTGCTGAAAATACAGCAGAGCTCAATTTATCTATACTCCAGGGCCTGTTCCCTAACAAGACAGAGCAGAAAAGAAAAGCAGCCATTTCCCATGCCAGAAACCAACGTGTTTTCTGAAGTTCAGTGGAGAAAGTTCTCCAGCCAATTGTCTGGTGGGGTTTTTTTAAGTATTGTGCGTGTCACACAGTGCCAAGGATTTTGAAGTGTGTCATCATTAATTTTCATTTGTCATTAACTGTCAGGTTTGAGGGGTGGTTCAGAGATGAGACAGAGGAAGATCGGAGGCAAAGGTGGCTTGATTAAGACTGTGTTTTGAAACCTTTCTGCAGCTTGTTTAAATTGATTTTCTCCTGCTTCTGCTCTAAAAGAGGAAGAGAAAGAAAAAAAAAAAAAGAAAAAAAAAGAAGAGCTCCATCCAAGGAAACATCAAAGCGAACTGAGTTATTTTCACTGCTGGTTTAAAAACCAAAAACATGCAAAGACCAAACTGCACAACTGATGCTAATAAAGTGCCGGAGAACAGAGCCCTGTAGAGACAAGGCACAGGAACGGACAATAATACCTTCACTCAGTCCTGAGTTGCTTGCAATACAAAAGCTTCACACGTGTAAAACCCTCCTGGGAAAGACACTGTTGAAGAGACTGTGTGGTGAAAAAATCACGCCAGGAATGATTTGAAACTCAAAGAATGACTAAACTTTGTCTTGCAGTCATGGCTTTTCTTTCTGGAAAGGGCAAGCAGGGGGAGGAAACCCAACAAAATGAAGTAGAAGAAAAAATAGTTGAAAGCCACCTGTTATTTTTATGCCCAGGAGAAAATTAGGCTGTTTATCCAAACTGTGGGTCATTTTGGATTCACTAAGCAAAGCCAGCATGATGGCTTGGCAGGTTGGATTCTGGCCTTTGGTCACCTCCTGTCACATGTTCCCTGGATCACACTTGTACCTCTGTCCTGCATGTTTGACCTGATGTATATACTCAGCTCAGGTCCTGCCCCAACACATATATCCATGGCTGGAGACTTTTGCATAGCAGGAGCAGTCTTGATGGGACCACCATGTGAAAGCAAGTCTCAGGCTCTGGAGTCCTACCATGTTAGGTCCTGTCCTGCAACTGTAAGCTCTGCTTTACCCTTCCCCTTGTGCTTTCTGCCCTTCTTCATGTTAGCAGAATTTTGCTGTGAATCCAAAAGGGTAAATTCACACCTTGCTAGAAAATTAGTCCAAAAGCTGTATCAAGTTGATCCAGCTGGGTATAGTAAGGTGACTATTCATAAATGAAAGGGGCCTTGCAAGGGTGTTGACATTTTCTTGTTCCTCATATACACCACTGACAACAGGAATAACTGGCTTCTCACAATGAAAGTGGATGTTGGCACCAGGGACCCCTCATCTAGAGATTTAGAGGTACCTCTTAGATCAGCCCTTTTGTGCTAAAGTTGTCTAAGATGACTTAAGGACTCTCTTCTTTTGCCTTCGCCCATTCTTTACCAACCACGGCCAGAGGCAGGAGGGCCAAAAATCGACTATCCTTGGTTGAGGAGAGCCACAGAGATGAAATATATTCCTTCTCAGCCTAGTCCCAAAAGCTGTGTCTGTACTTGTGAACTGAACAGTGGACTGAACTCAAGCAGCTGAATTGTTAGTCCTTCCTGACACACTTTTGGCCTTAGCACAAAGCACTATCTGATTCTTGCATGGGTCAGCCACTTATGTGGTCCATGAGTCATCCCGGCAGACAGTTTGCTGATGGCCACTTTGTTTTGAAGGTAGGAGAATTTAATAACACAGATGAAGACTGCTCTGTGGCATTGGCCTCAGGACCCTCAAAACGTGCCCAAGCACATTTTAATCTACAAGCACAGACATGACCAAAGCTCCTTGCTCTGCAAGCCTAGGGATCACAAAGTGCATGAAGTCCCTCAGCCACAGAAGTCTACTTTGGACTGAAACAGCTTCTTTATTTATTTTTATGCAAACCCAATAAAGATAAAATGATCTCTATGATAAAAATTTCATCTTATACCTATTTCTTTAAAGCACCTTTGGGTACAAAAGAAGTGGCAGTAATAGCAATAAACAGCCCTCTGTCCCTGGGTGAGTGTCCCACCAACTTTCCTTGTCCAAGCAGGAAAGCCGGTGAGCAATATCCTGACCTTCAGTACTTTGCTGCAGGCAAGCACAGTGGAGATGTGCACTGGGGAGGTGATAGCACTCACCCATTCTCCTGGGCACTGTCAGCACCATTCAGTCCCTGGCTCATCATGATTGTCCTCTGCAAGCATTTCATAGCATATCCTTAGCAGCCACTGAGTGAAGGAGGCTACAAAAGTCCTCTTAGATGCATTTCTCAAGGCAGTAATTTGGTGCATCTTCCCTAATTAGGCCAGAACAGCTCCTCCTTCATTTATATATCTCATCTGTTGACAAGTGTTGGACACCTGGGTCTCAAGCAGCACATTTGAAGCCACACTGCAGTGTTTCCACCCCCACTGCTATGTTCTCCAACTTCCTGATTTTAATTCTTTGGAACAGTTTGGTTTTATTATCTCAGCCACGCACCTGGGACCAAAAGAGGCATGTTACACACACGCTCTGATATCCAGCTTCAGCCCTGTCTCCACTCGCTGATGTTCTTCAAACCACACTGGACAGCAGAAGCAGGGTATTTGCATTGAGATGCCATGTCACCATGAAGCTACAGGGCAGGGCTTCTCCTCCACTCCAAACATTGCCCAAACTTGCACTGAGGCCTTCATTTTCTCCAAGCAAGGATTTAAAACAGAAAAGAAAGTTGGAGAGGGAGAGCTGCATCCTGCTTTGACACTGCTGACACAAAAGTGCTCCATCTCCAAGCTCGCTTTGTACTTCATAGCACTGGGACTTGAAAGACACTCACTTCTTTAAGAAATCCTTGGAAATTAGAGAGATAAGACATCAGCTTTAAGCAACACTTCAGTGACAGCACTCAACAGGACCCCAGTCTTTAGTGTGTGTGTGTATAATATTATAAATTTATTTCTCTCCTTCTCTCCGTATATAAAGAAATGTTGACGCAGTGAATTAAAATCAAGCTGTGCTTTATACTTTCATTTTTAATGGGACTGTTCTTGGCTCCAAGGAGAGAGCTATCAGCCCCTGAACGGCAGGAATGGGTGGAGAGAGCAATCGCCTTCTGCCAAAGACAAATAAAGTAAAAGGAAAGAAAAGAAGAAAAGGCACTGGATGATGATGAATGGTTCAACTTCCTTGGCTGCAGGAGCCTCTTCATTAACCGCTTCACTGCCTTTTTTCTTCCTTTTTTTCTTTTCTTTTTTTTCCCCTTTGGTTCTGTGCATGTGTCTGTCTGCCTGCAGCTCTGTATACCCGTATGAGCGTGTTGTCTGCCTGCAGCTGGTCCCAGTTCCAGGTGTCCATCCCCCTCATCTCTCCCACCCCAGGATGCAGCATTAAATGAGAAAAATAAAAAGACAACGGTTTCACATTTTTTACTAGCAATGTCACCTTGTGCTACATCCCAGGGACAGAGCCTGCCTGATGCCAGGACACCCACAATGACCTCAGAGCAAACCCGATGCACCTTAAAAATCAGGCTCCAGGGAGCCAAGGACGACACTTCTTGTCCCAAGATGACTTCCCCAGTGTGCTCCAGAAATGCCACCTCTATTTCTGAAGCTCACTGGAAGACACTCAGTCGTTAGGTTCTCTCCCTTGTCCCCTCCATCACTTGGTCCTTCCTCCACATCCGCCTTCATCCCTTAGGAAACTGCAGTGCCCAAGCAGGCCAGAAGCCCATGGAGCTGCTGTGGGTCAGGAACTGGCCCCTTGCGGTGGCTCCTGCACCCCAGGGTGAATGGGCAGGATGGGGCACAGGTGGGACAGATGATGGACCAGTGGGTCCATTTCACAAACTGAGGAAAACCAAGGCACAGCGACAGATACAACAACTTCATCACAAGTGTGATGGGTGACAGTGACCCCCTGAAATGGCCAGGGAAGTACAGTCTTGAGTCCCTTTGCAACCTGGGCTTGCTTCTGCTCCATAGGGAAAAGCAGCCAGTCCCAATGAGGCCGTTAACATGTTGGAGCAGTTGTTCTGGGGCCAGGCATCCACAGAGTGTGGTGTCCTCCTCCCAGTGAGCTACATCAGTCCTGCCTCAAATTCAGGACCTAAGCCAGGCCCAGTGTCCTGGTCAGCACTGCCTGCGAGCAATAGTCTCAGGGTGGAGTTGCCAGCACTGAGATGAAGCCAGCTGCAGCCTCCCCTCCACTGCCACTCAAGCTGTTTCGCTAGGGTGTCACATATCCCTGGCCACCTCCAGAACCAGAACGGACGCACATGAGCCCTACCAGCACAGCAGGACCTTTCTCCAGAGTTGAGGTTGTGCCTGTCATATCACCTGGATGTTTGGTTCCAAGGAGACCACTGTGTTAAAAGGAAGCCTGGGAGATGTTAAAACACCCCCATGTACACTCCTAGTCAGCCCCAGTAAGAGTGAAACCATCCAGAAAACCCAGAGGCCCTGACTCATTTTATAGTAGGATGGGTCACGAGCTCTCAGTTTTGCTGTTTCCAAAGTGCCTGGTGGGCAGGGACCTCAGAAGTCTTTGCAAGAATGCCGATGGCAGTGAGACATGACAAGAGAAGAGAAGGTGCGCTGAGAAAGAGACACTGCTGGAGATGACTCACCCAGGTTACCCTAGCTTAACTTCTTCCCCATTTCTTTTGGACAGGCCTTGGAGCATCTCAGTGCAGGAGGAAGACAGAGACTGATAAATCAGACCAAAGCTGGAGAAAACATTTGTACCATGGGGAGGAAGGCATAGGAAGATGCTCTCTGAAGCCATGTGGGCTCTCCACCACTGGAGGGTTGAAGAACATAAGGGCAATTATATGGGGAAAGAGCAAAGAGCAGGTGCTGCCAGGGATCAGGTGTCTTTCAGGTTAAAATCTGAACAGAGCTGGGCTTTGCTCCACCTGTTTTCTGAAATGTCTGGATCTGGTTGCTGTTGGAAATTGGATATGGGACTAGATGGACCAAGGGGATGGGCCCATCCTGTCTTCCGAGATGTTGCTGGGAATTAGGACCACGGTTGCTCCCTCCAGCATGTACAATGTAAGGCCATTGAACGTGATATAAAAGCTTTCTCCTGAGCTAGCCAGGAGGTTTTGTCTTCCTCATTTCAATCTCACAAACTCCATCACGTGCTAAGTACAAGTGCCACTGGATAAATGAGAAATGACTGCTCAAACCACCAGCGAAGCATTAGCCTGAGCCTGTCAGCCTCAGCCCTTGCTCACTGGAGCTCACTGGAGCTCACTTGAGGTGGAGCATTTCAGAACACATCTCCATAATCATGGTCTCAGGTTCTACCTTACCTGACAGGAGGGGAAACAGTGAGGCCCAGCCTCCCAGGAGATGCAACATTTTGTGAACTCTTTTACCCCAAGAGACAGCGAGTGTACTCACTCTGGTCCTGGTCTCCACCTCGAAGTATGTACTGGGACAGATGTGACATGAGTTTGCCTATACAGCAGCAAAGCTGGGACAAGCCCCCAGAAGTGATGAGGTGATGAGGGTAAAAGTGGTCTGATCCTCTATCCCACACCCACTCCTCCAAGCCTTAGGGAGACTGAAAGACATTTAAGCACTACATGGCACCACGATGCACGTGTCAGTGCCTCCAGGTTTCAGTGAAAGGACTGAGACAGGACCACCACAATGGGAGCTTTCCCCTTTCTCCTTCATCAAGCACACGCTGGCTAAGCAAGGTTCTGTTAGCCAAGAAGGTGCCTTTGATGCTGAAGACACATTATGGTGAAGGGCTGTGGTTTTTCAGCTCTCCTACTGCCATTTTCCAAAGGTAACCAAACAAACAGCAAACTTTTATAAAGCGGAAAGCTCCATTTGGACTGACTTCAAGCTCAACGAGTCATCTGAGGCACTTGGCAATTTTCATGCCCAGCTCACACTTTTAATGGGTTTGCAGATGATGGAGCAGGGAAGAAAGAGCAAGGGGAAAAGCTGCACTTGAAGATCTAGTCCCTGGAAATCCCAGAAGCAATTCAGAGGTAAGGCTGAGCAGAGGCTTTGGTGGTCATCTGCTGCCATCTAGTGTCAGCTAAACACCCAAAAGCCCTCCCTGGATTCATTATTTTCTCTAACCAGACCTCAAGTCCAGCCTGTCCCGTGGACCACAGGCCCAGTCTTACATTTGTGGGTGCATCAGTATGGACATCATCCATCTATGCTCCCTGTGACCATCTCAGGTTAGACAGAGCTAGCAAACAGACCATTGTGCACCATCCCTAAATTACAACCTCCCCTTATACAGCTGCTCCCAGAGGGGAGCCAGCTTGCAGCAGCTCAAGGGCAGAGGAGATGGGCTGGGCTGGGCATGCAGCACTGCTGCTCTTGCCCCAGGAAAAGGGATGCAATGGGTCATTCTGCACCATGGCACAGCCAGTCTCCCTCAAGAAAAATCTGCTGGTGCATTCAAGGACATCTCCCAGGCAGAGAAAGTGTCTTTGAGAAGGGTGAAAACGTTGTTGAGTACTTATTGTGCTGCTGAGCAGAGCCGTAGACCAGTACATCTTTGCAGGATCCCTGGGACCAGAAATGGGGGTTTCTATCAATTCCTTTCTAGCCTGAATAACTCAAATTTAGTTCCTGAATGTGCATGTCCTAGTTCTGCATTGTTGGTGAAGTTTGGATAGCTGCATAGGGTCAACTCCCCATCTCTCCCCATTGGCAATAGAAGGAGACAAAGGGGAGTGTGACGGCCAGGTAGGCGGCATCAACAGGCATGAATCCAAGCCCAGGAGCATTGCATCAGCTTGATGTGATCATTCAATTGCTGGTCTCACAGCAAGGTGGTTTTTTGACTGCAGCACTGTCATCCCTCAGTTTGTCATTAAGCTAAATGGCCTGACTCATTGAGGAAATTTTTTTCCAAACACTTCATCATTGCAGCAACTTCTCCAAACCTTCTCCAACTGTTTAATCCTCTGTTAAGACCTATACTGGACAGTAGAAGGGCATTCACAGGCAGGGAGCAGGGTTTCCCCTCTCCAGGAACTCCATAGGCTCTTCCTCAAATCTGACCATGTCAGAAGTCCTTGAAAGATCACTAAAAAGAATGGGACCTTGGGAAGGTTTAGGGACCAGTTCATTTATCCTGTTCTCTGGAGGTCATCTGCGGATGATCTCAAGAGGTCCCTTTCAACCAAAATGACTCTGTGATTTTGTGACTTGTTATCAGAGTAAGAGGAGCTGCTGGATCCTATATCCCATCTGGATATCCACCAACCAAGAAAAATATGGAGGTACCAGAAATGCTTCAGGGAAGACCCATGTGTATGACCAAAGGCTTCAAAACAAAGTCTGATCCCAATGGAGTAAGGACAGCTTAGGTTACGGTGGCCTTAACCACAACCTGCAATTAGAAACCCATTTTGTAACACCGGGGATAATGAAACACCAGAGCAGTTTCCTGAGGGTTGTCCCTAAGCCTACATGAAGAACAACTTTTACATGGGTTTGACATATCTTAAAAAATTTGTCCTAGGACAGATGGGATCTACACCAGGGTAGGTGACATATGGCACACAGTTGGACCAAATGATCCTAGGTTTCAGGGCTAACAGAAGGGGTTCCAGGGCTGTCTGCTCGCACTGATGTGGTGGGAGACCCAGAGTCCTTGTGTCTAAAGGCTCAGGGAATATCTGAGAAAAAAAAAGAGCCACAGGAGCCAGCGGACTGTACAAAGCCTTTGTTCTCATTTCAGACCCTGACAGAGCCACATGTCAAGTCATAGGAAAGTGGCACCATATAGTACTGTGCAGGTCAACAGCACCTTTCATCTGAGGATTGTAAAGCCCTCTGAAGACATCAGTTTGTTAAACCTCACAACACCCCTGTGAGGTAGGTATTACCCCCTGTTTTACAGACGGGGGGAACTGAGGCACAGAGAAATGCAATGGCTTGGCCAAGGCCTTTGGGCAAGCCAATGACACAGACAGGAGATCTTCCTGCTCTTGTTCCCGGCTTGTGGCCCTTCCCCCTTTGGACAGCAGAGCATTAGCAGCTCACAGAGCCACTGTTGGGCTTGCCCCATAAGCAGGGAACATGCAGTGCTTAAGGAGGGCTCCTGAACTCCTTGAAAGCACTCTGGTAACCAGCTGCCACCAGCACTTCAGACATTAAACCATTTCCCAGACAGCTTCTCCTTCCAGGTATGGCCCCAGGATTGTCACTTGTTTTTCTTGTGCAATCAGGCAGGAGGCCAGGAGGAGCCTGAGAACTTGGATCCTTCATGGAAATGTCCCAGCACTGTATGGCACAGTCCAAACTGGAAACCACTTTTCTCTCATGGCAAATGTTCCCCTGGACAACAATGCCCAGCATTGAACTCTAGTGGCAATAGGTGGTGGTGGGGTCTCACCAGGCCTGGAGGAGAAGGAGGAGGTAGCTAGAAGGATATTGTACAGCTTTTGCTGCCACTGTTGTCAGTATCTTCCGTCAGTGTTGGATATTCACTTGACCCACAGTCACCCCACATGCAATGTCAAGAACAAACTAAAGCTGGGGCTTAAATTGGCCAGGTAGCGATGCCAGGAGCTGTGGTGGAGTCTCCACTGTGGTAACCCCACCATCAGCCGACCCCAACCCTTAGTTATGTCATGGTACCGATTTCCCCTCTCCTCCCCCCACCACTACAGTTTTTGTGCTGAATACATATTCTGTCTTATAAAAATAGTCCTCTGGTATCAAAAGACAAATAAACCAAGAAAGGAATAAAAGACCCCTGTCGCCAGCAGCAGTGCAAATCAGGAGAGCCAGCTCAGGAAGGATGGGCTTAAGGTGTCCTTGGTTTGTCATTTCTTCAAGGGGAAGGAGGTTGATTGGACTTTGACAGCTGGGACTGGCCTAAAGCGAGAAAGAGAAAGGAGACAATTCATTTGAGTGCAGAGACCAAGCATCCACCACCTCCACCACAACCATCCTTCCATAGCTCAAGGAAGACAGACCAGCTGCTGAACCTGAGAACAGAGGGGACCTGGGACTGTCATGGTCACCCACGTCTTCTCTTTGAGGTGTTTTCTTTTGGCATACCCTCAAAACTCTATAGGACACAGTCCACCAAAGGATGTAGTAGCACTGGGCAGTAACCGTGGTGAGAACTGTAGCCCACCAACTATGGGAATCATGTACCCAAAGAGGGTTCCTGCTCTCCACTTCCCCAAAACAGCCAAGGTGGTTCGTGCACTACCAAGAGATGTCACCAAATCAACCAACCCGCTACAGACCCTATAGTCCCTCCTGGAAATTCACAAAATATCTCACTTCGTCCACCCAGGAAAGAAAACAGTTCCCTGGCCCTCTCTTACCATGTTGGTGGTGTCAAGTAAAGATTTCAGATCAAGACACGGGCATGTCCTGCTCCCTGGCATAAGTCTGGCCCTGCCAGTCACCACTTTTTTATATGGGCTCCATTTCAAGAAAGGATGGCCAGGGATTGCTCTCAGTGGGCAGCAAGGACAAAACTACACCATCAGGGGAGCGAGAAGAGTTTGCCTGCTGGGCTGTGCCAAATGTTTCTCTTCCAGGACCACAGAACAGGCCTGTTTTATCTACTAGAAGAGACGAGCTATAGGGTTTGAATTACACTGAGAAATTTGGGGAGATATTCAGACTCCTTGTGGTGGCAACTACAAAGACATAGGAACCTAAAATGGTCCGAGAGAGCCAAAACAGTAATTAGCAAAGCAGACCGTCTGGGGATGAGGGCCAACTTCAGTTCAGCATGGTGTCTTCTCTTCATGGCTGGATATGGCCCACAAACCTGTCTAGCAGGAGCGGATGCAAGCATGATCCCCTGAGGCTCCACTGACCTATTTCCAGAGGACTTAGCAATATAGCAAGAGCTGAAAGTATTGTGAAGTACTTGGACTGAATCTCCTAGCTCCAAACTGGAAAGCCTGTGTCCTCCATTCCCTTGGTGTCCAAGCCCTGCTATTGTCTGGGTACCCAGAGGGCCTATGTCCTGCTCATCTAAAAGCCTCTGGGAAGGGGGAAATTTGAGCCCCCGTCTCTTGGGTCCCAGCCCAGTGCTTAACCAAAGGCCATGCCTCACAAGCAGCAAAGACCATCCCCCCATGGTCCTGCACGGTGTTTGTGACTCACCTTTGAGGTGGCATCGGTCTGTAGGGAGGAAAGATGAAATAGAGCATCAACATACATCCCTTCACTCCACTATTCCCCAGAGGCTCACCAACCACCACACTCTGGGATGGGGGCCCATATGTACCCCCAAAAGATGGCATCTCCCTTAGCCTATCAGGACCCTACAAGACCTAAAGTCCCAGCCTTGGTCACTGCTGGCCAACTTCGGCCAAACACTGTGGGCTCCTACCAGGTGGGAGGATGGCTGCAGACCCCAGGCACCCACAGGTACATTGTTTGGGTGGGCAGACTGCACCATGCAAGAGGGAACATGGGCACAGGGTTGTTTATGCACGTAGGGTCCCCATCTGAACAAACACTTTAGTTGTGGTTGCTCCCCAGGTTTTGGGACGTCTTCTGATTTCCTTCCCACCTGCTGCTGCTGCCCCTAGATCCAAGATCCCCTGCTGCCCCCGTGCCAAAGATCCTCAATGCCCTACAGGTCAGTTACCCCAAAGCTGGTGGGCTTTGAACACCTCAGAAGCTCCAGCAGTGTGCACAGACCCACACACCCCAGAGCACAGAGCATTTCTCCTGCTCCTCAGCACCCCGGCTTGTACACATCAGCCACACTGGGGAGGAGCAGGAGAAACCCAGGTCACTGTGAAGACACCATGAGGTGCAGACCAGAGCACAACATAGTGACATTTGGAATGTCCCACCCAGACGTGACCCACAGGACCCCAGCAGTGGTGAGACATAGCTCAACTCTCTCAACTTACTTTAATGGCCTCGTGGGGGCGCTCATGGCACTTGTACCTGACGCCTTGAAGTTGGTAGGAGGGACCATGACCAGCAGGGTCTGTCCATGTGCAGGAGGCAGTTCTTTGGCCAGAAGAGGACTTCCAGGCAGCGGCCGGCGCGGAGGCTGGTGCTTCGGGACGACCTGGGATCACAAAGTGTATGGGGAGAGACAACAACCTCAGAGGAGCATCCAGTGATGACCTACAAACCTCTCTCCCCTGCTGCAGTGCTGAGATGCTTCAACGCATATAACACCACCACCCAAAATACCTTAAAATATTCTCATTATCTATCAAGCTTTCTTCACCATTGCAACAGATGCACTTCTTAGAATGGCATGACAGCTTCTCAGTAGTGGCCAACTCAAAAGAGCCACAGGCAGCCAAAGAACAGGGAATTTCTATGAGTCTGGCAGGAAAGTACAGCCAGACAGCAAAGCTCACCAGCGGAGTCCTCACAGGGCTGCAGGGAAGAGGCTTCTTCGGAGGTGGCAGCTTAGCCTGGGAGATGACCGTTTTGGTGGGGACCATGGGTGATTTGCTGACTGGTGGAGGTGGCCTGGCAGGCTTGGGGTCTCTCGGGCGTGGAGGGATGGAGTGAGGAGCCGGGCGAAGAGGGTGAACAATGTTGATGGGTTGGGAGCCAGGCTGGTGAGCACTGGGTTTGGGGGGGAACGCAGCCCGTGTTGCCTGCAGGGACGAGAAAAGCAGAATTATGGAGAAAATCCTTAGGTGAGTTTTCCTGGGTGCTAAAAAGCAGATGTGCCCTCAAGGTCTGGGTGCTAGGGAGTTGCAGAAGGAGCACTGGGTATTTATTCCACTTTCTGGGACCACGACTTTCACCATCCCACCCAAAAGCTGAAAACATTTGCTCCTTTCTAATCCAGTGAGAGCACACAGGGATGAGAAAGGTGCTAGGCTTAGGAGATCTGGACCAAGGCCAGCTCTGGTAAAGCCATACCAAATTTCCACGAGACTGAACTACAGAGATGGGAAACACCATCCCTTCTGCCTTGATCTCAACCACTGTGGCCATGCTCAAAAGGACCATTGCTTTCTACCTAAATTCAGCCCCGGGCTTACTCATCCCAAGGTCACCAGAGCAGACACAACCACCAGCAGAAGCATCTGCCTCCCCAGAGACCCAGCACAAAGTTATCAGTGGGATTTGCAGAGTCCCTGCTAAGCTTTGCAATAGCAATGGGCAATTTCCCAGCCGAGGCTCCTGGCAATCATTGAGGTCTTTTTGAGCAGGCACAGCTCAACAGCCTTACTTTTAGGAGGGATGTGTACTACTGACTAAGGGCTCACAGTGTAGACACAATGCAAAACCAGCACAGAGTACCAGTTCCTTGCCCAGCTGCTAGAGGGAGACATGGGCGCCCACATGTATCAAGTCCCAGGGAGGGAAAGCAAACCTGGAAGGTGAGTTACTACTTACTTTATTAGCATGGCTGGATGTGGAAATGTTCCGCAAGGTAAAAGCAGCTTTGGAATGACCACCAGTTGATTTCCGACTGATGGTTTTGTTCCTGCCCGGGATCACAAACATAAATCACAGATGGCAAAATAAAGCAACCATTTTTGCAACAGCTGTCTCCTGAAATGCTGCACGTCAGTGAGATCCTGTCTCGATTAACAGATTGTTAACAGACAGTTTTGCAGTGCTGGGTGAGCAGAGATGACAAGTGTCTTGAGATAATGAGGGTAATGAAGTAGGTTGTTTAGTTCTGTTTTTTTTTCTCAAATTATTGCAGGGGCTTTGCAGCAGTATGTGAGTGTCTGTACCTGTACTGGGAGGGGAAATAATGAGTATATCTAAATTCAGAGCTAATTTAAAGCCCTTCCAGCTCTTGCAACCTGCTAGGAGCAGATGGTGAGAAAGCTCCTTGGTACCAGGCCACTTTCGTCATCACTGTCTGGGGTTGTCCTGTCCAACAGACCACTCCTGTCCCCTGCTCAGGGGAGAGCTGAGAGCCTCAGATTGTCCCAGGAGAGAGCTCTTCATATCTCAACCAGGTCTCACACCAGGGTGGTGGCCCTGTACACCACCAGCTCCCCCACAACTGTTCCTACCAGGCTGGATGCTGCCAGTGGCAAGAAAACGTTTCAGGTTCTCACTAGGTGCTCAAAAGAGAAGGGAATTAGGACGCATCACCCACCTATATGTCTCCTGGCTCCTCCTCCTCATCTCCTTTATCCATTTATTCAAGAGAGAGTTCTCCCGCCGGTACCAAAAGTAGATGCTCATCATCAGGGCCGGGAGGAAGAGCAGGAAGATGAGCAGGGTTATTAAGATGGCTTCGTGATCTGGCAGGGAAAGCACAAAGATGAGTGCGGAGCTGGGAGAGCCATTGGCGTCTGGCTTCACTCAATGCAAACATCCATCCAGTCTGCCCATTACTGGCCACCCAGGCTGGAGACATCATTGCTGATCACATCTCCAAAAAGGGAGCAGTACCCACCTGGTGGCATCTGATTAAAATGGATGGCCACCAAGCAGCCAGAGGTGGACACAGGCTGTGAGTCTGCCTGGACAGACCTGAGCCAGCATATCTGGGAGCAGAACTGTCAGCAGCTCTATCGCCCCATCTCCCTGTCTCGTGGCATCACTCCAGCCCCACCAGCATCACAAGGCACCAGACAAAAGGTCGGGACTCACTGTCACGCTGCACAGGGCCACTGTCCACGCTGCCACCCAAGCCCGGCTTCTCGCAGTAGGGGGGAGCCCAGCCGGCATCACAGTGGCAGTTCTTGTTGCTGTTGCAGACCTGCAGAGAGAGAAGGAGGGTTGGAGGTCACGAGGGATGTATGGAAACGATGGTCTGTACAGTGGGGATGAGAGCAGATGCCCAATGGCAGGAGTCTGGGCTGAAGGGGCTTAACCCCTGCCAATATTTAACCTTTGAACATCACACAGATCGCACCTGTGTTGCCCTCAAATCTGTGATTGCAACGTACAGAGAGATTTTCTTGCTGATACTTCTATTTCCCTGCTCTTTGCAGAAAACTTGAAGACAGGTATACCCTTAGTTTTCACACCGCTTAACTAGACAAGTCTGATGCCCTTAATACTTTGCATTAGGCCAGAAGTCTGTTAAACATCTTCCCCTTGAGATTTTCCCATTAAACCATAGCCCTGTTGTTGCCTTATCTGACAAAGCCCTGCATTCTGCAGAGGTCAAATCTTTGTAGCCTTTAAGCTTTGGACAATAGTGGCTCTTTCTATTCACTGAACCACTTCCCTCCCTTTTTGCAGTCCCAACTCTTGTTTTACTCTCAGAGGGAACAGGCACCTGCTCTGAGCTCTTTACACTCTCCAGTTCAAATGAGACCCTGATCCAAATTTTGCAGATGGTCCTTACATCATGAATTATTTTCTTCCTCTAATTTGAACACGGGTAAGCAAAGATCTCAGCTCAGTCTCACCCATAGATGATGCATGTGAGAGTTATGAAAAGCAGATGCCCACTGTGTTGCAAGGCTCATCCCTGTGGGAGACACTTGGTTTTGCTTAAGAATCTGCGCTCATCTCAGGAGCCTGCTGTAGGTCTCAGGCAATAACTCACCCCATGGCCATTGCACCGGGAAACGCACTTTTCCAGCTCAAAAAGGGAGGCATTCTGGCATCGGCGATCTTTGCAAACCTGAGAGAAAGCCAAGAAGCCAAGGTTAGGGAAAGACCCGAGAGAGGAAGGAACAGAGATTTTCTGGCTTCACAGATGGGAGTCCTCTGGAAGGATGCTGTCCATTGGAAAATACAGGTTGGTTAAATCGTATTGTTCCAGCTCAATGCATTTCACTCCATTTTTCAGCACAGCCCAGGAAACCTCTGCCATTCCACCATTCAGGATTGCTCAGTGGAGATCAGCCACCACCAGTCCCATCCCCCTCCCCTAACAACCCACCTGGCAGCTCCTGGAGAAGGCATTTCCCATCTGGCCCTAAAAGGCAGGCACCAGCCAAAAAAAATGACACTGGATTTCAAAAACAGCCATCCTTTCTCATGGAAATGCCAATATTTGGGCCTTCCATCCCAAAGTGGGATGAAAATTTCACAATTTAAATGCCAAATAGGAAAGGCCGTATCTCCCCAGCCAGCTCTGCCTGGCGTGCATCTCTGCTACCATATTGTCTACCAGGCTTCTGCCCTTTCCCAGCTGAACTGACCCTCTGTAAAGTACTTGGAGATGCAGGGGCTGTAAAAAAAACACTAATGCTCAGCTAGCAGCATCTATTTGGATCTGTCATCTTGATTCCTAACACAGCTTTCCCCTGGGAAACAATTCATTCAGAGGAGGAAGCCTCATCCATCAAGTCCTGGGGCATGCAATTCTTGTTGCAGTTGCTCCACTATGCATTAAATCAGTAAAGAAGTATAGAGGCCAGAGAGAAGAATTTGGTAGCCTACACACAATCATCTGATGATGTTTAGAAATGCTCCAGTTGAGATGTCACCAGGCCAACGTCTGCAAGCATGGAGGAAACCACATCCTATGGCCTGGCTGTAACACAGAGAAGAGCTAATGTCCACATTGGAGCTGGGATAAGAGCCAAGGAGATGATCTCCTGTAGGAGACCCCAGCCCTAGGAAGAGGTACTCACCATCCCATCTCCACATTTGGTCCCCGTCATCACCAGCCCAGGGTCGGAGAGGTCTTCCTCATCGTCCTTTGCAGTGTACATGTAGGTGCCTCGGCACTTCACCTCCCGCCCGTTGAAGCGGATGGTGGTGTCGATGGAGACAGTATTGGTCCCCTGTGGCTTCTTAGCTGAGCTCTGGCACTGGATCTTGCCACACATAGCATCCCTAGGAGCGGGGCACGGCTGACGTGAGTGCAGGAGATGTGGGTACAGGCCACCTCACACCCCCCGCCCCACTGCCTGCTGGCTCATTTCCCTCTGAATTTATGGACATTTTACGTCATGATAGGAGAAGCCCAGCAGGTTCAAAAAGGACTTAGAGAAACCATGGACAGCATAGAGAAATGCTGGAGGGAACAGGCAGGGGGGGTCCCTCTAACATCCCTGGTCTAACTGGGAATACTGGAGAGCACACGCTCCCTAAATAGCATCTCCTGCTGATGCTGTCTTCAATTTTCCCTTCAGGCTGGGTTGGGAGATGGTGCATGGTGGGACAGCCTCCCAGCAGTGATGGGGACTGAGCCCAGGAATGACCTGATGGCTTCCTCAGGTCCAAAACAGAGCTGGCCCAAGGGGTGATGCAAGAGGCTGAGGTAGGACCCTCCCAGTCCCTTTACAGGGGTGGGCAGTAGGGAGCTGCGGGTGTGGGAGGAGATGGGGCATCCATGGGTGCCAGCGTTGCACCCACCTCTTGTCGCATTTCACGTAGCGCCCTTGGCTGTCTTTGCCACAGTTGCCGTAGGTGTTGCCGGCCATGTTCACATCCTGGAAACAGGCGTCCGGAGCTGGCCAGGCGCCTGCGGGGAGGGAGAAAAGATCCTGCCTGGGGTGGGGAAAGCAGCCAGCAGGGAGAAATACCAAAACTGGGCACAGCGTCTGGATGCTCATGCAGAAAATACCATGGAAAAGTCTCCCAGAGAGTTGCTGCTGCGGGTGCCAGGACACAAACAGCACAAGAAGGGTGAAAAACCCTTCGCTCTGAGGTCTTGCAGAGGATTTTGGCCCTGGGGGAGGATTCCCTCCAGTGCCACCATAGTTTTCCTGGGGGCACCCGCAGGTGCTGGCCCTGGGGGTGACAGCACCACTGTGCAAATGGGGACCCACGTGCCCTGTATGGGGTGGAAACAGTAGAGAGGTGTACACGGGTGCGAGCGGGGTGTTGGGAGTGTGGGTCAGGGGATCGTAGTGCGCGCACGGGCAGGGTGCAGCACACGGCTGTGGGTGGCCATACATAGTGTGGGGGCCCTGTGCAGCATGGGGTCATACGCAACTGGGGGCCATACACAGCAGATGGCCATATGGAGCATACAAGCTGTGGGCCGTATGCAGAGTGCAGCGTGGGGGCTGTATGCAGTCCTTGGCCGTGTACAGCATGTAGCTATATGAAGTGTGAAACCGTCTAAAGAATCTGGCCATATACATTATGGAGGCTATGTACACCATAAGAGCCACATCACCTATGGGCCATATGCAGTACAGAGTCTGTAGATAGTGTGAGGCCCATATATAAAATACGGGGTAACTAAAGCGAGAAGGCATAGGTCTACGCAGTGTATGAGCTGTATGCAGTGCTGATGCCATGTGTAGTGTATGGGCTGCACTACAGCGTGAGGGTCACCTGCAGCATATGGAGTCACATGCAGCGTGGGTATCATATGCAGTATGGGGGCCACATGCAGCATGGGGGCTGTATGCAATGTATGGGCAGTATGCAGTGTGGGAGCTACAGGCAGCAGGTGGATGGGCACAGCAGAGGACCAGGCACCTGTGAATGTGTGTGCACAGCACCCCCAGCCCTCCACACCAGCCGCACGGACACAGACCCCAACCCTGGACAGGGACAGCACAACCCCTCCACCCACTACTCTCCAGTCCCAGGGGCAGGGGCCACGGGGACCCCACATGTACACAGTGCTGAGACCCAACATGGGACCTGCTCTGGAAAGGGGTGGCAAGGAGGCAGGGCTGAGGCTGGTGGTACTCACCTGGTCCCCAGAGCTGGACGCACTGCTGGTGGTGGGTCATGCACATGCCGTTGTTACAGTAAGCCTCGCCATAAGCACAGGATGAGCCATCCAGCAGGTACACATTGGCTGGGCAGTAGGGTGAGGCACCCGTGCAATATTCGGGGAGGTCACAGGATCCCGCTGCCTCCCTGCACATCGTTCCAGCCACTTTTAGCTGCCGCAGGAGGAGAGAGAAACATCAGCACTGAGTGGCAGCAAAGGGGCCAAGCTGAGATTGCTGCTGCCTCTTGGTACAGCTTGGTGCCATAAACCATCTATGATGTCCCCCGTGTGACTACACGAGGCTGTCAAGGTATAAAGCCAAATTCCTGGGCTGGACCCCAGCCACAAAGCAGCCAGCAGAGACTCTCCTGCAGACACAAGTTTAAGCATAATCCTCCTCATCTGGCACCGGGGCGCTTGAGCTTATGGACACACAGCACATGAGTCCAGAGGGAACGGTGGGGGCCGTATCACCCTGCTCAGCCCACGGGCAGGAGGGTGGGCACGGCAGGAGACATGGGGAAGGGGCTCACCTTGCAATTCTGGCAGCAGTCGCCGTGGGCACATTGGGCCCCTGCCTTCAGCGTGCAGTTGTGTGCATTGCAGCATGGGTTGGTGCACTCCTGTATGGGGAGAAGACGACACCACCATGATCAGTGAGTCCATCCCTTCCACAGTGCTGCCCCCAGCCCCTTCTCCACGCATCACAACATTGCTCTTCTCATTTTGCCAACAGGGAAATCGAGGCACCAGGAGGGATGAGGAAGACCTGCGCACTCTAGGGCAAAGTCAAGAAGAAAGCCAGGCCCAGGTTAAATGGCTTTAGGAAGGTGGGACTGGGAAAAGCCCTTGGGACGGAGTCCCTGTGGTGACCAGCAAACCCCTTTCTGTTGGAAATACCCCTCTCCACGTGGGCCACGTCCTGCCACCCAGCAGCTGAGCTGAGCTGCAAAAGCTTCTGTGGCAAAGTGATGCAGCACCCAGCATCGTACCTCCACCTCCCCGCAGTCACAGTCTTCTCCTTCCTCCAGAAAACCATTGCCACATTTCCGTCCCACCACCAGGTCCTTGGTGTCGGGCAGGTTGAAGAGACACATGCCACCTCCCTTCTGGAAGTAGTTCTCCAGCTGCCTCTTGCTGCAGGAGCTGAACACGCGAGGGAAGGGGTGTCTGCACAGGAGACAGATGGGGAGGGATGGGAAACAGGGCGATCAGGACCAGAAGAAGGTGAAAAAAAGCAGTCAGAGCTGGGAAATAAGGACATGGGCAAACTGCCACAAACCCATCCAAGAGCAGAAGCCACCATCAGCCAGATGTATCAAGACCGCTAACATCTCCCACCCTAACTCACACAGCAGAGCACCAGACTAACAACCAGGGAACACCACACTAAGCCCAATATTTTCCAGAATGGGACGGGTTTGAGAAGCAGACCTGCTATATGCCACCCCCAGAGCATCAGCCCTCCAGCAAGAAACCTCTTGGATATTGGAGACCCCCATGGTCTGAACCTCAAAGCCCAGGGAGCATCCATGCCTGCAGGCTCTGCCAGCTTGATGCTGGCGTACATGTCACCTCTGTGTCTCAGTCCTCTGCAACTGGGACACCGCAGACCCCGCCATCCTAACCACAAGGCAGGTCTCCACATCTGCAGTGACTATCTGCTCAGGATGTCTGCTAAATATGTGCCTGCTATCACTGAACCGCTGACGGGAAATACCCTTTTGGGGCTATTTAAATACCACTGAGGCTGAGATGGAGAAAAATCCCCTAAAAATTTAAGAAAAATGGAAAACAAACACAACACCCACCCACCCCCCACCCCCCGTATTAAATCACTCACAAAGCCTGAGCAGAAAAAAAAATCAGAGCATACAATGCGTAAGGTCATTTCTCTAACAGCCCAGCTGGCCTTTCCTGTAAGGACCTGGAGAGAAACAGTGATTTTCTAGAGAAGCTCTGAGAGTGGTCCTTCCGCAATTTTGCACAAGTTTATGGGTTTTTTTGTGTGATGCACCAAGAAGGAGGAAGCAGAGAGTAAGAGCTGTGCACAGCTCTCCGCCCCAGTGCTGGTTTCATTTCCTCCCATCGGTGAAAAAACATTTTATTTCATATCAGGACATCTCATTTCCGAGATGACACAGACGGCTTTTTCTAAAAGTACTTTTGAGGTCTGGGGGAAATCTCTTGAGCTGTAGGGAAAGCTGTAAGTCCACACAAGTTACGGGAGGGTGAGCAAATAAATATACGCATAAGCTGGTACATGAACGTGCAAACAGGGACAGGCTGAACACAGTCAAAAATATATTTCCTGCCCACGGGGGGAAAAAATATTTCAGCAAAAATAAGAAGGAAAAAATGCCACAGGGACATGTCAGCTTATAGAGCTTTGCCTGTGGGGGTGAGCAGAGGCGCAGCTGAGCTACAGCATCTGCTACTGTTTTGCACCAGTGCATCCAGCTGCGGTGGGTGGGGGCAGGATATTTAATTAGTAGGATAACTAAACAAACAAGTGCACAACTGCCTCGCCCTGCAAAGCCGGTGCTTTTCCCCACCACAATCCACCCAGGCAAAGACTAAACACCATGGGGTCAGCACCACGGTCGGACGATCCTGAGAGCCACAGGAAAAAGCCTGGGGACACCCTGACACCACATCGTGGCTTTTGACCGTTATTTATAAACTGGAAGAGCGGGTGAGTTCAAATAATGGGGAATAAACAGCTGCTTTTGTGCAGTGCAGGGAAATCTGTGATGACTGTATTGTTGGGAGCTGGAAAACACAACAGGAGAAGGACTTCAGAAGGGAAAGTGGCACCAACCGGCTGAACACGGAATACAGCTCTGGACAGAATTAAAGGGTAAAAGCACAGGAAAACAAACCCCGGAGGGATGCCAGAGGGCACAAAAGCTAATGGCTGCCACTCTGCAGCATCCCGCATCCAGATTTAGTGGGGTTGGGGCAAGGGATGTGAGCTCACTCCACCGCAGCCCCACAATGATGTGAGTCCCTGCTGGCATGGCGGGGACTGGGCACCCCTTGGCCCTCCAGTCTTAAAATAAAGAATAATTTCATCATGCTGAAGTGTGGGTTAGCACAGGAAAATGCCTTGGATTCCTGTAACGTGTCTAGCAGATGACATCCATTTGCTTCCATCCCTGCCTCTTTTAGGATGGGGCTGCTACCCCTCTGCTATCCTCCGCTACCCCTCGGAGACCCCCAGCCCTGCCTGCTCCTGGGCCCCAGGATGTGCTCACTCCAGGGAATTGAGATGCACAGGGCAAACGGGGAGGGGGGCAACCAGCCGAGTTCCCCTTTGCAACGGGGTGCTGCACCCGCAACGGTGCCTTGCAGGACAGGACCCCTTCCCCGCTCCCCCGCCCATCCAGCTGCAAACAGCATCCACAACCTGCAGGGGGACTTAGGGGCCACATCCCATCCCCACCACCACTTACCCAGTGGCCGCTGCCATGACACAGCCACCTTGCTCCGGGGTGGCCTCCACGCAGCAGCCCGTGCTGTCGTGGCTCATGCCAAAATTGTGGCCGATTTCGTGGGCCATAGTGGCAGCTGCTCCAATGGGCTGCTCCGAGTGGTCCTGCATAGGGATGGGGCATGCGTCAGCACAGCAGCCAGGACCAATGGAGAGGGGTGATCCCGCAGCAGGGAATGCAGTTGGGGTGATGGAGGGACCACAACATCCCTGGCATTGCAACTGGATCCCATGGGAGGGACAGAGAAAGGGACGGAGGAGGATTCATGGAAGAAGTAGGGTTTGGTCTCCTAAAAGTCCTCCACAGGACTGTCGGGAAGCTCTTTTGCTGGAGCCAACTGCTGAAAACCTGGGGCCTTGGAAGGTGCATCCCAAAACCCAGAAACCTCAGTGCCCCAAACCGCCACCCTGCCTAGGGACCACAGGTCACCAGGGCCACCATCACCGCACCAGGAGGAGGATAAGAGTTACCTGGGGCAGAGATGACCCTACAAAACCAGAAAGCACAAGCAGGGAACAAGTAGGTGCTATTCGATGAGGGGCAGAAGCAACACAGGCGATCCCAGTGCTGCTGCTAGCTGCAAGCTGGGGGTGTACATGGGGCAGGAGACCTTTAAACGAGCCCTTTCTCACCCTCCTTAGTACTTGGCCAACACCTGAGAGGTGCAAGGGGCTACCAGCATCATCATCCACTCTCAGGCTGCATCCCAGAACCAACCCCGGATGGCTGGTCCTCCAAGCCCGTGAAGAACCTCAGCAAGATGGGGCAGCGATGGGGTCCCCCACCCTGGGAGGAGCAGCAGGGACCCCCATGCCTTTCTTACCACGCTGACACCTCCAGAGTTATCCGCACTGCACATCCCTTCCAGTGGGGCCATGCCGATGGTTGTCCCCCTGAACGTCTTCCCTCTGCCCAGAAAGGAGAGAAGAAGTGCAGTTAGCATCCCAGGGGTGGTTTAGAGACCCCAGTCTGAGCTGGGAGCCCCTTTCCCTGACATCTCTGGGTTCCTAGGGGTGCTCACGTCAGCAGCTGGGCGTTGTCATGCTTCTTGCGTGACCTCAGCGCCTTCTTCCACTGCAGGAAGGACCAGAGCGTGGCATTGGCATCGCTGGTGACGGCGCACTGGTCCCGCTCTGTCCACACCTCCAGGCCGATCAGGGCCACCTTGATATTCAGCGACCTGTAAAACTGCAGGGAAGGGACAGAGATGGAGAGGACAGGGACTGGCATTTGCTGTACATCCTCCATCACTGCCACAGCGTTTCAGCTGTGTGACTTGGGGACACACTTGTCCCAAATCCACCTGCAAGCATGAGCTGTACAGGCACAGGTGTCGGCACAGGAGCCAGTCAGGGTGGCACAATGCCATCCATCAGCTGACAACGCCTAAGCATGTCCCTGCTTGTGTCAAGGATGCCAGCATTGATCCCCATCGCCACAGTAGGGCAAAAAGCCAGCACGCTCTTCACTGCTGCAGCTCAGCTGATGGGAAGCAAAGCATTTTCCACCACATGCTCACATCTGCCATCTAAACTCCTAGCCCCAGTGACATGGTGACAGTCCCTGAGGGCCACCACCAGGCTAGCTCCAAGCTTAGGTTCTTTCACATGCACCGGGAATGATGGAGGTGGTGGCAGGTCCCTCTTGCTGGCTGTTACCTTGTCCACGTAGTTTGCGATCTCCACAATGCGCTGCTTGGTGAGGCCCAGGTTGAGGTTCTGGTTCCTGTACTGCAGAGAGATGGGGATGGGGAAGGGTCACCAGAGGAAGAGCAGGGAGGGAGACAGATAGGGGTTCCGGCTTTTCAGCAGAGGACCAGGTTTCTGCCCTCCATGGCGCTCACCAGTGTGTGATCGGCAACAATGAAGAGCTCCATGTACTTCATGGTCCTCCAGGCATCTCTCTTCGCCTGCAAGACAGACAGCAAGGCTTGGAAGAGTGAAATAGCAGGCAGCCTGTGGCTCTGGGCATCACGGTTTCCCCAGACAGTGCAGAGCTGCCCAGGAAGGATGGCCAAGAGGGGAAACTGAGGCACGAGGAGACCAGGAAAATCTGGGTGCTTTAGTGCAATTCCTAGTGTCACCTCACATCACATCCCATGTTGTATGAGATAGCACTGATCCCCAACCCACGCATCCTCCCTTTAAGGTCTCCTGCCCGAACTGAAACCATGTGAGCTGCCCATGAACACCCCTCACATCCCATCTGCCTGTGCAACCCTACCCAGATGCCAGGGTGACAGGCACCTGGCCGCTAGCTGCAGGCATTTAGGAGGGGCACAGACAGCCCCACTCTCAGCCCTCTGCCCCTCCACAAGTGAAGGACCCCAGGATGGATTTACCCGGTGGTGCACTGGCTGGAAGAGCCGAGCAATGTCAGCAATGGTGCTCCCGAAATCCTCACTGTGGCCACAGGTCCCACCTTGGATGGGCAAGTGCTCTGCTCGGTGGATGACGTGGTGGCCCGGCTCAGGGGTGCCCAGGGGTTTCAGGTAGTAGCTGGCGTTGCTGCTTAGCACTATCAGGCCCCTGGCAATGGAGAGAAGCCCCCGATGGCTCCTGTGGTGCCTTCATTCCGGCTCCCCCAGCCCCTGCTGAGGCCCTACAAACTCACTGCACCTCAGCTTGGTCCATACCCAGGGATGGGGCAGAGACAAGAGATGGGTGTTTCTGTCAGTACAGCCCTATGAGCTAATACAGCCTTAGCATTAAAACCTCCGTGCTGGTCAGACCACACAAGCACGGGATGGCAGCTGGTGGCTGCAAACAGGGCAAAGCTCAGTTCTGGGGTACCAGCTGTGGGGTGCGGGATCTTGCCTCCTCCAGAGATGAATTTCCTTGAAGGCATCTCACGCTGCCAGAAAAACAGCTTCTCCCCACCCAAGAATGGGAGAAGGAGAGCGATGGAAAATCAGCCCCAAGAAGCATCTAGAGCTGGGCTCGCAGGACCATTGGTGCTGCTCCAGGGGATCCCAGAGGGAGTCCCTGCAGGAAGGAAGTTGGCAGCTGGATCCATCCCCCTCTTCATCAGCCCCACAAGCCTCCCTGCCCCGCACATCTCCGTACCGTATTCCCGAGCAGGTGCTGAGGACAACCCAGGAGCCACCATAGCCCCGGACGTGTCCGTGGTAGTAGCAGTGGTCCTGGGAGAGAGGCGATGGAGACCTCTGTTAGAAAGCATCGCACAGGGCTGGGCAGCAACAAATCCCACGTTGTCGGCCCAAACAAAACACCCATTTTGCATTTCCCAGTCAGGGGAATGGTGTCCCTCTGCACTGGGCAACAGGAGGGACGGAGCCAGGAGGCTGCCGGCTCCAGCGGTTCAGCCAGGGACACAGACAGCCCCGTGCCCGGCTCGGCTCACTGGAAGGGTGACAAATGGCTGGTGGGGGGACGTCGGGGAGAGCGAGGGCTGCTCAAGCCCGGCACTGCCTGTGTTTATTTCCTGAGGTGCTGTATCGTGGCCAAGAGATACAGGAGCCGCGTGTTGCCGCATTCCTCCCGCGACAGGCGCCGGGGATGCTGCCAGCGAAAACACCGCGCCTTGTCACGGTGGGGCTTTTGGCTTCATCCCAAGTGCCAAGGCACCCTGAAAAAAGGAGGCGAGCTACGCCCGGTTCCCCGGCACCCACCGTGTGGTTGGGGGCCACCATCACGGGCTGCCCATCCGCAGTATAGTGTGTCTCGGTGTAGCCCGGTGCCAGCAGCCTGCAGAGAGAGGAGAGGAGAGGAGAGAGGGGTGAGGACCCTCGACCTGCTCTGGGTGTCCCAGCACAGGGACGCACGGAGCCTCTATGCCCAGCCCTGAGCAGCCATGCAGGGCTGAGCCGTCTGCATGGTTCCCCTTCACAGCCCCCCTTTGCAAAGCTTTGGGCAGCGGAGCTGGCAGTGCGGCCATCACTGCTGCGTCAGGGCTGGCCCCCAAACAGCGGTTGGTTGCCCACAGCCAGCAGGGACATGAATAGCAGTCCAACGTCCCCTTTTGCATCTCAGAAAGGAAAGGACTGCCCATACTGCTTTGAGGTCCTGCTGGTGCGGGACAGGGGACCTACACAGGAGGAGCCCAGCTGCCCACCCACCCCCTGGTCCAGCAGCCACCTTGCCACCACTGAGGATGAACACCCAGGTAGGGTGACAGCTTCTCCATAGGGACCAAACCTCCCTTGGGACTACCAAAGTCCCCAGGGGGAAGCATCCTGCTGGGAGAAGAAGGGATCAACACCGTACTCAGGGTCCAGCCGAGGACATGGGAGGTTTGGGGCCTCTGACACAGCCACCCCCTCCAGCCCTGGGCACGTCACTTTGCCTGACTCATGGCACAGCGAGGGTGATGCACCTGATGCAACACCCCAGCAA